>JBBGZY010000096.1:1185000-1625000 GCA_037952925.1 Lithobates clamitans | reverse complement strand
AGTCATGAGAAGCAAACTGTGTGTCATTGATGAACCCAAAAAAAGAAACTAAAACTATTGTCCTTTTTTTATACACAGGATGAGTCCATCCAGGAGGAATGTGGGGAAAGTGGCAGGCAGGAGGAGACCGGGCCCATGGACAGCCTGGAGGAGGCCGGATTCACCATCATCCTGGAGGAGGCTGGGCCCAGTGTCAGGCAGGAGGTGGCTGCTCCCAGTGAGGTGGCTGGGCCAAGTGAGGTGGCTGGGCCAAGTGAGGTGGCTGGGCCCAGTAGGAGCCTCACCCAATCCCAAGTGCCTCCCCTCCACCTTCCCAAAAAAAGGGCCAAGAAGGGGATGGTCACACAGGACGCGTCCCTGCGCCTCATGCAACAGGCCACCCGTTTTTTAACAAGCCCCCCCGAAGCGGAAGAAGCCTATGGCTGCTACTTAGCCAGCAGGCTTCTTCAGATGGATTGGGAGCAGCGCCTCATTTGTGAGCGCCTATTTGGGGAAACAAT
Source organism: Lithobates clamitans (assembly GCA_037952925.1). NCBI lineage: Eukaryota > Metazoa > Chordata > Amphibia > Anura > Ranidae > Lithobates > Lithobates clamitans. The sequence continues at coordinate 1,624,500 of JBBGZY010000096.1, read as the reverse complement.
CCATAAGGGGCTGCAGGGCACGCTAACCAAAAACACCCAACTACATGAGGCAGCCCCCCCCCCTCCTCCTCCTCCTCCTCCTCCTCCTCCTCCTCCTCCTGCCACAACTGAAACACCAGAGCCACAGCCTCAAAAGAAGGCTACAGGGAAGGCTACAGGGAAGGCTGCAGGGAAGGCTGCAGGGAAGGCTGCAGGGCAGCGTGGAGGAAAGGCTGCAGGGAAGAGAAGAAAGTGATGACCTGGGTTCAGTCTGGTCTGACAGAAGACGCAGGCTGTTGTAGGACCACAGTCTGGGGACATCTAGATCATCTGCTGGTGCTGTTGATCTCTGGGATTCTTGGACCAGATTGTGCTCCCTCTTATATGGACTCCTCAAGATCCCAATTTTCTTGTACACCGACTTTTTCCAGCGTTGACTTCCTCTTTATTTTATTTTGACCATGAATAAATGGATCTTTTTTGAGTTTAGCAAAAGACTTTTATGTGTTTTCTTTTAAATCATTGATTTTACACACAATGTTAAATTAACAAGGGACAACAATCTCATTGAGTTTTAAAAAAACACACCAAAAATACATTACTAATGTTAAGAATGTTCAAGTGGTAAGTCTTGAAAAAAAAATATATACATAAACAAAAACGGTGCTTTGGGTTAACTTTATCTAAAAATTAAAAAATAATCACTAGAAAAAAAATAAAAAAGAATAATGGGTTCTTTGTGGTAACTTTACAAACCTAAAAAAAAAAAAAAATAAAAGGGAAAAAGTATTATTAGTATGGAAACATTGTTTATAAAAAGCATACTATATCATTCATGAGATCAAAGAGAAAAAGAATTCAGAAATCAGTTTGGGAGAACTCTGATTATGAACAGCAAAACACCTTCGTTCTTTAGAGCATTCGTAAAGAAGAAATAAAATGCGCTGCATTCAACGATCACAGATTTTGCAGCGTGATGAATGTGCTACCTACAATACGAACACTAGTTTTACTAGACCGAGTGCTTCCGTTTAGTTTTTGCTTATGAGCATGCGTCGTTTTTTTGTCCGTAGGACTAGCATACAGACGAGCGGACTTCGGGGTCCGTCGTAGTTACGACGTAAAGATTTGAAGCATGTTTCAAATCTAAAGTACGTCGGATTTGAGGCTAAAAAAGTACGTTGAAAGTCCGAAGCAGCCCACACACGATCGGATTACCAGCCAGCTTTAGTCCGTCAGCGTCCGTTGGACTTTTGTAGACGAAAAGTCCGACCGTGTGTACGCGGCATAAGTGTAACTTCCGGTCAGAACACTGCGTTCATAAGTGTAACTGCCGCCTGTGCATGGACGTGGGATGTTCCGGGCACTTGTTATGTTATCTGGGGCGTAGTAAGGCAGTGTGGGATGTGTATTTGGAAGTGCTCAAAAGGTATCCAGGACCCGCGTGGAGCACAAGTGGCCGGCATTTGAGGCCGTTCGTAAGTAGGAGTCGTTCGTAACTCGGGTGTTCGTAACTCGGGGACTGCCTATACCTGCAAATCGTATAACGGTATAGTATGGAGGGAGAGAAACCCTGTCTGGGTTCCTCACTGTGCCTTCCTCCCTGTGAAATGTTATTCCTATCTGGGAAACATTACCAGACACTCAAGTTTACACAAAAAGAAAACATAAATTTTCTTTTGGTCGATTTACATTTTTTTTTTTTTATTTGCCAGTTTATACAGTACGTGGATTTATTGTGTCATTTATATAGCTTTTATAAAATCTGTATTTGAAAAATATACTGTATATTTAAAACAAAGGGGTCAATTCATTAAGAGTTAAATAACAGGCAATAAACTGTGGTAAAACAACGCTTGTGGTAAATCAGTTTTTAAAATGCAATTCACTAAGAATTTCGCGGTAAATAACGAATGCTGTATTTGTTTGATTGAGCGGTAATTACAGCATTTTTTTCATCATGCGGTAATTTACTGCATTGAGCTGGTTGCTAAGGATTGGCCCAGGAAGCAATCCTTAACAATAGATGAGCAATCTGATATTCTGCATGTATATGTTCACAAAACAGGCTCTTCACAGCATAGTAAAAAAAAAGTACACTAGTGCTAAGGCAGCCCTGCTGGAATTTTTTTATTTTTTTATTTTACAGCGCGTGTGTGTGTGAATACTCAGCTTAAACCGTGTAAATATATTCCAGATGCATTAAAACCAAAGGTGAGAAAATTCATCTAGTTTGTTTTCTTTACAAAGCCGCCATATCCTGATTGGCTGTTCGGGCCCAAATACCGCATCCTTGGAGGAAGTTACATGTTATATCTGGAAGGACCGGGTACTTACCAAAGGCTCAAAGAGGCACAGTGGCGTTAGAGTGTTGTGAATGTGAGTGTCAGTGGGTGGGTTTTCTTCTTATAAAAGAACCTATTTGTTTCCCTGAATGAGCAAAAAGGCAGATTCTGTTTAAACAGAGTTTAACCACTTGCTGACCAGCCGCTGCAGTTGTACTGTGGCAACATGGCTCGGCTGCGCGAATCGCAGTTATGTTACATTGCTTCCAATTTCGGCCACTAGGGGTTCGCCCACGGAGCCGATGAGAGTGCCCGGCAGTCGCGATCATCGCCGGGCTCCCCCAATCGCTCGGGGCACACCGAGAACTGGGATCTGTGTGTGTAAACACACGGCTTCCGGTTCTCTGAGGGGAGAAGACAGATCGTCTGTTCATACAGAGAATGAACAGCGATCTGTCATCTCCCCTACACAGTCCCCTCCCCCATTCAGTTAGAACACACACTAGGGAACACAAGTAACCCATTAACCCCTTGATCACCCCCTAGTGTTAACCCCTTCCCTGCCAGTGACATTTTTACAGTAATCAGTGCATTTTTATAGCACTGATCGCTGTATAAATGCCAGTGGTCCCAAAAATGTGTCAAAATTGTCTGACATGTCCGCCATAATGTAGCAGTCACAATAAAAATACCAAATCGGCGCCATTACTAGTAAAAAAATAATTAATCATAAAAATGCCATAAAACTATCCCCTATTTTGTAGACGCTATAACTTTTGCGCAAACCAATCAATATACGATTAGAAGAATACATATCGGAATAAACTGATGAAAAAAATATTTTTTTTTAATTTTTGGGGGAGATTTATTATAGCAAAAAGTAAAAAATATTGCGTTTTTTTCAAAATTGTCGCTTTTTTTTGTTTATAGCGCAAAAAAATAAAAACCGCAGAGGTGATCATACCCCACCAAAAGAAAAGCTCTATTTGTAGGAAAAAAAGGACATCGATTTTGTTTGGGTGCAATGTCGCACGGCCGTGCAATTGTCAGTTAAAGCGATGCAGTGCCGAGACGCAAAAAGTGCTCTGGTCAGGAAGGGGGTAAAATCTTCCGGGGCTGAAGCAGTTAAAGTGGGACTTTATATATTTTCTTTATTTTTTTTTTAATATGAGCAGTGCTAAAAATATATATTTAAATATTTTTTCTGGTAAATAATGATTCATAGTAATATTTAGTATTTTTATATGCCATTATCGAGTATCTTTTCACATTTTCCTGTTTCTCTTTACCTCCTGTTTACAGAGCTCAGTAGCTCAAGCTAAAAGTTACACACACACACACGTGAATAAGTCACAACCATGACTCTTCTCTTTTTGGATGTCTGCATTAAAGGTTACAGCAAGAGACAGTGTGAGCACTGTGACTGCAAGGGAAGGGTCTTTTTAGCTAACCAACAGTGCTTTAGTAATTCTTTATCATGTTTTAAATGTATACTTATAAAACACATTTTATATACTGTATATATAAAAATATATATAAAAAGTTAGTTTCTAAACATATAAACTTAAAGTGTTACTAAACCCGCAACAGTAAAATCAGTCGGTATATGCAGTAAAGTATGCTTGTTATACTCACTGTGGAACTGTCCTTCTGAACACTGAAGCTGGCGCTGATACCCAATGACGTGACCAGACCAGAGAACCCCCAAAGTAGGTAAGTATAAGCATCTTTTCTTTACAGGGTAGTTAGCATAAGGCTAAGAATAGGAGTAGGAGCAGGTTTAAGCTTAGTTAGGTTTTGACCGGACTTCTACTTTAAACTAATAAAATAAAACTTTATAGTATCCTTTAAATTAAACACAAAAAGTGCTCTGGACTGTCAGCTCTTTTTTGGAGCTCTGTAATGCCTCAGTATCCATGTAATCACTATTGCGGCAATTTATTCTCTCAAAATACTAGACTGGAATTACAAACAAGCCTTTACCAGCCTGTTTACCCATCATAAAGCTCCAGTTTAGCATTTGGCTTATGCCACAGAAAGCCCAGTATGCTTTAACCTTCGACTCTAAAGCTCTTCGCTGAAAAATCACCCCTCCAGTCAAGCAGAGTGTTTTCTCTGTGCAGACATAATGACATTGTAATCTGGGGTTTGTGTGAAAGCTACACACAGGGATGACAGCAACGAGATAAATGAGACTTGGCGAATACAGTTACCTCTGGATGGTGTCCTTGTGGAACGTTCCCCTTCCTCAGCTCAGTTCATTGTTATAGTAACACTCCAGAGCATAAAATAACACTTAAAATAATAAAACTGTTTTGTTTAAAACACTATTTGGCAAAACTGTAAAGTCTAACCCTAGGTTGCGCCTTTTATTTAGTTTTGGATAGAGTTGGAAAGTTAAAGTGGTTCTAAAGGCAGAAAGTTTTATGCATTAAAGTAAAAAAAAAACTGCATGCAGCTCCCCCCCGCCCCACTATACTTACCTGAGCCCCAGTGGCGGCCCGTCCATTAGGGGTGCCCAGGCTCCGCCCCCTCTCTCCACGCCACCCCCTATATGAATAATAGTTAGATTCATGCATAGCATGAATCTATCCATTGCTACCGCGTCCACCCCCAATTCAGACATCCGGCCCCTTTCAGGACACCGGGCGCCTGAATTACAGTGGCGGGGTTGTTTTTTTGAAGCAACTGATTATAGCCATAGGCTCTAATAGGCTTCAAAATAGGGTGGAATAGGAGCGCAGAGCTTGCTTTAACTGCAGACTTTCGGCTTTAATTTGAGGGTATTTACATCCAAATCAGGTGAACGGTGTAGGAATTACAACAGTTTGTATATGTGCCTCCCACTTTTTAAGGGACCAAAAGTAATGGGACAGATTAACAATCATCCATCAAACTTTCACTTTTTAATACTTGGTTGCAAATCCTTCAAAGACAATTACAGCCTGAAGTCTGGAACGTATAGACATCACCAGACACTGGGTTTCATCCCTGGTGATGCTCTGTCAGGCCTCTACTGCAACTGTTTTCAGTTCCTGCTTCTAGGGGTATTTTCCCTTCAGTTTTGTCTTCAGCAAGTGAAATGCATGCTCAATCGGATTCAGGTCAGGTGATTGACTTGCATACCATTCCATTTCTTTCCCTTAAAAAACTCTTTGATTGCTTTCGCAGTATGCTTCGGGTCATTGTCCATCTGCACTGTGAAGCACTGTCCAATGAGTTCTGAAGCATATTGCTGAATATGAGCAGATAATATTGCCCGAAACACTTCAGAATTCATCCTGCTGCTTTTGTCAGCAGTCACATCATCAATAAATACAAGAGAACCAGTTCCATTGGCAGCCATACATGCCCACGCCATGACACTACCACCACCATGCTTCACTGATAAGGTGGTATGCTTTGGATTATGAGCAGTTCCTTACCTTCTCCATACTCTTCTCTTCCCATCACTCTGGTACAAGTTGATCTTGGTCTCATCTGTCCATAGCAAGTTGTTCCAGAACTGTGAAGGCTTTTTTAGATGTTGTTTGGCAAACTCTAATCTGGCCTTCCTGTTTTTGAGGCTCACCAGTGGTTTACATCTTGTGGTGAACCCTCTGTATTCACTCTGGTGAAGCCTTCTCTTGATTGTTGACTTTGACACACACACACCTACCTCCTGGAGAGTGTTCTTGATCTGGCCAACTGTTGTGAAGGGTGTTTTCTTCACCAGGGAAAGAATTCTTCGGTCATCCACCACAGTTGTTTTCCGTGGTCTTCTGGGTCTTTTGGTGTTGCTGAGATCACCGGTGCATTCTTTCTTTTTAAGGATGTTCCAAACAGTTGATTTGGCCACACCTAATGTTTTTGCTATCTCTCTGATGGATTTGTTTTGTTTTTTCAGCCTAATGATGGCTTGCTTCACTGATAGTGACAGCACTTTGGATCTCATATTGAGAGTTGACAGCAACAGATTCCAAATGCAAATCGCACACTTGAAATTACCTCTGGACCTTTTATCTGCTTCTTGTAAATGGGATAATGAGGGAATAACACACACATGGCCATGGAACAGCTGAGCAGCCAATTGTCCCATTACTTTTGGTCCCTTAAAATATGGGAGGCACATATACAAACTGTTGTAATTCCTACACCGTTCACCTGATTTGGATGTAAATACCCTCAAATTAAAGCAGCTGAACTCTGCAGTTAAAGAACATCTTGTTTGTTTCATGTCAAATTGTGGTGGTGTATAGAGCCAAAAAAGATTAGAATTGTTTCGTTGTCCCAATATTTATGGACATGACTGTATGATGTGATGTGACTAGACTGAATTACAAATAGGTAAGTACACATTTCTAAGAATAGTTAGAGGTAGGCTTAACTACTACTTTAATTAAGACTTAGACTGCTTTCACACTGAGGCGCTTTACAGGCGCTACATCACTAAAAATAGCGCCTGCATAGCGCCTGTAAAGAGCCTCACCTGTCTTTCCAGTGTGAAAGCCCGAGTGCTTTCACACTGGAGCGGTGCGCTTGCAGGATGGTCAAAAAAGTCCTGCAAGCAGCATCTTTGCAGCGCTGTATGAGAGGTGTATACACAGCTCCTAAAGCGCCCCTGCCCATTGAAATCAAAGGGGCAGCCCCGCTTTGCCGGTGGTTTTAACCCTTTTTTGGCCGTTAGCAGGGGTTAAAAGCGCCCCGCTAGCAGTCGAATATCACTGCAAAAATGACGGTAAAGCACCGCTAAAAATAGGGGCGCTTTACCGCTGCCAATGCCTCGGTGTAGAAGCACCCATACAGGTCTTGTCCCTTCCCCAGCCTGTGACTAGACAGTGAAAGGAGTAGCAGCCAGCTGATAAATATGTCTAGCTATCATTCTGCATTTTTCTCCTATTAGCATGTCCCTTGTTAGAATATGAGTACTCCAGCCCAGCTGGTTGGCTCCTTTTGCTGCCCCTCCCTCCCCCAATCTGAATTCTACTGTACAGCAACCGCAATAGGCTCATGCCAAGTCCAATTCAGGTACGTACGTGTTTGCATTACAAAAAGAGACATCTAATGATGAATTAATTATTAAAAAGCTGTGCTAATGTGTGTCTTTTATATCTGAGCTATGTCTAAGCAACAATGATGTTGTGAAACGCGTCAGCTGTTTTTCCTGCTTCTATTGTCACATGAACGTTGACTAGTCATTACAATAAAGGCTTTTATCGGAGTGCGGCTGTCCAGAATCCATTTCTTCAATATGTCTTTTATATCTGCCCGGAGTTCAGCTTTAACATTGCCTATTATCACGACTAATAATTACAAGCTGTAACAATCGCTGAAAGCGTAGCGTTACTGACAATCACTTATTAATAAGATTAATTGCACAATCCATTAAGAGCCTCAAATGTTTTTGACTGTAAACCCTCTTTCCACAGAGCATTACGGAATGACTCCGCATTAAGTAGCAGACACTTTGATATTCCAGGCAGGCTGTCGATTCTGCCAAATAGTGCATTTTCAGGAAAGGACAATTAACATACGGAGTATGATTCTCTACAAGCCGATGCAGAGCATTTAATAGAATCCCAACTGTGGAATTAATGCATTGTATAAAAACATGATTGCTACATAATGGTGACCTTATGAAAGCAAGCATGATTATGTTATGGTTTTATTATTACCTCCCATTATTGTGTCTTGTAATGTACTGTTTACAAAAAAAAAAAGGAAGAAAAAAAAACTGTCTGCTAGTCAGTAACATTAAAGGGAAAATATGTGTTTTTAGCAAGCAAAAAAGTATTTATTTATTTTTTTATGTGACTGCCATTTTTTGTCTTCTTGTTTGTCCATATTTTTGTTAAATCTAAATCAAAATGTTTTTTGTTTTTGCATTTTTTTTTCAGTTTTGAATAGAGCAGTAAAGGGTTAAATACCTCCCAAAATCAGAAGCTGAGAAACAAGTTCACCCTGAAAAGGTTTGTGTAATAGCAAAAAAATGGGTGTGGCTAAATTGCACTGAATATTGGGTGTGGCCTAAAGGAACATGGTCAAATAGAGTCTGAGCCTCACTCGTAAATTTTTTGTTAGCCACAATTGGTGCTGGAACTTTGTAATGTTTAGATTTGTTGTATTTTTGAAGTGCCTTTTGTAAAACTTTACATTAAAGTTAATGTGGTTCTAAAGGCAGAAGGTTTTTTTATTTTAATGCATTTGAAGTATTAGGATAAAAAAACTTTCTGTGTGCAGCAGCCCCCTAAGACCCCCTAATATTTACCTGAGCCCCATCTAGATCCAGCGATGTTGCACGAGAGACTCGGCTGTCCGGAACTCCCCCTCCTGATTGGCTGAGACACAGTAGCAGGCGCCACTGGCTTCCGCTGCTGTCAATCAAAGTCAGTGAGCCAATGAGGAGAGAGAAGCGGTGGGGCTGAGCTGCAGCTCCTTGTCTGAATGGACACACAGAGCAGTCGTTTAGCTTGGGTGCCCCCATAGCAAGCTACTTGCTGTGGGGGCAGGAGGGAGGGGTCAGGAGCGCCAGCAAGGGGCCTGCGCAGAGGAGGATCTGGGTTGTTCTGTGCAAAAACATTACACAGAGCAGGTAAGTATAACATGTTTGTTATTTTTAAATTTAAAAAAAAGAGACTTTAGTATCACTTTAAATCCAATAAAAAATAAAAAAAAGTCTGAGCCTACTCACTGTATGCTCTTCTACACCCACAAAATACTCCTTAAAGCGCTACTCAACTCCCTCCACCCCTTCCTATGTTTTTTTCCCCTCTTACCTGTATTTCCTGGGTTCTCTTAAAAACACATACTTACCGGTACAGCATTGTCTCGGGGGGGGGGGGACATTTTAAAAAATAGAAAAAGTTTTTTTCTTCTGCAATTCTGCTGGGGGGGGGGTGTTAAAAGGGGACTAACTCCCCTTTCGGGAGTTCAAGTCTCGCTTTAATCCCTGTACCACAATCAAACTAAACAGAAACACATAATCTCAAAGCATAATTTTTTACAAAATAAAACAGAGCATAGAGGGAGAGAGCTAACAAGTTGACTGAGCCTTCCTTAAACAATAATAAGATCAAATATGTCAGAAACACTTTGGTCAGGAGTATGTAATGTGCATATATATATATTCCTGATCAATGTGAAAAAAATACTAATAAAGGAACAGGATCCTGTAAGTCATGTGAAAACCAGGAAACATGTGAAAAGGTAAATATAAAAACATAAAATAAACTACTGGTGGGGCTTCCATGGGAGAAAGTGTAATGCTGATATCATACTTAAAAGGGTTGCAAGAGAAGACATAGACAAGTTAAAACAATCCTTAGGGGAGGGGAGAGATGCGAACACCTGTACCACAGCACTAGCAGAAGGAGTAGGAATGTTATAAGCCATTCTTTCCTCCCAAGCAGGGGCAGTCTCTGTACTCCCCTGAGAGGTAACGCACACTATAATCCATTGGTTTTCAACCACTGGGCTGTGGCCTGCTGCTGAGCCATGGCCTCCCCTCTCCTGGGCCTTCAGGCAGCTGCAGATTCTCTAACCTGTCACATTGCCTCCTAGTTCCCATAGTGACCCCCTACAACCACACATAGTGGCCCACAATGTTGCTTAACCTTCCACGGTGTACCAAAGCCCCCTGAGAATCCTAAATCCTCACAGTATGCCCAACCTCCCACATTGCTACCCAGCCTCCCACAGTGGCCCTCAGCCTGCCACAGGGCTTCCAGCATCCCATTGTGCCCCCAACCTACAACAGTGTGCCACAATGCCCCTCACCTCCCACAGTGGCCCCCAGCCTTAAATAGGGCCTCCAGCATCCCATAGTGCCCCCAGCCTACACCAGTGTACCACAATGTCCACCACCTCCACAGTGGCCCCAGCCTCCAAAGTGCCCTCTAGTCTCTCACAGTGCCCCAGCAATGCCCAAAGCCTCTTAAAGAGACCCTGTTACCCCCCCCCCAATAAAAACCCCTATACCCATAGTGACACCCAGTCCCATCCATAGCTTTCTAGCATTATAATACATATTTTGCATTCTCATACTTTTTGGGGTGAGTATAAGATTTTTTTTTTGATGGAGCACTGGACGTTTTGAAAGAATGAACCTGGCCTTAGTCTCAATATGGCTGAGAACCACTGCTCTAAACTATCCAAGCCCACATGGTCCCTCATGTGCAGACCAGACATAAAAAGCAAAAATAGCTTTCATTCCCCTTCACCTCATGGGGGCGTTCCTGCTGTGTCTCTGCCCTGGGGCTTCACCCACTTGATCTTATGTACACTTGTCATAATACTCTGAGTGGCTGAAAGTACTGCTCAGCAACCAGGGTAGGACTATTCCAGAAATGGTTATATACTGGTACCAGTGTACCAAGGTCTTGTGGGAACATCTAGTGGCTCAATCTGGAACTACACAAAGACTAACTACTGGACCACAGATTAGGAACCTTTATTCCATCGCACACTTCTGTAGTGATAAGATTCAGGTTCGGGTTGAATACAAAGGAGACTGTACTGTCATCATTTAGGAATTCTCAAAAGGTTCACATCTTCACTTGACTGTCCTCAATGTGACACTATATCCCTCTTCCCCGCTTGATGTGGTGTACTCTAAACTTTTAAAAGTCCTTGAGAGGCTTCTTTCCCTGTTATTAGAGGTTGTGGAAGTTGTAGCGGATGTACTAAGGTTGCAGTCTCAATGAGGTGCTGCTCCCACCGAGCTCTGTGGTGCGTAGTCATGTGTATCATCATACATGCGGTACCAAATGGCTGGTACATTTACAATGGCTGAAACATTGCAGGCAGAAGCTGCAGACAACAAGCTGTCAGCAGATATGTTAAAATGGCCCATGCTGGGGGCGGGGCCTGACACAGCATGGAGTAGGACACACTCAAACGGAGCTCCGTCCATTAATCCTGGCTTTTAGTTAATCCTTTGACCCTACAGCATCCTGAGTGATCCCGGCTTACCTGAGGAGGTCTCTCTATCTCCCCATACTATGTCTCAGACGAAAGCCCAAAAAGCAGCTGCAGCCAAACTCGAGCAATTCCACCGACAAGACAAAGATGACTCTGGGGAAGATGGCGGCGCCACAAGGGAAGGTCAGGAGACGGCAGGAGGAGACACAGACAGACTGCTGGAAGCAATTACGTTCTGCAGGACCTCACTGACTGCACAGATCGAGGAGGTCAAGGTGGATATTTTGCTTATCCGGCAAGATTTCCAGAAGCTCCGGGACAGAGTCAAGATGGCAGAAAACCGACTCAGCACAATGGAGGATGCCATCCCACCATTGCAAACAGGATCTGACTGCATGCAGCTACAAATCAACCAGCTGCTGGCAAAGCAGGATGACATGGAGAACAGGCTCAGGAGGTGTAATCTCCGCTTTATCGGGCTTCCTGAAGGTGCAGAAGGTAAGGACCCGACCACGTTCCTTGAGCAACTACTTATTACCACCTATGGATTAGAGGCCTTTTCACCCACCCTGGCAGTTGAAAGAGCCAACCGCATGCCGGCCAGACCTCAGGGGGCTCCCCCGGCACATTCATAGAGATTGGGATGCAGCTCTAAGACTGGCCAGGGAAAAGGGCAATATATCTCATGGGAATATTAAGGTGGCTATATTTCCTGATTTTTCGGCAGAGGTCCAGCGTCGTTGCCAGAGCTTCATGGAAGCAAAGTGACGGCTGCCAATTCCCATACCTAAAGTATTCTATGCTGTTCCCTGCACATCTCAGAGGGGAAGGAGAGGACCGTGCCCTCTTTTTTGATGATCCTGAAGAGGTAATTACTTTGTTGGATCGCCGCAAAGCTTCTAGTGGAGCGGCGAAATAAATGGCAAACGGGCTGATCTGGGCCCTAGTTACAGCACCATGTTCCAAAAAATGTTTGTTCGAACCCCAAGGATGCTGTTACCAACCTCGATGCAGGTGAAGAAAAACCCGGTTATGTTCTACTGTGTGCCACAGTTACTTTAATTTAGGGGAATCTCCACTGAATGACCAGTTGTTATTTCACGGAATACCTTAAAAATTACCTCTGGAATTTTTCTACTCAGAAGAGTATGCAGGGCTGGCGGCCTAGATATTTAGTAAGTTGGAGAATTTGAACGTGGAGACACTGTAGGTGTGGCTGGAGAGGGGTGGTTCTCCCACCCCCCCCTCCCCCCCTTTTTTTTTAATTTTGTTTCTCTTTCCCTCTCTCGCTCTCTCTTCTCTCCTTCTCATCCCTCTTCCCCTCGCTCTCTATACTTTCCTTGTCTCCTTCTCTTTCCGTTTTTAGTTTATCTTTGTTCGCATACTACGGTATACAGATAAGGGAAGAGGAGGGAGAACACAGAAAATAAAGAAAAGAAAATACAACAAGAGGTAATACATAATAGTAAACCTGGCACAGCAGGCCTCCTTGAATTGTAAACCGGTTAACTAGGGTAAAACTGTATAGGATTATACACGTTATCAGGTTGTATTGCTAGTCAGTAAGGATTATTCAGTAGAACTGTACGTAAAATGTGGAAAATTGATGTGCCCGTTCTATTGATGTTTGTATATTGCTGTTTTCCTGCCTCTTTGCAAATAAAGAATTAAAAAAAAAAAAAAAATTACCTCCGGGAGTGCAGCCGACCTTAAAGGGTCCAGTTACTGTTCAATATTACCCTTTACCCTTTTATACCGGTTTTTTAGCATTGTGACTCTGGAGACACTGCTGTCCTACTAGACACATGCAAAGTGCAGCAAAACTTCGCCCACCATTCAAAAAGGAAACACAGTTATGCTGGTTGGTCTGGACACTGGATTCTACTCTATGCTGTCCACAGGCTGTGCATGGAGTGAGTAACGCCAGTGACCGTTAATCTGCTACTAGGGACAGTGTACCTATTCCACCTTTTGCTTCAGTCACCTAATCTATTTTTGATGTGTCTTTATCTCAATACCTTAGAAACCAGTCCTTTTTTCCTAGTTGATATATGCACTAAGTTTTGGGTTGATGCCCACACCAGTTGGGGAGGGTGTAGGGCGGGGTGGGGGGTGGGGAATGTTCCTAATCTTCTGAACAGCACTACGGTCAACATGATATATTTACAACTGACACAGAGGAATGTACCCCTTTTTCCTAACTTCTTTTTTCTAGGTTTGCTTCTGATAAAACCATGGGTACATTTTGATATCCTCATTAACTTTCCAGAGAAGCAGTGGTTGCTGGGAATCAGTATACCTATTTATTATGTGATGTTTAGACCATGGCATCTGTAAAATTTCTTACCTCGAATATGAGAGGCCTGCGCGACAAGATTAAACGGTTGGCAGTTCTCTTCTTCCATAGGAAGCAGCACGTGGATGTGATGGTGCTGGTTGAGACACATGTGGAAGGTCGCCTACAGATGACACTCCGTCACCAATGGGTTGGGTGGGCTTTTCATTCTACCCACACATCCCATGCACGAGGGGTCTCGGTCAGGGCCATCTTTAATATTGATAGGACCCCGGGCAAACATTTTCTTGGGCCCCCCCACCATGCAATTTCACTCTCCACCTGTTTTGAGACATACAATAAATAGCATCTAAACTTAAAATCAGTTACTGTATCAGATCAAGCAGGAATTGTGATTGGTTGCCAGCGGTAACAGCATATCATTACTGCTTACTGACTGGTTGCTAGAGGTTACAGCACACATTACGGCTCACTGATTAGTTGCTAGAGGTTACAGCAAATGATTTCTGCTTGTTATTGGTTGCTAGAGATTACTGTTCAGTAATACTGCTCACTGATTAGTTGCTAGAGGTTACAGCACATCATCTCATCACTGCAGGGGAGCATGATATACATATGAATGCCGCCCTTCTTTACATATCAATGCCGCCGGCCGCAGCTATTTACTAAGCAATGCCGCCGCTATTTACATATGAATGCCGGTTGTTTACATGTAAACATAGGGTCTGCAGGTGAGTCATCTGTACACAACAATAGGGCAGAGCTGGGCAGTATTAATACCAGCACTACACACTGAGATATCAGGACACAGCACAGAACTAAAACTTCAAGGGACAAAGGAATTTAAACTTGGATAGTTGGCAAGTATGAGACAGCTGCTTTGGGCCCCACAACAATAACAGGGCCCAGGGCAGCTGCCCCTTTTGCCCTGCCTTAAAGACGGCCCTGGTCTCGGTTCTCATTGCCAGATCCCTACATTTCGAGCTATGTGATATTTCTCCTGACCCCAAGGGGCGCTATGTCTTTTTATATGCCAAGTTACATGGAGAGCCTTTACTTCTCACCCACTCACAAAACTATGTCCTGTATTGACTTTGTTCTATTATCCAACATGCTTCTACCACGGTTACAGGAAACAACCTTTGGACCCGGGCCCTTATCTGACCATAGCCCCTACTGGATCACTCTAAGTATCCCTGCTAATAAACCGCCCCGCTCTTGGCGCTTAAACCCCTTTTGGCTTCCCCTACTGCCCGAGGATGACGAGCTCACGAACAAATGGAGGCAGTACTTATTGGAAAATGAAAACTCTGCTTCCCCTTCTGCAGTGTGGGACTCATTCAAACTATATGTACGCACATCCTTTATATCAACAGACTGAAGGCTGATTCTGCCGCTGCTTTTGATAAGGCGGTGACAGAGCTGTCCTTCACAAAACAGCAATATGCCTCTGACCCTTCTCCTGCGCAGGTGGACCTCCTCAGGTTACAAACCAGAGTGGTGGATCAACTGCACTATAAGAAGGCCAGACGCAAACTCTTTTTCTCCAAACAAAAGCTGTTTGAACATGGTGAAAGGGTGGGCAAACTGCTAGCATACCTGGTGACAGGGAGGGCATATTACAGACCCGCCCAGTGTCACCTCTCAATTTAGGGACTGTTTGCGGGGTTGTATACATCTATGGCACCTGCAGATTGGGAAACAATGCACCTTTTTCTCGCAGGAATCCCATTACCCCAGTTGAAAGAGGACCAAGTAGCCATTTTGGAAGCACCTCTTACAACTGATGAAATAACAACTGCAATAGCTAGTTTTGCCAGATCCAAGCCTGCAGGCTCAGACGGATGACCCATTGAATTCTACTCGCAATACAGTGAAATACTCACTCCCAAATTACTGGCCCTATACAATCACCTTTTCGAGACTTTCACATTACCCCCCTCTATCAGAGAAGCAAACATAGTACTTATCCCCAAACCAGGAAAGGACCCAAGGTACCCAGAATCCTATAGACCCATTTCTTTGCTCCAAGTTGATATTAAAATACTTGCCAAGATCCCCGCTCTCCGTCCTAACCAGGTCATTCTGACTCTGATACATGCGGACCAAGCAGGTTTTATGCCCGGCCGGAACACTTTGTTCAATCTCAGGAAACTGTTTATTAACTTACAAGCTACACATGGCAATGTCGGTACACGAGTGGTGATGAGATTAGATACGGCTAAAGCATTTGATTCGGTGGAGTGGGGGTATCTATGGAGATGCTTAGAAGGATATGGCTTTGGACCTAGGTTTACCAAGTGGATTCAACTACTGTACCAAGCTCCAAAGTAGTGGCTAATGGATCCGCTATCCCCACTTTTGTATGCCCTTGCAGCAGAACCACTTGCCATATCTATCCGATAAAATCCAGAGATCCAGGGTCTAAATCTGGGGTCTTTAACGAAAAAAATCAGTGTGTATGCTGATGCCACCTTGCTGTACTTGGCCGACTCGGGTTCTTCTCTCCAAAATGCACTCCAAACGATAGAACGGTTTGGATAATTTTCGGGGCTTAAAATTGATTGGGAAAAGTCCCAAATCTTACCCATCGATAGCTTCCCACCCTCTAGGACACAAGATCAACCCCCGCTACAGCAAGTATTACTAAGTACTTAGGGGTCCATGTATCCCGGTTCCCAGCTGACTATATCTCCCTTAACATCGACCCCCTTTACACCTTAATCAATCCAAAATACAAACATGGGCTCGCCTACCTTTAGGAGTGTGGGGCCGCATAAATTTCATAAAAATGGTACTGTTGCCTAAAATATATGGGACCTCGCTTCTGCTAAATTAGGGATATCACAATATAATGGCTTTACTTCTTTATGGCACAACAAATTGCTGTCTAAATTCCTCCAGATTCCTAAAACGGAGATCTGGAGTACACAGGGATATATTACTTACATCACCTCCCTTCGACCTCCTTTCTTAAAACGTTCAATACCCTTCAAAGTGAATTTGCGCTCCCAAATCATATGTTCTTCCGATTCCTACAAGTCCCCCACGCTTTATACTAACAGTTTCCTCGATCCAAACCACAGCCCACCCGTAATACTATTATAGCAATAGTCAAAAGCACAGACCCTCAAAAATGTATATCAACCTTCTACAGCATGCTTATTACCCCTTCTTCAACCAAATTGGCTTATGACATTAAATCCCGTTGGGAGTGGGAAGTAGGTTTACTGGAGGATGAAGAGTGGAGCGAGGCACTAGACACCTGCAAAGCCATGTCCCCTAAGCTTTCTGATAGACTGTCCCAAATATATATTTTACACAGATCATATCTCACACCTTTAAGAGTAGCCAGATTCAAAAGTGGACACCCTAGCTCTTGCCTGATGTGTCTTGGGGAAGTGAGTATTTTCTTCCATTTAATATGGGCTTGCCCCTCAATACAAACCTTCTGGAAGCAGATAGTAGATTTTATCCACTATGGGCTCACCCCTTACTTTGGATCCAAAGGCATGCCTATTGGGGATATTCCCTGACTCTAAGATTGACAAATTTGCAACATTTTTTGTTTTTGGTTGTAACATGACAAAATGTGGAAAATTTCAAGGGGTATGAAAAGTTTTTCAAGGCACTGTACAGGTAGGCCAGTTTGCATTATGGGAAAGTGGGCCGTTATAGGTGGATATTACAGTAGCCAGCTATAGTGTCTGACTGCCTGCGTTTTGGGTAAGTGTGACACCAGGCCTGTTACCTCTGAAACATGAAAAGGCAAACTAACTCCAAGTATCCTGACCCCCCCCCTCCCCAAACCCTGCTGCACATAAAGGCCACAATGCCCCATGCTGCTGATGTAGCTGTCTGTACACCATAGCCCTGGTGAGTGAGAACCCATCATAATGCAGGATTCAATGAATGACTTGTGAACCAAGCCTGGGCACATTTGTACTTAGAGTCTCTAGTAGACCGTATTAGGAAAGGTATGAAGGGATAATGGGAAGTGACCTGGGGTGTGCCGTAGTCACATGGTCAGTATGCCTAAAGGGTTCATACCCAAGTATAAGTAAAAGAGAAGAAATAGAAAGAAAGGGGAAAGGGTGGGTGGGACACAAGAGAAATGTCACCATGAAATGGACGCTAGAGGGTGGGCTTAAATACAGCCTGACTCCTCCTACAAATTCAGGCTGACCTGTGGTCAGCCTTCCCACTTGTACTCGGAGTCTCTAGAAGACCGTATTAGGAAAGGTATGAAGGCAAAACAGGCAGTGACCTGGGGTGTGCCGTAGTCACGTGGTCAGTATGCCTAAAGGGGGCAAAAATAAAGACAGTAGGATGAGCTGGCAAAAGAGATTTATTGAAAGTCACCTTATGCAGCATAAAA
Organism: Lithobates clamitans; assembly: GCA_037952925.1. Classification (NCBI taxonomy): domain Eukaryota; kingdom Metazoa; phylum Chordata; class Amphibia; order Anura; family Ranidae; genus Lithobates; species Lithobates clamitans. Next base: position 1,606,664 of record JBBGZY010000096.1, on the reverse strand, counting down.
GCCAAATGCATTAATGCCCGTGAGATCTCCACATGTGGAACCAGGATACATATGGAGAAGCATGCTGGATTCCACCTACCTAACTTCTTAACTACATGAACAAGTACCCCTTGGCGAGAAGCAGCGGAAGCCGCCCCTACCCAGAATAAGCTTTGGGGTCCACCCTAGGTTTGGCAGTAGGGTGCGGCAATGTTTCATGAACTGTAGCGTGGAGAGGGGGTACTAGTGAAAGGTAAAAGTGGATTATCCCTGGGTTTATCCGCAGCGATCACATGAGCTGATCTGAAACTGTGACTGGGCCCAGGTATTCCTGGTCTCGAAAAATCTAACGTCAGTACCGGCTCCTGACTGCTGCATCTTGCAAGCAACCAGATGCAACCGGAAATGACTGGAATACCTAACTAACTGGTAGATCAAGAGTATGCGGGTGAACTCACCTGGCCTGAGGAAACCATAGAAAACCAGATACATGACCGCCTTGAGGACCAAACTGGGTAGCAGCCCTAAAGGAGACCTGGAGAGTAAATCGGACATGCTCCAGAAAATATGCCCTGTAATGGGGATTCTGCTAACTGTGGTAGGGGGGCTACTCTTCTGAATCTCCTTGAGAATGGCCTTGATGGGATGTGCTGCAAAAATGGATGCCCTATTAGGGTCCCGCAAGAGCAGCAATGCTGGATACCTGCCAGATATGTCTTGATAGTGCTCTAGGACAGCTTGAGTTGTGATTGGCAGAAAGCAAGTAGATATAGAATGTTGTAGTAATCACTCCTAGGATACCTAGACTGGAAATCCTGGAAGGCATCCCAGGCCATGTCATAAGCGTTGGCCCAGTGGGGATCTAGTCCAATGTTAGTAGTGAGAAAATCAGGGACAGTGTGACACAGATGTCTGAGTCTGGGACCTGTCAGGAAAAAAGTGGGCGGTTCAAAACTAAACAGAGCATCCGCTGCTGTATACTCAGCACTACAGAAGAACTTACTGTGTATGTGGAAATGGAACCTGAGGGGACAGCCAGATCAGCGATGTACAAAAGACATAATGAGTAAAAGACCTGCATCTACATTGGTAAACAATTCTGAGGTAGCTCGATTGTCCATGGAGAAAACCACCGTTTCACCTATCCAAAAGCGACCCCACGCCTGCGCTGTCGACACTATGGGGTGAATCTCAAACAAAGTTGATATCTCTGCAAACCCTGGAATATCCAAGATCTCGCCTGGCCATGGCCCAGCTGTCAGTGAGTGCCAAAAATAGCTGCATAGCCCTTAGAGGCTGCTGCATCACTCAACCTTGAGAAGAAAACCGACTCTACAAGGATGAACATGGTGACCATGTTCCAGTGTTGAAGGAACTTGTCCCACATGCAAGGCACATAGAGCTGCAGAATCTATCTTGACCCGAGAGTCTGAGTCAGGTGCTAAGGGTAACAAGTCCAACAATGAGAAATTAATGATCTACCATGGCAAATTTAGCATGCCTAGCAGTGACTGCAATTCTACTCTGGAACAGGCTTGCCCTGGATATACCCGGTAGAATGGGAAGTTCCGTATTCGAGCACCAGTACGTGGTATGAGAGTATGACAGGCATGTCACACAAACTGGCGACCTCAGCCCAGCAAACTGTTGCCAAAACAGCTCAGTGTCAAAATAGTTCCATACTGTTACCACCTGGTGTTGAGCAAAATGGCAGCTGCTTTAATGGAAAAACGATGATAATCTTAAACAGACCCCCCATACTTCTGACCTACCTAAACTACCTCATAGAGGTGAAGATCCAGCTCCTCCCTCTTCTGGGGGCTCACTGAACAAATAATGTCCCTAACAACTGAAAGCCAGGACAAACGCTGGAATTGAAAGCTTACGGTTGAGCCTGTGGTCCCTGGTCTTAAAAACCATGGAAACATCACCGCAAGCGTACGACTTATTACAGCTACATCGTGGGCGGCAATAAAGAACTGCTATGCATATGCTAAGAACTGAGGCTTAAACAACCGACCAATAACTGTGGTAACGAGTCATACACCAAGGACCTGATAAAGTATAAAAAGTTGCATCACACCCACCTCAATCTTAGAAACCCGGGCCGTATCTGACTCAATACATGACACTCACTGAGCTCACTAACTGAACACTTGATTGACTGATCATATACACACTCCAACCAGAATCCTGAAAAATAAACAGATATGTGTAAGATGGTGAAACATGCTTAGAACCATTAAGAGCAGTGAATTGCGATGAGAGTATCCGAGACAGGGGGAGATCGACCCTATAAAGCCGATTGCATGACGTCCCACCTATCACAGCCACACTGCCCCAGCCCGAACCACCCCAGCCTGAGAGGAACCCCAAGAGCCTCTCTAACCCCCCACCGGACATCATGTGGAGCGGCCCCCCCTAAAAAGTCGTTACTGCAGCATGAACATGCCTGAAGCAGGTGGTCCCTTCTCCGCCCATGGACCCCCTCTAGATTGATACCTGTGTCTGCCCGTGAGAATGGGGAGAAACTATCCCAACATGTCCGCCTCCCTGAAAAGAGAAACATCCAGGGATCCCATGACACCTAATATGGCTCTGGCAGCCAAGACCACAATTCCTACAACACCCTCCAACTGTCCATGTACCTTCTACCCAGTGTCCTCTCTCCATCTACCCATGTATTAACCATGGAGAAAGCATGCGCTGATTGCACTGTCCCCCGTGGACAAGGGAAAGTCCTCCAGATACAAGTGTCATACTCCACCCCCTGCCCCCCCTTCACAAAGTGAAAAGGACCCCCAAGCAGCCCATCCCCCTCCTTCAGACGCCATACAGAGCAGGCCCCCGGCCCCCCAAATGCCAACACCGTGGCCATGAGACAGTCCAGGATCAGGCGGCCCCAACCTGTGTCCACCCGTGAAGCGGAGAAGTGAACCCAGCTGCAGCCGCAAATCCACCTTGCTGCAAGGAAACCGGAAATGACGTCGCGGTCGCACCGGAAATGACGCGTAGTGTGAGAAGCGTCGCCCACACAAGAGCGACAGGAGATGGAGGCTAGAGGACGGGCTTAAATACAGCCCGACTCCTCCTACAAATTCAAGCTGACCTGCGGTCAGCCTTCCCACTTGTTCATCCCTGGTCTGCAGACAGTCAGCCAGAAGCAGGCCTAGGTACAAAGCTGGTCTGTATGCTGCTCATTGATTTTTCTTTAACTTCTTTTTAAATATCCAACTACATTGCTGCGATAGTCATTGATTCTGCATGCTGGTTTATCGCGGCAGGGTGCTCAATTAGTGCTAGAAGTGGAAACTAATGAAAGCAAATTGGTTTTACATGTTTTAAACAAAAAAAAAAAAAAACGTTTAGCGTTTAAAGACTTTACTGTAGATTAGAGATTACAAGCAACTGACTTCTAACAACTTGAATAAGATATAGATTTATAGTACATCAGGAAAAATATTTTTTGTATATCTTTGAAGACAAAAGTCATAGGGAAGAACTTCAAGCAAATGTGAAAACTTCTATTAAATCCATAATTGTACCCACCGACTAAATGCTGAAGTCAATTTTAAATGGTGCTGTGTGACTACAATCCTTCCTTATTAAAGTGTAACTAAAAGTGCTTTGTTTTTTTTAGAATAACAAACATGTCATACCTACCTGTTCTGAGCAGCCCTGATCCTCCTCTTATGACATATGACACACAGAGCTGGACTCAGCCCCGCCCCCCCTTCCTCCTCACTGGCTCTGATTGACAGCAGTAGAAGCTAATGGCTCCTGCTGCTGTATCTGAGCCAATGAGGAGCAAGAGAGCTGCTGCTCTCATATACATCGCTGGATCAATATCAGTCTCGGGTATTTATTTAGGGGGGCTGCATGCAGAAGGTTTTTTACCTTACTGTATAGAATTCAGTGAAGCACCCTCTAGTGTTCTAGAGTTGTTAGTGTAGGCAAAGTTATTTTAGCATAGGGTTGCCACCTGTCCGGGATTCACCCGGACAGTTTGGGTTTGGAATCATGCGTCCCGGTTTCAGACTGTCTGAAACCCGGACACATTATTCACACTAGACTATGACTTCCCAGCAGGGCTGCTGGCTCCAGTTGTCTAAGCCAGAAGTGTCTGTTACACTCTCTCTCACACTGCCCAGCACTAACACTCCCCCCCCACATACAGATGGGAGAGAAGAGAGGGATCGATCTGCCCCTCTTCCTCCCGCCCCTACCCCTCTGTGTCTGCCAACACTCCAATCCCCAGGGCTGTGCCTCAGAAAAGGAAAGTGGGGGCCGGAAATTTGAAGTCCAGCAGCCTCAGATACATGGATTCAGATGTAAAGGGGGACTCTGTGGACTCTGATGTAAAGGGGGAACTCTGTGGACTCTGATGTAAAGGGGGACTCTGATGTAAAGGAGGAATTCTGTGGACTCTGATGTAAAGGGGGACTCCATATGATTAGAAATGTTATTTATTCACAAAGTATATATATAGTTTATACTATAAAAAAAAATTGCTGTGCGCTGCTAACGTGTTCGGGTTTGACTTGAAGAAAAGGTGGCAACCCTAGTTCAGTGACTCAGGGCTGGAAAACTCATCCTAGAAGCCTCTCCCGTCTTCTGGGACATTGGAGAATGTTCCAGACATAGTGGGTGGAGGCTAGGAGGAGCTGATTGGAATATTTATGAGGACCTCATCCAATCCCTAGAAAAGGGCTGGCAATGAACTGGCCACCTCATAAATAGGCATTAGTCATGCCAGGAGGGGCAGTCGGTGGAAGATGGAGAAGGAGTTCTGAGGAGGCTGTCGGTAGCCCTTGAGGGTGCCCCCTAGTCTGGGGGGGGTGACCTTGAGCCAGGGCTTGGGTGCTGGAAGGATCCAGCAAAACACATGGAGGAAGCCCTTCCTGGAGTCACGGGAAAAATAGAGAGGACAGCAGGAGCAGGTCAGCATGTCTGGATATCTTCTGAGAGTCGGCTGGGTGGGCTGGTGAATGTCAGTCTGGAGGACTGTGGGGAAAAGTTAGCCTGGAGGGTTAGAGAAAGGGGCAGCTGCAGCCAGGGGGGTTGGCAGTGCCTAGAGAGGCGGTGCTGGGATCAGTAGCCAGAGGAGTGATACAAGCTGGACACTGGGATTCTGCTATACAACTAAGGGGCCTTGGGTTCCTTCCTGACTGTCAGATCCTCACAGTGATCCAGCAAGGTTCTGCAAGCAAGTGTGTGCTGGAGGAAGAAGAGGAGCTGTATATAGAGACTGTATAAGAGTTGTCCCTGCAGTAGTTGTTGAAGTCAATAGGCATTCCATAACTTTCCACCCCTATCCAAGGTATTACCTTCAATAAAAAGCAAAAACAAAGTCACGGACTGTTCTCTGTCTCAAGAGTACCTGTGAAAATTTGGTGTGCCTGGCTGTGCAGGGTGGGGGATCCAAGTTCATCTGTAGCCCTTTAAGAGGAACTGTAGTCTGCTCACATAATTTGTAATAAAAACTTTGCTATTCTGAAGCTTCCCTCCAACCCCCTTGCATATTATTTTATATATACTGTGATTCTGTACTTGCCAAATATGCTGCAGAAATCTCTATTGAGTCTGGCTGCAACCATTTTAACTGTGGGCAGCTGAAGCTGCTACCTGTTCACTTCCTGAATTTACACAGAAACACAGAGGCACACCTCCAGCTCTTCAGTCCTGCAGCTCTCATTGGCCCTCCTATGACTCATCCGTCCCTGCCTTCCTGGCAAACTTCCTGGCTTTTTTTCAGACAAGAAACAGGAAGTGGGCTGTATAATGTATTTATAAGGTGTTTAACTGTCCAAAGTTAAAACAACAAGGGCAGACAATTTAATAGATGGAAAGTTAAAAAAGGACCGAAGGTCCACTTTAAGAGGTTGCGCTACAGCAGTAAGGTAAAACCTTCTGTCTTTACAACCACTTAAAGCCCAAACATATTTTTGCATTTTATATGAAGTAGCGATTGGTTAAAACCCGTCAGGTTTTACATTTTTTGCCATGGGTGTCCTATTGGATAGAGTAGCCTTCACGTCTTGTCCTGTAAACATTAGGGAGAATCTCTAGAAAGTGGCTGAAATCTCCTCTTAGACAGTTATCATTGAAATGGATATCCAAGTTGAAAGATTTTATTCTATTTTATGTTCTAATGACAACTCAAAGGTGACAGTAGTCAAGGGATAATGAATAATGCCAGAGACTACCAGGCAAATAGTATCTTTATAAAGTAGTGCTTACCTCAAAGAAGCCACTGCTGTATGGGTTTCCTGATTTCAGATCTCAATGACCCTTCTGGCAATGCCACAACCTCTGACACAGCAAGACTGAAAAAGGAGGGTTTATTTCGGTTTCACACCAAACAAGGCAACAATAACAATTTGGCAACAACAATAAACAATAACAAAATAAACTAATCTATACAGTGCAACAAACAATGAGAGGACCATATATTTCTGTACCCGAATCCTAAACCAGGGGGGTGTTAACTTGAGGTGGTACTAGAAGCTAAAGGGTCCTTGAGTCTCTCCAAATCCCCACCCACTGGTCAGTGCGGTAATAAACGTTGGGGCACAGGGTCCTGCGTTGGAGAGCTCAAATATACAGTATTTGTATCCCACGGTAAAGAGCATTAGTCCTGAGTTAGGGTCCTGCTGTCCCTTTAAGAGGAGGGTAATGAGGTTGTGGCCAGGAGCCTCTGACCACTATTTAGTCTGTTATGAAGTCTCCTCCCACTCTCTGATGACTGGAACCTGTGGCGTTGACAACGTTTATGGACTCTGTAGTGGCAATCTCTCATGAAACCAGAATCACTGCCTTCCTCCATCCCGCTGGATCTCTCCAACGGCTGCAGCCTTCATGGTAATACGGCAGCTCAGTCTCACTCCGACACCATGGCGAACTCTCACGCATGTCTCTTACTCAGTACCAATTTTCAACAGTCTCCATTCCCCCCCCCCCACATGAGACTGCCCCAAGCCCTGGTTTCTACTTCCTTTTCCTCTTTTCAGCAGCATACAATCCTCCTAGGACTAGTAGTCCCATAGAGTTCTTCATTTAGAGGAGAAGTGTGGAAAATTAAAACTGGCTCTAAGATCAAGAGCCAAGTGATCGCATTGATTGATTGATTATAGCTCAGTTCTCGGTCTTCAGTGAGCAGAGAGCGGTGACTGTCAGTCACTGGCTTTCTGCTCTGCCCCTCCAATGCTCACTGGATCGTCAAGCCGTATGGGGCGGGAGTTACTGGCTCAGGATCTCAGTGGGGCGCTGAGAGGCTAAGCTAGCTGCCGGTCAGGCATCTAGGTGGATCCTGACCTTAAAGTCAGGATTCTTGCAGAGTCTGGGCCAGCTCTGTGACAATAGGTAACAGCAGGCTTTAGCTCACTGTTGGCTGAATCTGGGTGACAGGAGTGCAGAAATGATTGCACTCAGGTGACCCAAAAGAGGAGCAAGGCCAAAAAAAAGTTTGTCAAAGGAAAAGATCCATAAGCTGCACATCACAAAGCAGACCCATGTGCATGAAGTGAGATGAATGACAGCCACAGCCCGGACTCCAGCCAGGCCACGCCCCAATGCGCTTCGCTTCACTCTTTGGAGCTTAATCATGGGGACCCATTATTTTCATGATTAAGCATCAAACGGCAGAACAAAATGTGTTGGGGCACTGACCTGGCTGGAATCTTGGCTGAGGCTGCCATTCATCTCACTTCATGCACATGGGTCTGCTTCATGATGTGTGGCTTATGGATCCTTTCCTTTGACATTGCAGCAGCTTGGAGCTAGGACGAGCTCCCTGACCCTGCCTGCACTCACTGCGGTCTAGTTGGACTTTACCTCTCTACCTGAGTGGCACCTAAATTTTGTCTTTTTGGTTCAAAAAAGGTTTGGCCATACTTCTCTTTTAACTGGTTCCCGACCGGATCACACAGATATACTGCAGCAGAATGGCTCCCCTGGGCGAAATCCCGTACGGGTACGTCCTTACCCTTTTCGACCACCAGAGAGCGTGCACGCGCTGCACGGCGGCCCCGATCACCGCCGGCCACATGCGATCTCGTGCACGAGCGCCAGCACGGAGATTTGTGTGTGTAAACCAGTACAGCTGCTCTATTTACTGCATACTGTGGCGGGGGGGGGGGTGTGTGAGAAGGAGGGGAGTACAGCCCACTCCTCCAGCTGTTATGTACATCAGCCTGGTGGCAGCAATTAGAGAGGGAAAAATCACATGGCTGCACACACAGAAGTCCCAGTGGTGGCAGGGTTGGGGGGTACTTGGGTGAGCGGGGATCACACATCCAGCTCCAGCCGGCTACATTAGGATGTCAGATGGCAGCTTTTTTTTCTTAAGCATTCATTTGGGCAAAAAAAAAAAAAACTATATGCAGTACATCTCTTTAATACATGTACATTTCTTGTTTTGTCTCCTTAAATCTCTGAAAAAAATACCTGTTAGGCCCCATACAGGCTATTCGATTTTCTGCAGATTTTTGTCTTCAGATTTACCAAAACCATAATATGAGGTCAAACCTTAAGAGTTTCAATTTGTATGCAATCAGGCAAGCCCTTGCACTACATGGTTTTGGTAAATCTGAAGGCAAAAATCTGCAGAAAATCGAAGAGTGTGTATAAGGCTTTACACTGCCAGAATTCCAGTGAGCCCTTTACTGCTGCTTTTGAACTGATAAAGCGGAGCCTCTGTTGCAGCCTTGTTCTCTAGTAATGGATCATAGGTGTGCTCAGCCTATTGCATTAGGGTGTGCACCCCAAAGCTCAAACATACATGCCTTTCTCTGCAGCCTCAGCTGCACTGGACAGTGAATAGCTAGGAAGTGCTTTGTGCTGAGCGGTTTCCTGTTCATTCACAAATTGCAGCATAGTAAACAGTTTACTATGCTTCATTTATGAATAAACACAGTGAGTAAAAGTGTTTCTGTGTTCATTCAGAAAAGGAAGGGACTGGTAAATGAAATATTGACTAGCTCCTTTCCCCGCTCTGCATCCTGAAACATCCCCCGCAGCAGCCGGGGGGAGAATCCAGCAGCACTTTAGGTGGGGGGGAGGCGCAAAACGGGGGGGAAGCCCTGGCAGTAGGGGGAACAGAATCGCATGTAGTGATTGGGGTGCGCAGATGATGTCTTATTAGACGAAACGCGTCTGGATGGGCTCTACTGATGCCACTGCATCACTATTCATATTTTACCACAAGCGCTTTTTATCTTCCAAAAATACCCTTGGAGTCTATACCCCCAACTGGAAGCTGTGTGTGCCGATGTTTGGTTCCCTTGGTATATTACACCACAAGCTTTACTGAGTCATTAGGCATACGTCTATTTGGGTTAATCTTTTCTGGTAAGCCTTATACCTATCGGTGGTTGATTATCTACTGGCAAATTGTCTACACCAAGCATTTATTTCAAGTCACTTCACTATTATGATCACCTGTGAATGGACTTTTATATGCACTTATGAATGCACAATTATCCTAAACTGATTTATTTTATTAATGTTTGTTTCACAATAAATTTTGTTCACTATATTCCAATCAATTCTTGCTATTGTTTATGCAAAGTATAGATATTGTCATATAGAACATAGAGACTTACCTTCATGAGGTTATTATACTGAGTATAACGTTATTTGGTTGGGTTCTATCCCACTGATATCACCACAGAGCTGCACTTTATTATTTACACAGTTTTTTTACTTTACAAATTGATCCTTTGTTGTACTGTCTGCTATTACACTATTTAAAGAGACAGCGCGGTTTACCCACTTTTTATATTTACACCCCCTGCGCATGCCTATGTAATGGATACAGAGAACCATCCTCTTTCCATATTTCTATAACATAAGAAGTAGCTTTTCTGAAGTCCATGTGGATTAGAGGGAGGTGAGGCTGATAACACTGTTTGGTATTTAAATAAACTTTGGGCACAAAAGCTTTCATGGAAATATATTTGTCAAAAGCAACAAAAATGTAAATCAACTTTGCATGCACCAAATTCCTTTTCAGACCCAGATATACTACATAAGTATATACGTAGTGGTGACAACATCACTGTGCTGTACATGGCCTGTTCAGAGAGCTGTGGGAGGGTCCCACAAGACCCACCTACTACAGGCTGTCTGCAGAAAACTACAGGAGGGGGTGGAGACAAGACCAGTCCACCTGCAAAAGGAGAGAGAGCAACAGTGAGCGGTCTTTATTACAGGAAGCTCCCACACAGAGGGAAAGTCTCACACTGGATTACTGTACAGATCTGGAAGAAATACACAAAGCACACCAAGATTCCAGTATGATTACTAATTGCTTCTGTATTTAAACAATATTTGCTCATCCCAGAGTTCAGCTTTAAATATGGCAGGGGCCGCTCAAACAGGGAGTAGTTACTCATTGGATTTCTGAGAGATGAACGAGTAATTGCCTGCACTTTTAGCATTTTAAAGGATTAACCATGGGGAAACGTTTATGTATTGCAGATATCTACTGCATGTAAAGGTACTGTTTTTACACACACATCCCATCAAACCAGCTTACTGCTTCATGGCACAAAAAATAAAAAGTTCAGTAAATTTTCAATCCTGTACATTCACATTACCTGAAGTGATGTGCCTAGCTGCTGATATATGGCTGCTTCCTTTTGTTATATAAAGGAAAATGATTAAAAATGTTAAATACCAACTAACTAACCTAGAGCTCAAATAGATGCACATTTTTAATGAAGCGCCCTGTTTTTGACAGGTTCCATCAGATTAATGAGCTAGTGTATTTATCCAGCAGAGATGATGCCTTTGTGTTGGATGACTAGAGGCTGCTTGTGATCATCCATTCAAGGGGAAATCACAAGATGGGTATTTGGAAGATAATGTATTTTCACCCTGATTCGTACATTTCTTAGTGACCCACCAAGAACATGACATGTTATCATTTATGCATGGTGGGGAAAAGCTAGGAGCAGATGATACTGCAAAACAATTAGTCCCAATTAGATTAGAGTTTTATCCTAAATAAATGTGTAGAATGTGTAAGTAGACCCCTAGATTCAGTGACACATGATGGTTCCTTGAATTAAAAAAAATTCTGAAAATGTAAAAACTCTTGGCTGGAGTTTTGGGTTTGAAAAGAGAGGAGAAGCTAGTTTTTCAACCCTCTTGTAGGTGGGTACACGATATTTATATCTCCCACACCGTCTAGTGTGTGTGTGTGTATATGCTGTATATAACATTATGACCATCCACCATAACCAGTCATGGACTGAACTAAACCTCTGAAGGGATGCTGGGGTATCTGGCACCAAACCATCAGTAGCAGATCTATTAAGACCTCTAAGTTGCATGGTGGATCCTCCATGGATAAGGGATTTTCTTTCAGCACATCCCACAGATGCTCAATTGGATTGAGATCTGTAAAATTTGGAGTCCACAGCCCAAACTTCTTGTTGTGTTCCTCAAACCATTCTTGAACTCATCAGACCAGGCTACCATCTTCCAAAGTTCAGTGGTCCAGTTTTGATGCTCACGTGCCCATTGTGGCTACGGACATGACATAAGTACCATGACCAGTCTGTGGCTACGCATCCCCATATGCAACAAACTGTGATGCACTGTGTGTTCTGATACCTTTCTATCGGAACCAGCAATAACTTTTTCATCAATCTGAGCTACAGTAGTTCTTCTATTGGATCAGACTACACTGCCCAGCCTTCGTTCCCCATGTGCATCATTGAACCTTGGCGACCCAAGACCTTGTCACCGGTTCAACAGTTTTCCTTTTCTGTACCACTTTTGGGAGGTCCCGACCACTGCAGACCAGGAACATCTTACAAGAGCTGCAGTTTTGGAGAAGCTCTGGCCCACTCATCAAGCCATTACAATTTGGCCCTTGTCAAAGTCGTTCAAATCCTTTTTTCTCATTTTTCTGCTTTCAACACATCAACTTCCAGGACAACATTTTCACTAATATACAGTATTTCACAAAGTGAATACACCCCTCACATTTGTGTAAATATATTATATCTTTTCATGTGACAACACTGAAGAAGTGTCACAGTACATGTTGGCATTCATTGTTCCCTCAATGAACTGTAGCTCCCCAGTGCTGGCAGCACTCATGCAGTCCGAGACCAAGACACTCCCACCACCATGGTTGACTGTAGGCAAGACACACTTGTCTTTGTTCTCCTCACCTGGTTGCCGCCACACACGCTTGACACCATCTGAACCGAATAAGTTTATCTTGGTGTCATCAGACCACAGGACATGGTTCCAGTATTCCATGTCCTTAGTCTGGTTATCTTCAGGAAACTGTTTGCGGGCTTTCTTGTGCATCATCATTAGAAGAGGCTTCCTTCTGGGATGACAGCCATGCAGACCAATTTGATGCAGTGTGCGGCGTATGGTCTGAGCACTGACAGGCTGACCCCCCCACCCCTTCAACCTCTGCAGCAGGGCTGGCAGCACTCATACGTCTATTTCCCAAAGACAACCTCTGGTTATGACGCTGAGCACGTGCACTTAACTCCTTTGGTCGACCATGGCAAGGTTCTGAGTGGAACCTCTCCTGTTAAACCGCTGTATGGTCTTGGCCTCCGTGCTGCAGGTCAGTTTTAGGACCTTGGCAATCTTCTTATAGCCTAGGCCATCTTTATGTAGAGAAACAACTCTTTTTTTTTTAGAACCTCAGAGAATTCTTTGCCATGAGGTGCCATGTTGAACTTCCAGTGACTAGTATGAGAGAGTGAGAGCGATAACACCAAATTTAACACACCTGCTCCCCATTCACACCTGAGACCTAACGAGTCACATGACATCGGGGAGGGAAAATGGCTAATTGGGCCCAATTTGGACATTTTCACTTAGGGGTGCACTCACTTTTGTTGCCAGTGGTTTAGACATTAATGGCTGTGTGTTATTTTGAGGGGACAGCAAATTTACACTGTTATACAAGCTGTACACTCACTACTTTACATTGTAGCAAAGTGTCATTTCTTCAGTGTTGTCACATGAAAAGATACAATAAAATATTTACAAAAATGTGAGGGGTGTACTCACTTTTATGAGATACGGTATACACATACTTTCAGGTGCCAGTCTAAGAAGATAATCATTGTTTTTCACTTTACCTGTCATTGGTCATAAAGTTATGGCTGATTAGTGTATATATCCTTTAACATAGGGGAATTGCATGAGTTGTTTTATGTGCGGGTTAAAGCCACCTGATGGTCAAATTACTTTACCAGGCCAAACACACAGAAGTATAACGTCGTATACAATTGTCAGTGACACCTGCCCTGGCACTGACTATGGAGACATTTTGAAGGAAATAGTGCTGACTATACTCCACCAGCTCTTTACAACATATTTTACTCCTTACACATGTTCAGCCCTGACAGCAAAGAGGAAAGCTACCCCACCTTATTCGCAAGGCCTTGCACAGATGTGGTTCGAGACCCAGTCCTTAGGAGGGTTCCGCTCCTCCACAGCAGGCCTCAAGATTGGGACCCTGCTGCTCGATGGGGTGTGCCAAGTACCAATATATATGTATATACACACACACATACTACTTAACAATGTGGGCAAATTCGCAAAGGCTGTTCTGATGTGTAAGGCTTTGCTTTTTTCCTGGATCTCACTAGACAGGGCAGAATGAGTTGTGATGAGTGAACAGGAAGCTAACAGGATACTTTTATTGACAGCGAGAGGCGCTATAGTTTGGCATAGGTAGCATGGTGGCCAGTTAGATCGCTTGGGTTGGCACTTATTTTTAAAATGGAAACAAAATAATTAATTATAAAACGTCAGATTCCCTAATTCACTAAACGATCTACCCAACATAATTTTAAAGAACTGGGGAGAAAAATACAATTTACTTTCAAGGATGTGATAATGGATTATAAAAAATTTCACAGCCAAAGTTGAGCAAAGATTGATGTATGTTTGTCATGACAGCAACACTGACGGCAAAGAACCCCAGAGGCACTCAGCCGAAGACCCAGGGCATGAGCCTTGGGAGGCATGGCCTTGCAACCCTTCCAGCACTGACTGTGATTGAGAGCCAATGCGGCCCTTACATTGTGAGCCTCATTTAAAATGTCAGCCTTTGTGCAGAGAATGAAGGCAGTTGTTGCACAGCTCTTAAGATGAAAAAATTATAAATATTTTATAGGGAGAGAGAAAAAGAATGAATACACAATCCTTGCTTTCTTTTCCGCCGTGGTAAACCACCCTCCGCTGCCTGCTCAGTTGCAGATGGTACATTCTTCTATAAGGTTTGGGAATGCCTACCTATTAGGTCCTTTTGGTCAAAAGTTACAGCCTTCCTAAGCTCAATTATGCAGCAGCCTAATATTTGTAACCCCCTATGACAGTGATGGCGAACCTTGGCACCCCAGGTGTTTTGGAACTACATTTCCTATGATACTATGACCTATATCTACACTGCAGAGGCCATGAGCATCATGGAAAATGTGGTTCCAAAACATCTGGGGTGCCAAGGTTTGCCATCACTGCCCTAAGGTATCTCTTGGGCTAAATCAGAAGTCCTTAAACTTTTTAAACAGGGGGCCAGTTCACTGTCCCTCAGAAGAATTCCTATGCACACTGCACATATTTTATTAGTAGTGCAAAAAAACAGGAAAAAACTATACAATGTTTAAAATGAAGAACAATTTTAACCAACATAAACGTATTATGCCGTGTACACACGGGCGGACTTTTCGACATCAAAGATCCGACGGTCTTTCCGACGGACTTTCGACGGACTTCTGACGGACTTTCGAACGAACGGACTGGCACACACACGATCACACCAAAGTCCGACGAATTTGTACGTGATTTCGCACGACCGGACTAAAGTAAGGAAGATGGTAGCCAGTAGCCAATAGCTGCCCTAGCGTCGGGTGTCGTCCGGACTAGCATACAGACGAGCAGATTTTAGGACCAGACTCGAGTCCGTTGGAAAGATTTGAAACATGTTCCAAATCTAAAGTCCGTCTGATTTTCAACCGAAAAAGTCTGCTGCAGGTCAGATAAAGTCCACACATGTTCGGATTCTCCGATGGATTTGTCCCGTCGGACCAGTCTGATCGAAAAGTCCGCCCATGTGTACATGGCATAAGTATTTCAATGGGAAGTATGGGCCTGCTTTTGGCTAATGAAATGGTCAATGTTCGGTTCCATATTTGTCACTGGTAGTCGGGACAAGCAATGCAAGTGTGCATCAGTTAGTCTGGATCTGGTTGGAGATTTCAGATTCGGGAAAAAGTCTGTTCATAGACATACTGTAGGTGCTGCCAAAGATGGTTGCCATTTTGAGTCCATGGTTCCTGAGATATAGCTGCTTTTATGTGCTATAATTCTATAACCATGCAATGGAAATCACATTCCTCCCCCACTATCACCTCTTGGATTGCCTTAGTAAATCAGGCCATCCCAATGTAAAAAATGACCTACAAAGCTAGGGGTTGTCCTGAGAAGTCTGGTCCCTCTTGGTAGGCGCTGAACAAACTGTGCCATCTGATGAATAAATTCTGTATCTCGGTCATAGCATTCTTGTTCTCACCTTGATTATTTCAGTTACACATCCTGTTTCTGTAATTTATAACTTTTGGATATTATTGTGATTGTACTCTTTGACCTTTAAATTCTCAATGTACAATATGCATAATTTTGACCCCCGTTTTTCTTTATTCTTATTGAGTATGTGATTTTTTCCATATCAGCCACAGATACAGTATATTGAATGGACACTTTGAGCTTATGTTGCTCGCTGTTTCTGTATGTTTGTACTACTCTTTTTATCTTAAAAATATCTTTGCCATTCTGAAGCTTCCCTTCAACCACTTTGCATATTATTCTATATTTATTGTGATTCTGTACTTGCCATATATGCTGCAGAAATCTCCCTCCTGAGTCTGGCTGCATCCATTTTTAACTGTGGGCAGCTGAAGCAGCTGCCTGTCCATGTCCTGGATTTACACAGACACACAGAGGCACACCTCCAGCTCTGCAGCTCTCATTGGCCCTCTTATGACTCCACCCCCTCCCTTCCTGGCAAACTCTCACGAGGGTGAGAGAGAAAGCTGTGCATGATGTCATGCCCAGGCTTTTTACCAGACAAGAAACAGGAAGTGGGCTGTATAAGGTATTTACTGGCAGAAAAAAAAATGGTTTACTATCCAAAGTTAAAACAACAAGGGCAGAAGATTTCATAGATAGAAAGATGAAAAAACAACTGAAGGTCCACTTTAAGGTGCATTGGAAGGCCATTTATTTTGAATGGGCTGTCTTAATGCAATGTATATTACTTCATGATATAATGTTATTAAACTGCAAAGAAGTATATGAGCCGTAAAGGAAACCTGCACAGAGAGAAATGAGGGAGATGCCATTGCTGACCCTTTCTGAAAACGATAGTCTTAGACTGTCTCTGGATTCAGTACTTGGGTGGGAATAAGAAGAGGGAATAAGAAGACATCAACCAAAGCCAAACTCCTACTGCCCATTCACACCAAAAAAAACACCCTCTAGATCCATTCCGGATGCGTTTCTGCATGTCCGTTTTTAACGCTTTGTTGATGCATTTTTCCGCATCCCAGTACAGTTTTATGCAGCATGTTGTACTTTTTTTTCTGGAACTGAGTGGAACACACTGTGGTGGTGTGAACTATGCCATTGGAACCCATATAACCTACTTTCCATGCTTTTTTGATGCAGGGCCTCAAGTTTGCATATATGTAGCAGGTCAACCATCCAGAAAGTATCAAACACCCAAAGTATCAAACACCCTACATCAGCATGCCAGCCAGGCACCTTGCATTTTCAGAAAGAGAAATTAGGTCTCCTTTCAAAACATTTCCAACAATTATGCTTCTTTGACATTTCATGCTAAATTTCGCCTATTCGTCCTAGTTGCAATTTTGTGTATTGGGTTCTACATGCTAAGTATTGCAGGCAGATTACACACTGAGGGTTCAAGGTCATCCATTGTCTGTATACTGAATTCTTAGCATCAGTTTTTTTATTGCTAGCTTGAGAAGATGAAGTCTGGCATTTTAATTATTTTAATTATAATTGTAAAGTATGCATTTATTAGAAGGAAAATACATCGACATCAGCAGTTCTATGGCACATCATTCTTTGTCAGTTAATTACTCTGACCTATACATATCTGTGAACACTTGCAGATTAATATGTGCACCGTATTTTAGGTATTTTGGGGATTTTTTACAACATCATGTGGATGGATTCCAAGGATTAGGAGTTGTGTCTGTCCATGCCTAGTCTCATATCTCCATATGATCTTAAAGGGGAACTCCTGGCACAGAGATTTTTTGCAAGACTTGATGTGTAAAAAAATGCTACCTGAACAGTAATACTCCTGGGTTATAATACATGGCCGTATCACTGCATAGTAATTTGAAAATCAATATTTTCTTTTTGATGGATTGTACAGCTCCTGTGTACGTCTAATACGAGAGTTGCTGGTCTTATAGAGTACTATAGAGTACTTATGGAGTACTTCTGTGGTTTTTCTGTCTCCCCCTTTTCATGGTGTTCCCCTTCGCCATTCACAGAATGCTGTGTATTCCGTGAATCCCTACTGACTTACCTGATATGGGCGATGCTTTGTGAAATAAAAGTGCTTTATGGACTTCACTTCTTCAGCTTCCATCAATTTGAAGACCCCTGTTGCACTGGCAAACGTAAAAATCACTAACTGCTTGCCTTTTTGCAGCCTTTGTCTAACTGAAACTTCAAACAGAGCCACTTCTGTAGGAAAGTGGAAAAATAGCCCTGAACTAATAAGGTTTCCTTATTGGTATTGCTATCTTAAAGTACTGATGTTGATGTGGATAATCTGGTTCCCGGGCAGGCCGCTTCTACACCCCAGAGGATCTCCATGATCTCCTTGGCTTGTAATGTAACAAAAATGGACGTTGAATAAAAGGAGGCTGCAGACGCCATGTCTATTTAAAGGATCTCCCAAAAGCCTGAAGATATCTACTCAGGAGGTCTTCTATTCATATATGATCTGACTCACTATCTGAGAGGGTGTCCTGACCAGCTGGCTTCTTCTCCTCATAGCCTTTTATTGGCATTCATCAATTTTCTTATACTACACCAATATCTCAGCAGGTGGAGCCCTGTGGCTTTCGCTTCCCTCTGATAGTGGAATTGTTCATGGTGGTGGCATCAGCAACTATCCCTGATTTTATATGCAGTGGTTGATATCCTTTCATATATCTCCATTGTTAGGCAGTGTTTTCCTGCTACAGACACCTCTGAAGAAGAGTCCTCGAAATGCATTAGGTGTCTTCATCTATATTACTTTGGGATTGTTTCCCTATAATCGCTGTTCTTCTATCTCGTTTTTCTATTAAGTGTATATATTTTTATATATATATATATATATATATATATATATATATATATATATATATATATATATATATATATATATATATATATATATATCAATCACTGTGGACAATATGTATTCTAGGATGTCTATTCAAGGATGCGTTTTAACTTTTTGTACCAATAAATGACCAAAACCTTTTTTTTGTTAATACTCTTTAGTTTGTGCCTTTATAGTCCCATTCCTAAGGCAGGCCATACATGGGTCGAATTCCGAAAGAATTTTCTTTCGAAAATCTTATCGAAGAATTTTCGTTCGTATTTCGCACCATTAGTGGAATGCAGCAACAGCGGATTTTCGCGCGGCAATCAAATTTGAGTAATCGGACATGTTGGAAATTTTTTGAAAAAACGCTTTTCTAATCAATGATGGGAGAATTGTGCGAGAAATGTAATCGAAAAAGAAATGCGCATGTGCAAGAAAAGAAAATTCACAGAAAAAAAAGAAAATTCTCAGCCACGAAAATTCTTTTCTATAACAACATGAGGTGAAATTGAAGGCTTGGTTGGCCGAATTTCGAAATCAATGGTGGCATCATCGGATCACAAAACGCACAAGTTTTCTGATTTTCAAAAAAAATAAAAAATTCTTTCGAAATTCGACCATGTATGGCCAGCCTTATGCCGCATACACACGAGTGGACTTTTCAATCGGACTTCCAACGGACTTTCCAAATGAACGGACTTGCCTACACACAATCACACCAAAGTCCGACGGATTCGCACGTGATGACGTACCACTGGAATAAAATAAGGAAGTTGATAGCCAGTGACCAATAGCTGCCCTAGCGTCAGTTTTTGTCCGTCGGACTAGCATACAGACGAGATGACTTTTCGATAGGAACTGGGTCCGGCGGAGTTCACACAGCAATAATTGGCCAGATCTATATATATACTCCATACTTTTTTGGTTTTCCTTCAATCTACGAGGATCTGGAGGACTGGACACACACAGTAGCAGAAATTCAAATGCGTGATTACTAGTTCATGTTAGTTCAGGCTGTTCATTCACCAAGAAAATCTGCTTTCACAGGGAAGGTTGATCATTTTCTGAAATTATCATTCTAAGTAGTGCTTAGCAAAGATTTTGATTAAGATGGAGACTGAAAAAGCCAGGGGGGCCTTTAATGATGTGCTGTTCAGCTCATCATAAATAATTTCACCACTGGAAACTCTGCTCTAATTAAAACGGCATTCATTTATCCAGCTTGTTCCATAAATCTATATCAGCAGATTAAATCTGTTTTCTTTGGGTAATTCGGTATGGCCATGCTGCCAGGATGTGCTGAGACTTGTAGTTCTTTAGTGGCAGGAGGACTGTAGGCTGCCAGGTTCTGAGGTTGATAGTAAGGCCACATAAACCAAATCATTTTTTTTGACTTGGCTATTGATAAATGATTAGATGTAATGAATGACAGCATTGACTGCTCCCACAACAAAGCATGTACAGACCGATGCAATCATGTGAGTAGAGTATCACTATGTTACACATCGGAGATTGAGAACAAAGATCTGCCTGCAGCTATAAACACTCACTGAATATGTAGATTAGCCTTTCTGTATTGTGATGCCGCATACACACGAGCGGAATGTCCGACAGAAAAAGTCAGACGGGAGCTTTTCATCGTATATTCCGATCGTGTGTATGCCTCATTGCACTTTATACGTCGAAAATTCTGACGGACCTAAAAAGAGAACATGTTCTAAATTTTTCCGACGGAACCAATTCCTATCGGGAAAATCGCTCGTCTGTATGCTGTTCCAACGTACCAAAAATGACGCATGTTCTGAAGCAGGTACGAGACGGAAGCTATTGGCTACTGGCTATTGAACTTCCGTTTTCTAGTCCCGTCGTACTTGTTGTACGTCACTGCGTTCTGGACGGTCGGAATTTGGTGTGACCGTGTGTATGCAAGACAGCTTGAGCGGAATTCCGTCGGAACTCCGTCGGAAAAATCTTCAAAGTTTATTCCGAAGGGAAAACCGGTCGTGTGTACAGGGCACGACAGTTAAAATGCACTTGACTGTTCAAAGTGGAATTTATCATCAGTACAATACAAGGATACATTATGGCAGATGCAATGTTGTATAATGGCAATTCACTCTTTTGAATAGAAGAAAATATTAGTAAATTCATTTTCATTTTTTTGACAGTAATTAGGCTGCAGATGTATTGTATAAGAGTCGTTTAGCTACTAAAACTTAAAGTCCAAATTCCACCCAAAAACACAAAAAAAGGATCCCCCAGCAGCTTCTAAAAAAAAAAAATAGCATCTCCAGCTGCAATTTTAACCTTATTTCCGATGCTGTTCCTCACTAACAGAACCACTTAAAGTCCAAATTTCACCCAAAAACAAAAAAAGACTCCCCCAGCAGCTTCTAAAAAAAATAAAAAATAGTAGTTCTAGCTGCAATTTTCACCTTATTTCCAGTGCTGTCATCCACTAACAGATCGACCTAGCATCATTCAACCTCTGAAGCAGTAGAGTCCATAAAGCATTTTTACTTTGAAAAAACACTAAACATATCACTTGGGCCAGCACTGCAGTCTAATGATGGCCATACATGCTTCGATTTTCGATTTGTTTAAAGCAATCGAAATAGCAAACAATCAAATAGTCATAATTTTACCTCTGATCGGTTTAAACTCGATTTAGATCAAATTCCATCAAACTGGGTCAATGGGCCAGGGGAAAAATGCATCAATCATGTTGCAACGGTCGGCAGCACTGAGATGCTTTGAACATAAATTTAATTGTATTTCGATCGATCAGATTATGGGTTGTTAAAAACAGAGATGTAATCAACTTACGATTGTATCTTCCAACTGTTGTTTGAAATTTATGTGTGTGGCATATCGATCGAATGGGCTGGCAGCTATAGATCCTATCAGGAGAGATCAATGTGAAAAGAAATCAATCACTTATTGAAGCATGTATGGCCACCATAAGGCTGATTTCACATGGGTGATCCTGATGCTGGTGACATCTCGCCAGTCTAGAGATCGCTAAGTGACCACACAGCAGTCTCTATGGGTTGGCTCCCTCACTAGCCCGGGTCAGGTGAGGTGTCCTCAATGCCAACCTTTCACTAGTGAGGGCAATTTGCCAGAGTAAGTGTGTCATCAGCCAAAATGCTTGTGTTAACAGGCTTTTGTTTGCTTCAAACATTTTGCCTCCCCATGCAGTTCTATAGGAACGCAAAAATGATGTAAAGCAGGTTAAAAATGGATCAGAAGGAGAACAACTGCAGATTAAATGCACCTGTCAGTAAATTCTGAATGATGTCAGAGGCGTCTCATACTAATGTCAAGCTAATACCATCAAAACACACCTATAAGCACAGGCCCTGTGTGGGGCAATCATAAACCACCAAATTCCCACCAATTAAGCATATGTAATAACATAGAAAACATTAAAGTTCACCTTATCAGAAAAAATGACACTCTGCTCACTCTCCACTCCCCATGGTCTCTGCTGCACTTAACTCCATGGGTGATACAGGTTTGCTGTCCACAGAATTACTTAGAACCCCCAAACATTATATATATATATTTTTTTTTTCTAACACCCTAGGGAATAAATGTTGGAGATACAACAACTTTCAGCTTAGCTTATTGACTGCAGTTCAAAAACAGGACACTAGATGTCGCTAATGCTCAGTGATATGATATGCTATGCATTTTTCTATGATGCGTGTATTTCCTATACTACACTACACTATTTCCTATAGTGTTGTACTTGTTGGTTTCTTTTTCCTGTCTGTGTTCTTTTCTTACTATGTGAGGTGACATCTTTGCTAGTGTGGTTATGTTACAATAAAGGATCCAGTTCCTGCTACTTCACAACGTCTGATCTGAATTGACTCCGCCGCACCCAGCAATCATACTCTGCAACAGGTGATGGGTCCAGTGTTTGGATAGTCATATGACCAGGTGCGGCCCAGGCAGAACAAAGCCTCGAACGGGAGACAGTGTGGCTGATGCGGAGATCGACATAAGGAAGTTTTCCAGTGACATCTCCTATAGACAAGTAAGACTGTTCATATATAAAGGAGAGGGAAAAAATGGCCAGAAACTCAGAGCTTAAACTCTCAGTGGCCAAGCTGAACAATGACAATTATCAGCTATGGAAGTTCAAAGTGGAAATGCTATTATCCAGAGATGACTTGTGGGAGGTTACCACCACAGAGAGGCCACAGGATAATAATCAGGACTGGGACAAGAAAAACAGACAGGCACAGGCCACCATAAGCTTACTAGTGCATAGTTGCCAACAGTCCAGATTTTCCCGGGACAATCCCGATTTTGGGACCCTCGTCCTGATCGGAGGCTGTCCCAAATCGGGATTTGCTCAGGGAAATCAGGAATATTTGCATTTTACCTTTTTTGCAGCTGGCTTCAGCAAAATGGCCGCTGGAGCCGCCGCAGCCGCTAGATCGCTCCCCCTTGTGTTCAGTGGAAAGAGGAAGGGGGCTCGATCCGTGCAGCCAATGAATCGGCTTCTCCTCTCGCACGGATCGGCCTGAGGACTCTGATGTGAAAGGAGGGGACTGAGGACTTTGATGGGAAAGGGGAAACTGAGAGCTGTGATGTGAAATGATTCCAGGGGACATTAGAATGATGTGAAAGGGGGGAAGGGGACTGAGGACTCTGGAAAGGGGGGAACTGAGGACTCTGATGATAAGAGGGGAACTGAGGACTCTGGTGTGAAAGGGGGGGGGCTGGGGACTCTTATTGGAAAGGGGGGAACTATGGACGCTGATGGGAACAGGGGGACAGAGGACTTGGATGTCAAAGGGGGGAACTAAGGACTCTGATGTGAAAGGGGGAACTGAGGACTCTGATTGGAAAGAGGGGGGACTGAGGACTCTGATTAAAAGGGGGGGAACTGAGGACCCTGATTGGAAAGGGGGAATTGAGAACTCTAATGTGAAAGGGTGCCAGGTGACTGCGGACTTTGATGTGATGAAGGAAGGGGGGGAGGGAAGCTGGGGACTCTGATGGGAAAGGAGGAAACTGAGAACTCTAATGATTAAAGGTGCCAGAAGACTGCAGACTCTGATGTGAAGAAGGATTGGAAAGGGGGTGACTATGGACTCTAATGGGAAAAGGGGGACTGAGGTATCTGATGTGATGCAAGGAGGGACTCTGCCGGGCACCTGATGCAAGGACAGACTCTGCTGGGGACCCCTGATGCAAGAACAGACTCTGCTGGGGACCCCTGATGCAAGGATGGACTCTGCTGGTGACAGGCGACGTGGCAGGTGACACGTTTAGGGCTTCCACTGATTCTGCATTATGGTGAGTTGAATGAT
The DNA here is from genome assembly GCA_037952925.1 of Lithobates clamitans. Lineage (NCBI taxonomy): Eukaryota > Metazoa > Chordata > Amphibia > Anura > Ranidae > Lithobates > Lithobates clamitans. Next base: position 1,582,952 of record JBBGZY010000096.1, on the reverse strand, counting down.
TTAATTTTATATTACAATGTAATAATAGAAATAATGCGCTTCAATCATCCTGACACCATAACAATCATGGTGACGGGATGATTTAAGTACTAACACCAGGTGTTTGGAGTATCTTTATCTGCTGATTGTTAAAATTTCTAGAATACACATATTTCTATTGTTGTGTAGGATTTGGGGCTGTTGTCCCTTCATTCCTCTCTCCCCCTTTCCCTCTCCATCCTTCATTTATCTCAGACTCTAACCACACACCCTTTGAACCACGCCCGTTTAAGCCACGCCCACTATTTCACATAAACCACTCCCATTTGTCGCCGTTTTGTTTTTTATTACTATGTCATGCCTATAAACGCATGCCCCACCCCTAATTATTATACGGCTCCGCCTACAACCAAAAAAGTGTCCCACATTTTTTTTTTGCAATGTTGGCAACTATGCTAGTGGAGGATGATCAGCTCATTCGTATACGTCATGAGGACACAGCAAAAGGCATGTGGGACGTACTGAAAAGACAGCATGAAAGATCCAGTTTAAACAGCAAGCTGTTTCTGCTGCGGAAACTTTACAAAATGAGACTTGGCAGTGAATAGGACATGAAGGAGCATATAAACACAATGCTGGAAGTGATTGCGCAACTCAGATCAATCGGGGAGAATATAACAGACAGTCACACTGCAGCCATGTTGTTATGCAGTTTGCCTGATAAATATACTGCACTAATCAATGCACTGGAGACACGACCTGAGACAGATCTGACGCTAGCGTTTGTAAAGACCAGACTCATAGATGAGTATCAGAGAAGAAAGGAATTAGTGCATGACTCCACAAAAACCCACACCAGAACCGTCTTAAAATTACAGATGCAAGGTTACACAGAAAAGAGACCAGAGTGTGTTTCAGATGCCACAAACAGGGACACATAAAGAAAGACTGTACTATATGGAAAGCAGAGCAAATAAGAGAGCGTCCCTCTTATGCTAAACAAACGGTCAAAAGCATAATCAATGATCGAATGGAAGGAAACTGGAATGCCACATTTAAAACGACAGGCAGCAACAAATGCCAAGGCTGGGGCATCGATTCCGGGGCAACCAGTCACATGACAAGTGATAGAAGTTTCTTCACAGAACTTGATCTGAACAACAAAGAAACTATTTATCTTGCAGATGGAAGCAAAATACATGCAGAAGGATATGGGCATGGAACCCTTGTATGCCCGGATGATGCGGGACACAATTTAGCCATACCAGTGAAAGATGTGCTTTATGTTCCTAATCTAGAAGGAGGACTCCTATCTGTGAAGTGTTTAACAGCCACAGGACTCACTGTAAAATTCCAAGGTGACAAGTGTTCTATTCTAAACGGCAAACAGACAATAGCAAGTGTCAAGCTGGATGATCATCTATATCACCTCCACACAGTGAAGGAAAAGGTGAGACTATGTACACACAAGCACAATGACTGCACAATGACTGTATACATATATGGCACAGACGTCTAGGTCACAGACACCCAGAATGCATACAGGAACTACAGAGGCGGAATCTGACAAGGAATCTAACAGTATCCCCTTGTCCAGTTACTGTTAAGTGTGAATGTTGCATTAGATCCGAAGCTACAAGAGCAACACTTCCCAAAATCAGTCAGAAGAGAGCTTCAAGACCACTTGACTTAGTTTACATGGACGTGTGTGGTCGCCTAAACCCACCTACACCTGGAATCAACAGGTACATAGTGACTTTCATAGACGACTATTCAAGATACACAGTCACCTACCTAATGCAACACAAGAGTGAAGTTTTTGACAAATTAAAAGAATATATAATAAAGACCAGTAACAAGTTTCAGAGGAAGCCTCTCATACTTCGGAGCGATAATGGAGGTGAATTCACAGGAGGTAAGATACAAGAGTACTAAAACAGATGGAATAGAACATCAAAAGACAGTCCGGTATACACCAGAAAAAAAATGGAGTAGCTGAAAGAAAGAATAGAACTCTGACTGAAATGATCAGATGTATGCTGACAGATTCTGTACTACCACAAAAATACTGGGGTGAGGCAGCTATGACAGCTACATATTTGCAGAACAGACTTCTTTCCAGAACAGTGGAGAAAACCCCATATGAACTATGGCACAATGAGTAGCCAAGTATAAAACACCTAAGAGTTTTTGGATGCAAAGCATTCATCTACATACCTGAAGAAAAACGCACCAAACTCCAAAACAGAGCGTTTGAAGGTATCTTCATTGGATACAGTGACAATGTCAAGGGTTACAGAATCCTAAATCCCAAAACAAACAAGCTTACCATTAGCAACAGTATAACTTTTGTTGAAGATTTAAGAGACAATGTAATGACAACAGTAGAAGTAAGAATAGAAGAGAAAACTGACATTGACCAGCCCATCTCTGTAACTTCCGAACAATCAATTGAAGTGAGAGCAGACTCAACCAGTACTGAAGAGCAGACACAAGAAGGCTCAGACACAAAAATGAGACGTTCAACAAGAGAAAACAAAGGTAAATCACCTATACCTCTCTCATACATAGCAAGTACTGCCATTATCAACGAACCTGCAAGCTGGGAAGACATATCTCAGCTTTCAGAACAAGAAGCAAGTAAATGGATAAGGGCTGCTGAGGAAGAGATAAAAATCCATGCATGATACTAAAACATGTACACTTACAGAACTACCACCCAGTAGGAAAGCCATAGGCTGTAAATGGACTTTTTAAGTGAAATACAATGCAGATGGCACAATTGAACGGTACAAAGCAAGACTAGTAGCCAAGGGCTATTCTCAAAAATACGGAGAGGACTATGATGAGACGTTTGCACCAGTAGTCAAGCACACTACAATACGGACTTTGCTGACAGTAGCCATCATAAGGAAAATGCAAGTGAAACATTTTGATGTGAAAACCGCGTTTCTACATCATGATTTAACAGAAGAAATTTACATGGAACAGGCGCCAGGATTCAAAGATGAACAAAGGTCAGACCTAGTGTGCAAACTTCGCAGGAGTATATATGGTCTAAAGCAAGCAGCCAGAGCGTGGAATATAAAAATAAATGAGGTGCTTACACATCGAAAAAGGAGTAAAGCAGACCCCTGCTTATACACAAAGAAGTTGGCAAATAGATGGGTCTATATGCTTATTTATGTGGATGATATCCTGATTTGCTTTGAGCAAAAGGGGGATGAAGTAGAAATACTGGAAAAATGAAATCAGCACTTCGACACCAAAGACCTTGGCAACATAAAGAATTACCTCGGCATCCAGATCGAGAGAGAGGAAGATGGCAGCTTTCTTCTGAACCAAAGGCACAAAATACAAGAAATAATTGAAACATTTGGAATGGAAGACACCAAACCAGTAAAGTCTCCCATGAAAACCAACTACCTAAAGGAGATGAATTGTCAAGATAACCCATTACCTACTTATACTCAATACAGGAAGGCAATAGAGAAATTGCTGTACCTTACCACTGCTACAAGGCCGGACATTGCAGCAACTGTTGGAATCCTAAGCAGAAAGGTTTCGATGGCAAGTAAAAAGGACTGGAATGCTGTAAATCGAATCATTCACTATCTTAAAGGGACTTCGCACTACAAGTTAAAGTTACCTACAAGTGATGAAAGCACCTTAACAAGATATGTGGATACTGATTGGGCAGGAGACACCAGTAACAGAAAATTTACCAGTGGCTACTTATTCTTTCTGTCAGGAGGTGCCATCAGTTGCATTAGTAAAAAGCAACTCTCTGTTACACTGTCGTCCACTGAAGCAGAATACATTGCTGCAGCGCAGGCAAGCCAAGAAGTTATATGGCTGAGACAGATATTAACAGACTTGGGTCAAGCACAGTTGGGACCAACAGAAATCTATGAGGGCAATCAAGGATGCCTTGTACTTGCGCACATGGAAGGAGTTAATTCAAGAACCAAGCACATTGATGTGAAGTTTCACTTTCTTAGGGATCTTCACGAACAAGGTCTTCTTGAGTTACTTTATTGCCCAACCGAGGATATGACAGCCGATATCCTTACAAAGCCCCTGACAGCTGAAAGACATTCAAGGCTTACAAAGAAGATGGGTTTAACAGACAAAGCCTTAGCTGTTGAGAAGGGGTGTTGGAGATACAACAGCTTTCAGCTTAGCTTATTGACTGCAGTTCAAAAACAGGACACTAGATGTCACTAATGCTCAGTGATATGATATGTTATGCATTGTTCTATGATGTGTTGTATTTCCTATACATAGTGTTGTACTTGTTGGTTTCTTTTTCCTGTCTGTGTTCTTTTCTTACCATGTGAGGTGACATCTTTGCTAATGTGGTTATGTTACAATAAAGAAGCCAGTTCCTGCTACTCCGCAACGTCTGATCTGAATTGATTCTGCTCATCCAGCAATCGTACTCTGAAACAATAAAATGGCGGTCGTTGCAATACTTTCTGTCACACAGTATTTGCGCAGCGGCCTCACAAGCACACTTTTTTTACAAAATAAGACAACAGTAATAGGCGACGTTTAAAAAATTCTACAGGTTGCATGTTTTGAGTTACAGAGGAGGTCTAGGACTAGAATTATTGCTCTCGCTCTAACAATCGCGGCGATACCTCACATGTGTGGTTTGAACACCCTTTTCATATGCGTTCACTTCTGCACGCGTAATACTTCATATTCCCGTCACACACGTTCCTGGTATAAGCTCTCAAGGTTTGGGTGCTGCAGCAACAACCAGCTCGATACTGGTTCAAGTCACAACGTAGATATTTGCCAGCACACCAAGGATCAGCACAAAGTGGTGTCCAAACAGGTGGTCTATTGCATGATCACAACACAAGAAAGGTGCAACGTTTCTGAGTCACGCAGGACCCCTTCATCAGCCACTTTTGTACGCGAGCTCGGCGAGACAGGGCGCATTTAAAAAAAAAAATTATTATTATTTATTTTTCCTTTTATTTTTTATTTTTACACTGTTCTTTTAAAAGAAAAAAAATGGTGTCACTTTTATTCCTATTTACAAGGAATGTAAACATCCCTTGTAATAGAAAAAAAGCATGACAAGACCTCTTAAATATGAGATCTGGGGTCAAAAAGACCTCAGATCTCATATTTACACTAAAATGCAATAAAAAAAAAATGCAATGTCATTTGAAAAAAAAAATATATGCCTCTTTAAGATCTAAGGGCGGAAGTGACGTTTTGACGTCACTTCCGCCCTGCAATGGTATGGAGACGGGTGGGGGCCATCTTCCCCTCACTCAACTCCATACCTAACAGGACCCGAATGCCTCTGCCGCTACCGACAGCTCCGGTAAGCGGCGGAGGCCACCGGAGCGCGGCGGGGGGGCCCTTTCCCGCCACCGATAAAAGTCATCTCGCAGCAAATCCGCCAGCAAAGACCACTTTTATCTGAAAGCGGATCGCCCACTAAAGAAGAGGATACCGGGGTTATGGCAGGTAGCTGCTGTCATAACAACGATATCCCTCTTCAAAGTATAACTACATACCTGTGGTTATCCAGGGTCACTTTACTACACAGCTTTTATTTATACTGTCTTCATCAATGACCTGGGGAAATATTTGACCTAAAAGCGGACCGCCACTCTTAGAGATGAACGTAAATCATCTACACTTGCACTACAACTGTCCTCTAGTTATCTTTCTGTTTCCCGTGACAATATGTACCCTCTCTGTAATCTGTATTTTTGGAGGGACATGCTGAACTCCTACTCTTGGCTAATTGGGCTAATTTGGACATTTTCACTTAGGGGTGTACTCACTTTTGTTGCCAGTGGTTTAGACATTAATGGCTGTGTGTTGAGTTATTTTGAGAGGACAACAAATGTACACAGTTATACAAGCTATACACTCACTACTTTACATTGTAGTAAAGTGTAATTTCTTCAGTGTTGTCACATGAAAAGATAGCATAAAATATTTACAAAAATGTGAGCGGTGTACTCACTTTTATGAGATACTGTATATATATATATATATATATATATATATATATATATATATATATATATATATATCCCGCGAGCCGACGTATAGTTATGATGGTTTGCGGGATCGTGCCAACCTGCTGCAGTATAATGATGGCGGCTGGTTGTCAAGCGGTTAAGGAAGACCTCGACATGGAGCAACCACCAGGGTTTGAGCAAGGAGACAACCTTGTGTATAAACTTCAGAAGAGCATCTACAGTCTTAAGCAATCTGCAAGGATGTGGAATGAGAAAGTAAACAAAGTACTTACCAGAGAGGGATTTTTAAGAAGTAAAGCAGATCCCTGTCTCTACTCCAAGAATCAAGAAGACAGGTGGATATACATCCTTATCTATGTCTATGACATTGTAACTTGTTTTGAACAAGAAGGGGGTTACAATCAGGTAGTTCACAAGCTGAAAGAAATTTTTCAAATCAAAGAGCTAGGGAACATTAGCTACTATCTGGGAATCCAAATAGAGAGAGAAGATGGAAGTTATCTTCTCAGCCAATCTCAGAAAATCTCTGAAATCTTGGAACAATTTGTGAGCGAAATTCACCTGAGACCACACTCTAGATCAAGTTAAGAGGTTTTCTTTATTTTACTCGTACGAGGAGACAAGTTACAACAAAGGAACATATATTTTCCCATTGGTTCTGACCTCTATGACCCACGCAATAGGGCAGCATACATAGAGTTCAGCCTTATGAGCTCCTATCTGACTTGTCTGTCTAACAATTGTAAAACCTGCATTTATATACCATTTTACAAGCCTTATCTTAGCCATCTCTCCTAGATATGATTGGTTGCTAAGATCTACGTCAATGTAACTAAATATGACACCTGTTCTACAATCAGACAAACGTATTCATTCCCACAATTCCTATATGTTCATTAAACTGATTTATAACTGTTTTTGTCCAATTGAAAACACCTGTGTAGAGACAGTATGGCACCCAGCTGTGTTAAACCAACCCCCCCTTGTCCTGATAAGACTTTACCAACTCAAAGAGAACAGATTTACGACTTATTGTCTTATTTTTTTCACTATACAATTCTATGTGTATGTATACATATATGGGTTTCACAAAAAAGTACTGTATTATCTACATAATAAATATATATATTGTAGAGGGTCAGCCTGGGGCAGGGTTAAGAAGGGGTTAATCGAAGAGGGCAGGTATTTCCCCTTCAAACCTGCCTATTGTCAGGTGTGCTGAAAGTGTCAGAGGGGAGTTGTTTGAGTAGGAGGGAGAGACACAGCAGCACGCTGTGTGAAAAGGTCCATTGCTGGATCTGTGTGAAAATGTCCATTGCTGGATGGTGTAACTGCTGGGTGAGTTTAACCACATAAAGACTGTAGCTCTGATTGGAGCCATGAATCTGTAAGCCTGTATGCTGCTGAACTGTGAACTGTACCTGTCTGCACAACTGTGTGACAAGACATGTCTGTCTTGTCCTATGTTTATTTTGCCATTTTTGCTGAATAAAGCCACTTTATTTTACTGGACTGTCTTTGAGCCAGCTGTTCACCCCTCTGATCCCCTACAATATATATATATTTGTACATAGAAATATATATATATATATATATATATATATATATATATATATATATATATATATATATATACATACATCAGTGTTATCCCATTCAATGTATTTTAACAGTTTTAATGAGGGCACAAGAAGACCTTTGTTTGACCCTGTCAAACTTAATTAATGTACTGTACATAACTTTCCAATATTCCACATAATTATTTCTAAACCACCTGTATAAGATGTTCTTATCTTATCTCTGTGATTTATATGCATTTCAAGGACTCAAAACAATTCTATGCAACTTGAATCTATTCTAATGAACTTTCACCCAGTAAAAATAGCATGAAGCAGAGAGGTCATCTAAAGTTCAACATTTAAGCAATCTCATGCAAGCATTCATTAAATGATTATAAAATAAGAATCTAATTTCTCTAACACAATTCCATATGCAAGATGCAAAGGAAGTGAAAACTCCTATGGAGCCAGGCTATCTAAAGAGTAATGAAGCAGAAAACTTGCTACCCAACAATGACATGTATCGCAGAGCAATAGGTAAGCTGCTATATTTTTCCACTGTGACAAGACCAGTGGGCATACTATGCAGCAAAGTTTCAGCACCCTGTCAACGTGACTGGAACGCAGTGAAGAGAGTGATGCAATACCTCAAAGGAACAATTCAAAGGAAGTTACGGTTACCAGCAACATCCAATCCAAAACTGGTCACATATGTGGATGCTAATTGGGCCGTGGACTGCAGAGACTGCAAATCCACAAGTGGATTCATCTTCCAGTATGAAGAAGGAACCATAAGTTGGTCTAGTCGAACGCAAACAACTGTCGCTCTATCTTCAACTGAAGCAGAGTACATTGCAGCAGCACACGCATGTCAAGAAGCGATTTGTCAACTTTTTGTTGACTTTGGGATAGACATGTCAAAACCAATTACCATTTTTGAAGACAACCAGGGATGTATAAGGCTTATGCAATCAGAAAGGGTCAATCCTAGGCCCAAACACATCGATGTCAAGTATCACCTACTGAGAGACAATCAAGAGCAAGATGTTATTGACATTCAATACTGCCCGTCAGAGGATATGACTGCTGATGCACTTACCAAACCTTATTTGACAAAGCACATGCTGTTAAGAAGGGGTGTTTGAAAAGTACAACAGCAAAGTTGCTTTTATATATATATATATATATATATATATATATATATATATATGTATGTGTGTGTGTATATATATATATATATATATATATATATGCATTATACCTATCTATGCCAGCAGATGGTGCTGTAGTATTATAGTGTATAGTTCATGTATTCTATGATATCAGAGGAAGTACCCTCTGTATCTAAGTGTGCACTCATTTGTGTTCTATTTCTGTCTGTCTCCATGATGATAAAAGGCATGTAATGTATTTCTCCATGAAAGTAAAGCTAATTTCTGAAACAAGAAGCTTCCAGCTCATAATTATTCAATAACCTGCTAATACTTACATGCTGTCCTGCCTCTTCCTGGAATACCAGGATGGATCAGAGAGGTTCTGATTGGTCAGAACCGGCTTGTGACTGCGCTGACCAATTAGAACCACTCTGATCCTTCCCTGAGTTCCTATGAAATGAGGAGTAAGAACAGCATGTTTTGTAAACCACAGTACTGCTGCAAGTTTTTCAATGTTAGTTTACTTTTTTTTTTCTAAAAAGGTGAACTAACCCTTAAGGTGCATATCTCATACCAGATGGGCTGCTGGGGAAGGTGGAACTCACTCTAGTTGTCCCTTCTACTCTATGCTCTATATATATGGAAGCAGCAGTCTTTCGTCTGTGCCTTCCCTTCTACATAGTAACCACATTTCTGCATGAGGAATCAAGATAAGAAACATATTCTCTCCTGTAAGTAACTTTCCTGATTCAGCCATTAGTTTTCCTGCACAGATTCACACAGGAAAACTCTATTTTAAGTCCATTCAAGACTCTTACTAAAGCCCTTATGAAGGGGGGGTCTCTTTGACCCTGGAAAAGTGTTGGATGCTTTGTAGTACTAACTAATAAATGGATTTATATAAAAAAGATCCTGTGAGCCTCCTCCATGAAACAGCTGCAAGCGTTAAACACATCTCATAAAAACATGCAGATAAAAGCAGAAATAAATATATATGCTGCACTTTCAAATATACTCTTCCCATTATATATATGTGATAACCAAAGTGCAAATATGCGTGTGAGTCACACACCGTGATACATCCAGTAACTAGTGACTGTAAAAAGTAACAATAGTGCAACAAATAGTTATGAATGCTTAAAAATGAACATATAAATGAAAATAAATAATCACACTAGTAAAAAGTGCTAGAACGTGCATCCATATGGTGATTGGTTGTATCAAAATTATTGTTCATAAAATCACAGTAGTGTTCATAAAATCATATAGTGTTCATAAAAATATATAGTGGACTCAATCCACTAAAACATATAGATGAATAAAAAGTGCTTCTATGTGCATATGTGTCATCCAATTATTTCAATCCAAAAGTGCTTCTAAAGTCCATGCGATTTGGAAACTGCAAAACAAGCAAACAGCTATATGTTTTAGTGGATTGAGTTCACTATATATTTTTATGAACACTATATGATTTTATGAACAATAATTTTGACACATCCAATCACCATATGGATGCACGCTATAGCACTTTTTACTAGTGTGATTCTTTATTTTCATTTGTATGTTCATTTTTAAGTATTCATAACTATTTGTTGCACTATTGTCACTTTTTACAGTTACTGGATGTATCACGGTTTGTGACTCACACGCATATTTGCACTTTGGTTATCACATATATATAATGTGAAGAGTATATTTGAAAGCGCAGCGTATATTTTTATTTCTAATAAATGGATTAGACCCTTTTATTCTTTGGCTTCCATTTGTGCATGGTTTTTCTGGTAACTTTGCATAAGGAAAGCTGCCCAGCACGGGACCTGGTGGGATTGCTCCAATGTGGGGAAGTTGGGCTCATCCCCGCCTGTTGGACACTTTCATTACTTCCCTGAGATTCATTAAGCAATTCCTAAACAGACAGGCAATCAGATATCTTTTCAGCATCCCTATCTATATAAAAACATCCTTTTGCAAGGATCATCACTTTCTGAAAAGTTTCTAAACAACATATATAAAAAATTTCTTTGAACTAAAACAATTCCTGCAACAAACCATATTTTTCACAGTAAAATGCTTACAAAGAGTTACGGTAGCTCTGTATTTTTTTTTTTTTTATACAAGAACCAAACAATCTCTGTCTGTTTCAAAGTAAATGTTCTATTCCCCCCTCTGTGTTTAATGTCCCTTTTAGCAATTTCATAGCATTGTACCCACTCAGGACTCAGGGAAAACACATGGCCCATTAGCTATTTTAAGGTAAGATTTTAGCTGCTTTGAGAGACCTGCAGACATGTTGATGCACGGCTCTATGAGTTTTCATAACCATAGCTGGCTTTCAGATGAGGAACCAGCGTGAACCAAATTGTCATTGCTTCAGGAAAGATCGCTACTGTTCATTAAATGCACACAAATGCACGCAGCAGGAGGTGGGCCTATCTGTAATACGTTCAACTGTTTTCTCTGATCCAGCAGCAGCTCTCACATGAAACAGCTGCAGCTACTAAACATTTCTGGAAGGCAGTGTTGCCCAGTTGTTAGCAGAGATGGTGCAGGATGAGGGCTGCAATCACTGGTTTGTGGCGCTCACCCCGGTTTGGACTACACACAAAACGCCTCGCACTCCTTCTGCATCAGGGCGGCCACGGAAGCTGCCCGGTGTGGGTTGGATGAGGCAGCAGTAAAAAGGATTGGCAGGTGGGAATCTAAGAGATTCCAGACTTACATTCTCCCGCAACTGTTGGCGGATTAGATGTAGAATGTAAGGGGGGATGATAGTGGGAATGTCCATTTGTTCTTTGTTCATCATCTGTGGTAGGTGTGCAGTGTTTTTAGTGTTGGTGCTATCCTGTGTTTTGTTTGTTTTTCTTTCAGATGGATTGCACATACCCTTCGTCTGGATTATGGGGCATTCCTATGTCTTTTGGGGGGCCAGGAGACTAGATGTTAGACCAGATGGCAGACAATTAGGTATCTCTAGGAGGCAAACGTGTATTCGCTGGCTAGGGATACCTGGGATAATTTGGAGTAGGGTCATGCCGGAGGTGCATCGTTATGCAAGGCTGGACCGGCCGCCAGACATTTTGGTGCTTTATGTGGGTGAAAACGATTTGGGGGTCAGGTCCATTGGATGTCAAGTCGGATCTCTTGAGGCTCCGCATGGCTTTTCCTGACATGCTGTTGTTGTGGTCCGACAACGTTGCTAGGAAAACTTGGCGCATGGCACGATCGGTGGTGAGGCTCAACAAGGCTCCCATAAAAGTGAACAAAGTGGTGGGGAGATTTGTCTCTCGGAATGGGGGCATGGTCATCAGACATGTAGAGTTGGAATCTAATGTTGGCCTGTGTTTGCTAGGTAATGGGGTTCACCTATCTGCAGTGGGGATTGACCTATGGGCGCTGGGTCTGCAGGACGGGATTCAGCGGGCCCTGCGGGTGTGGAGGGGCCCTTAAGGTTAAGGTGTTATCTTTGTGGGCTGTGGTGGTGTTTTTTGTCTTTGATGGTGTCAGAAAACATACGAGATGGAAGTGTTGGGGGGCTCATCGGTAGTATGTGCCCCTCTGGTATATTCCAGTTAGAACGGTTAGCTGGAATACAGTAATGGTTGCACTGCAGGAAGGGGGTTGTCTCTGAGCTGGTGTGGTACGGCTGGAGGCCTATCATGGAGAAAAGGTCCCGCAGTGTAGTGATGGAAGATGTGTGAAGTTCGGGGTGCCGTCAAAAAAGACCAACAGACTGAGGGTGGACAGTTGTTGTTACAGATGTTATATGTTAAAAGTTTTTGAATTATTAATATTTTGTTTAATAAAAGTCTGCTATGGCCATTTATACTCCAAATTCAGGTGTGGTCTCGTTAATTTAGAATGGTAAGAGGGGGATTATGGAGTATGAGTGGTTGGGCAGTTTAAGAAGGTTGGGGACATCTGGGTTACACTGGTCATGTAAACCTTAGAAATCTGCTGACAGTGTTTGTACATTGTGCCCACACATCCCCTTAAAAATGGAAGCATTTTACTTTGCCTGTCCTTCAATATGATCCACTCTAACAGGTTTTGATAGTTAAGTGGTTGTTACATGCTGTCACCTTTCATCGCATCCCCAAATTTTGTTTGAGCTCACTACGCCCGTGTTCCACTTTGAATTTGCCAGCAGGCCAAACTTGACGGAAGAGGTCCTGAAATATTGATGCCGGGCGAAGCGGTGCCTTTTTTCAGCTTTCAAAATAATTTCGCTGTCAAAAACATCAGGACAGAAATTTTAGCTACAGCCCCAGGAACGACATTTGCAATTATCGAGACACAGAGAATTGAACTAAACAATTCTTTCCTGGAGCCGTTCAACCTGCAATCGCCATTCCTATCACGGAGGTTATTGTGATTTTACTTGGGAATGGTGAGACAGGTAAAATAAACGGAATTGGTGATCCTGAGTTCCCAAGTGTTTGATGGTCGTGATAAATAAAATCTGTTCCTGCAAAAATAGACTGCGTAACAAATTGTAGAGGGAAAGTGTACGAGGAAAACAAATAGAATGCTATTTTTTAATACGGGCTGCAAACCTTTGGTGTGAAGTTATTGTTATCATTATCATAATGATCTGGGTCTCATTTGCATGTATGCTGTAATTGCTTTGCATCATGGTCATTAGAATGAGTAACAGAACTGGTCCTACATAAGCGTGGCTATGTACATTTGCCATAATCACTCAGATTAAGCGTTGTAATAATTTTCGAAGCAAGCTGACCGATGGTTCAGTTTCAGAAGAGCAAGACTGCCCCCTCTAGTAATATGCTGGATGAGATGAAGAGTTCATATCTATTGTATGCCAAAACACTGATTTAAAACTGAACTCCAGGCAAACAGCTAAATACGAACACAGATCAAATACACATATGGGAGCTGTTTTATGTGCCAAAGGATTTGTATTTATGTCCAACCAGATTTGAGATTTACACAGATCTGACACCCAACAGAGCCCTATCTGGCAGGAGAGCAGACCTGATTTTTCTCTGCTGCAGTTAAAGTGGGAGAAAACTCCCATGCATAATTTTTACCTATAGGTAAGCCTATAATAAAGCTTACCTATTGGTATTGTAAACCGTTTAGGAGATATTTACGGTAGATGCAGCCAGTGACGTCACCTGCATGCATAGAAGTGGCGTCATCCAGTCCACGAAAGGAAGACCGGGTGAAAATGGAAGCCCTGTCAGCGGTAACAGTGCACCACTGGAAGGGCTTCGTTCTAAAGTAAGTTTTACATGATTTGCTAGTATGCAATGCATACTAGCACATTATGAACTTACCTTGCAGGTTGAAAAAAAAAAAAACACACCGCTTTAAGTAACACTTACATGTCTTGTGTGTCCTCCAGCATGTGACTGGACAGTGAAAGGAGAAGCAGCAGATTGATAGATGATAGCTCATCTCTCTCTGCTCTATCCTCCTATCAGCATTCTCCTTGCCCTGTAGCACAAATAATTGTCTCCTTGTTCTGCTTCTCCCATTATCAGTCTCAGTCTGCTGCACAGGGACTGCATCTAGGCAAACACAGGCTTGCGTTTGAAAAAAATACAGTAGGCCAGTTTCACGCTATTGCATAACATATCATTTTCAATGACACCTCAATGTACCAGCAACACACCTGCACTGTAGTGTACCTGTTCAGGGTCAGATATGGCTTTGACTATGCTGGGGTGCATTGGCAGCCCATTTAAATTGAATGAGTTGCCTTAAAGAAACCCACATCAATGTGTAGAGTAACAAGCGCATCGGTCAAATGTGACCCGCGCTTAAAGTGCCACTAAAATCGTGTCAAAAAACTATTCTATCCAAGTATGTGTTCTTAACTCAAACAAGTCCCTTTTATTACTCCCAGCAACCTCCAATTCATAAAATTCTTTTATTTTAATACTGTGATCATCTTAACCACTTCAGCCATGGAAGATTTTACCCTCTTCCTGACCAGAGCACTTTTTGCGATTCGGGGCTGCGTCGCTTTAACTGACAATTGCGCAGTCGTGCGACGTTGCACCCAAATAAAATTGACGTCCCTCTTTCCCACAAATTGGGCTTTCTTTTGGTGGTATTTGATCATCTCTGCGGTTTTTATTTTTTGCGCTATAAACAAAAAAAGAGCGACAATTTTGAAAAAAACTCACTATTTTTTACTTTTTGCTATAATAAATATCCCCCAAAAATATATAAAAAAAACTTTTTTTTCAGATTAGGCCGATATGTATTCTTCTACATATTTTTGGTAAAAAAAAATTGCATTAAGCATATATTGATTGGTTTGAGCAAAAGTTATAGCGTCTACAAAATAGGGGATAGTTTTATGGCATTTTTATTATTAATTTTTTTTTTACTAGTAATGGCAGCAATCTGCGATTTTTATCGGGACTGCAACATTGTGGCGGACACGTCGAACAATTTTGACACATTTTTGGGACCATTGGCATTTATACAGCGATCAGTGCTATAAAAATGCATTGATTACTGTAAAAATGTCACTGGCAGAGAAGGGGTTAACACTAGGGGGCGATTAAGGGGTTGTGTTCCCCGGGAGGTGATTCTAACTAAAGGGGGAGGGGACTGTGTAAGGGAGATGACAGTTCGCTGTAAATGGTTCAAATTCCTGTCAGGACCTAAAAAGAATGTGGCACCCTCCTAATGTAATGCAAGCTGCTAGGTAAATTTCGTTTAGCTCCTTTGTAATCAGTGGAGCAGGGGTTGATTGTTTAGGCCTGCTCAGTGTCTCACAGGCTGCTGCTCTGATTACTTCCCCCTGTATTCTAAGGCTGGGTTCACACTGGAGAATGCAGCGACTCACAGCAGTGAGTCCGGTGCATCTCCATTCACCATTTCAGGTCCGATCTCAGCCTGAATTTTTGGCTGAATTCAGACCTGAAGCGGACCAAAAGACGCACAGGACTTCTGTGCAATTCGCACCGGAGCCGCTGCAGAGATGTGTGAACCGCCTCCATAGAGAGACGGTCACAATCTCCTGCTATGCAAATTGGATGCAGAGAAATCTGCATCCAATTCACAATAGTGTGAACCCAGCCTAAAGGATTCTAGAATTTTAGTGGGAGGAGGAACAGAGTACGCAGCCTGACTATTAATGGGTCTCCAGCAAATCCCTGGTGAGGCATGCCCAGAAGGTGATGGAAGAGCCCATAAATAGACTGGGGCCTAAAGGCAAAGGTGCAGAGTTCCTGGGTCCAGTCCTGCTGGAGGAGACCCCTGCCTGGGGCTCTACCTCTGGGACAGCTTTCTGGAAGCATCTGTGAGGAGGACACCAAGGTCCCAGCTAGTCTTAGTTGGGGGGGCCTATTCACAAGCTGAATTCCAAGAATCAAGCTAGGTCTGGAGAGAGAGCCAGGTGGAAGCTGGGGGGAAGAGTCCAACTGCCCTGTGGTGGATATCTTCAGGAGACAACCGATGTTCATGGGGCTAAGTGAGTAAGCAACCCTATTGCTGAGGAGTCAGTGACTGTATGTAACTTTGAAACTCTGGAAGGAGTACAGGTCACCGTCATCATAGAGATCCCGTGGGACATTCAGCAGTTGTGCAGTGCATCTTATGCCGCGTACACATGATCGGACTTTACCGCAGACTTTGTCCGGCGTACTTTTCGACGGACTTTACGACCGACTTTCCGAATGAACGGACTTGCCTACACACAATCAACCAAAGTCTGACGGATTCGTATGTGATGACGTATGACCGGACTAAAACAAGGATGTTCGTAGCCAGTAGCCAATAGCTGCCCTAGCGTCGGTTTATGTCTGTCGGACTAGCATACAGACGAGCGGACTTTTCGACCGAACTCGAGTCCGTCGGACAGATTTGAAACATGTTTTAAATCTAAGTCCGTCAAACTTTTGAGAAAACAAAGTCCGCTGGAGCCCACACACGATTGAATTGCCTGACGAAATCCAGTACGCCGGACCAAGTATGCTGTAAAGTCCGATCGTGTGTATGCGGCATTACAGTTTGTGAAGTGCAGCCAAAAATCAAGGAGTCCTCAAGTTATCCAGTTCTACAGTTTTCAGGGTATCCCCATGCTCCCTCTCCCTATCTCAGTTCATCATTCTCAACAAAAACCCAAAAAGATGGATGACTCTCTATCTTGGTTTGGCATCCGAATTCTCCAGATCTCAACCTAATCAAGCTTCGCTGGGATGTGCTGGAAGAATAAGTCCAATCCATGGAGTCCGCACCTCGCACCTTACAGGACTTAAAGAATCTGCCACTGACAGCTTGGTGCCAGATACCACAGTGTACCTGCAGAGATCTAGTAACTTCCATGCCTCGGTGGGTTATGGTGGATGGTCAAAATGTTATGGCTATCAGGATTGTGCTGTAAAGTATGGGTCACCCGGTAACTATGCAGGAAAAAGGCCTGAAAAAAGGGGGATTTATGCATCATGCAGGGTGACAGGATAAAAAAACAGGATGACATCCTGGATTTCAGAGTAAGTTGGCATGGCTGAGGCCCAAGCAATCGAAGAAATGAGAGGTGATGGATGCAAAATGCTGCTTTATTCTATAAGGGGGGAGAACAATAATGTTTGGATCCCCTGAACTGATGGTCCCAGTACCCTCTCTTTCTCCTATGGCTATCCCCTGGCATTTACCTTCTCATTTAGAAGTAATTGATACAAATTTCCCACAAGTGAAGTAAGGTTGTTTATTAGCTCTTGGTTTCAAGCTGATTAAATGCTTAGCTGGCTGTTTAAATATTCATTTATTGGCACCAATCTATAACTCTAATGGGTTAGTCTACTCCACATAACAGTGACTGGATTTACTCACTATATTTGTTCATTGTTACTCTGCAGTACACAAACATTAAAAGAGAAGTTCTGCATTTTTTTTTAATGAATCATACATAGCTAGGTGAATGCTGCATCTGTTCCCCTCATCTCTACGATCGCTCGGTTCTCAAAGCTCTGTGAGCAGAGAGCTGGTCACTGTCAGGCTCTGGCTCTCTGCTCTGCCTCCCCGCACTCATTGAAGCCCCGGGCTGTGGAGGTGGTGGGAGGGGCTGGCCCAGGCTCTCAAAGCTTACTAAGAGGCTGAGCCAGGTGCCAGTCCAGGGTTGTGGGCGGATCCTGACCATATTGTCGCGATCCTGCCTCAGCCTGGACCAACGCTTTGACCCCAGCCAACAGCGAACTTCAGCCAAAAGAGCTTTGGCTGTACTTTCCTTTAAGTCTGAACTCCAGGCAAACAGCTAAATACACAGATGAAATACATATATGAGAAATGTTCTATCTGCCAAAGCATTAGCATTTCTGTCCATCCAGTCCTGAGATTTAAACAGCTCTGCCACATAGCACAGCCCTGTCTGGCAGGGAAGGAGACCTGATTTTTTCCCTGCGCTTACAGGCAGGTACAGATTTTCATCATTGGATCCTGTAGGCATACAACTCTTAGCACCCTAAGTAGTGCCCTTCTGTTAGGACCACCTCTTTTAAAAAGGCTATTTCCTGGTTTTGCCAGTCCTGACCTAGTTTAGACAATTGTGATATAAAGTAAACTTTATATGAGATTGTTATTTCTACTGATCATGTAAAAAAATGTATTTCCAATAATGATAGAGGGAAAAAAGCCCTGCGCTGCCTATTTGCAAATGCTTACTGCGCCTTATGGCAAATCTGGCCCTGCTTACAGGTCCTGACTCTCCCCGAATCCGGGATTGGACAGTGAAAGGAGAAGCAGCGGGCAGATGAGTTCATCTCTCTCTATCACTTTGCTCTCTCCTACTATCCCCATGGGGTTTATTTACTAAAGGCAAATCCACTTTGCACTACAAGTGCACTTCAAGTACACTTGGAAGTGCGCTTGGAAGTGCAGTCGCTGTAGATCCGAGGGGGACATGCAAGGAAAATAAAAAAACAGCATTTTTGCTTGTACATGATTGGATGATAAAATCAGCAGTGCTTCCCCTCATTTCAGATCTTCCCCTCAGATCTACAGCGACTGCACTTCCAAGTGTACTTGCAGTGCACTTGTAGTGCAAAGTGGATTTGCCTTTAGTAAATCAACCCCCATGCTCCTTGTTAGCACAAGAGCATTGCTGTAAATTTGATCTCCTCTTTGTGCTGCTTCTCCCTCTTCCAGTGTGGGCTCTGCTGTAAGTGGACTTCAAGAGGCTGATACCAGGTAAAATGAAAGCTTGCCCTCCAGATATTATCTTTTTTTTTTTTTTAAACTTGCAATGGTCCAGCTCAATCACATCTAATTCTTCATATCCAGAAGGGACCCTGGGGATGCAGGAACTCAGTGTAGTACCTGCGCTATATAAAGTTAGTGCTGCTCTTTCTTGAGTGCTGCTCGAGTGACTTACCTTCTGCATACTCAACACAGGAGGTCGCTCGCTTGGCATATCTGCCTTTCAGAGAATATTGTCTATTCTTTTCAATGAATACACTCGCACTACAAGGTCTAATGCTCTAGGATTAGAGGAAAAAGGTGCAACATCTACATTATTCCTCCCTTCAGCAGGGTTCTTGTATGCTGTGCACCAAGCCCCCCCAAATGCCTCTTCTCTAAGGCACTACAGCCGGCGGTCACATGCTGACGTCATTAGGTATAATGCAGGTCCTATAGTCCTGCAGTGTACTTGAGGATGACATAGGCCTGCCCACAACCTGGGGTGCTGGAGAAAAGAGGAGATCACTAGAAGCCTGTCAAAGCGAGGACTAAGGTAAGTATTATAGCTTAATCTTCTATCCCTAGACATACTGTGCATTTAACCCTTGCAGTTTTGGGGCGCACTGCAAGAATGTGTTTCGTGAAGTTCCCAGAGTTCAGCTTCAAAGCCTACCTCCAGTCTTATTATTAAAAGTGACAGATTTGCCTTTCCCTTCCATGAAGAATATATTTTTTGTTTTTGCAAAGGGATGGGATTGCACAGAGTAATGCTCATCTTATCCCACATCCTGCAATCTCTATCTCTCGGTCGGTGACAGTAGTGAAGACCAGTCAGCTGAGGCTACTCTGTATGTTGGTCTCTAACTAATATTTCTTCATCAATGTATATGTAGCCCTCTTGTCTTAAACAGGACATACTATGTCATTTAAGTTTTTGGCTGGGCTGTAGTTAGCTCAGACTCATTGTATCATTTTTCAGCTGGTTTTTTCCTAAGCTTGAGTTGGCTTATAATTTTCATTTTCGCCAGTAAATGTCACTGTATCCCTGGTCATAGTTTGAGATTTCACAAACAAAACTAAGTTATGAATATTTATATTTCCTTCAGCCAATCCAGTAGGAGATTTATGCCACTGGTGCATGCTGGGGTGGATATAAATATTTGGGATAGGCCATGTGCCTGCTCTCTTGCCTCAGGCTGAGGCCTGAAGAGGTGTTGCTGGATGGAGTTCTGCTGTTAGGCACAATAGCCTGTTTGGGGCCTAATGAGTGCTGAAGTGGTGCTGAAGCTATCCTGCTTGGTGTTTAGAGGAAGCTGTGCCAAGGAGAAGATCCAGGAGTGGCCCCTTGATGGATAGAGCCAGGAAAAAGTTAGGTCCCTCAGAATGGCCTGGTGACACACTTGGAGGATGCCCTGAAATTTGGGAACGTGCTTACAGTGTTGCCGGGTTGGCTTAAAGGTTTTGACACTGTGAATCTGGACATTGATCTGAAACTGGAGAGTCTGTAAGTGATCTGCTACGGTATCCACAATTCTGCTATAAAGATTTAAAGAGACAAAAGTGACGGGTGCCCAATATCCTTGCTCTTATGCTTTCTTTTACCATTTTAACCATGGAGCTAGCCCTGGGGGTTAAATGCTAGCCTGCCCCTGCCTTTGGGGTGTCAGAAGGGTGCTAAATAAATAGCTAACTAGGACGCGGCCACTGATAGAAGAGATTGCCTACATTCCTGTTCTGAAGAGTGAAGGATCAAACCTTATGCCGCGTACACACGAGCGGACTTTACGGCAGACTTTGCCCGGCGGACTTTTCGACGGACTTTACCACGGACTTTCTGAATGAACGGACTTGCCTACACACAATCAACCAAAGTCCGTCTAATTTGTACGTGATGACGTACGACCGGACTAAAATAAGGAAGTTCATAGCCAGTAGCCAATAGCTGCCCTAGCGTGGCTTTTTGTCCGTCGAACTAGCATACAGACGAGCGGACTTTTCGACCGGACTCGAGTCCGTCGGATAGATTTGAAACATGTTTCAAATCTAAGTCCGTCCAACTTTTGAGAAAGCAAAGTCTGCTGGAGTCCACACACAATCAAATTGTCCGACGAAATCCCGTCCGCCGGGCAAAGTCTGCCGTAAAGTCCGCTCGTGTGTACGCGGCATCAGGCTCCCAAGGGACCATGTGTGAGTTTTACCATGTGTTATCCCATCCCCCTGCAAGAACAAGCAATGAACTCTTTCAGGAAGGGGGGACTTAATTTTGTTCCTTTTTCATTGCTTTAAGTAAATAGGGCATTTTAATGCACACAGGTAAGGGGGCATTATTAGTGCCAAAAAGTGTGCGTTCAGGGCTGTGCACCAATGTCATACTGGGGGCATCTGCGTTTTCCATGCAGTAATTGACATGAATGGGACTGCTTGAACAGGGATGCATGGAACACTTGTGCATCCCCATGTGGGTAAACATGGCCCTTCTGTAGGCATACAATGTATTGTAGTATGACCATGTGCACCTAATAGGCCCTAATAGGAAATAACTGTGTGGGGATGTTCGCTGGTAGGTAGAGGTGCAATAGGTTTCCTTGAAGAGATGCAGGGGATAGCTTGGTAGGTTGAGATAGGGAGTTCCAGAAGATGGGAGAGGCTCTGGAGAAGTCCTGGAGGAGGTGATGAGGGATCTAGAAAGCAGGAAGAGCGGAGAGGACATTTTGGGTGATATTTTGAGACGTGGCTGGTGAGTGATATAGCTGGGCGCAGAGTTGTGGATGGCTTTGTATATTAGTATTCTGAATTTTATTTGTTGGCTGTTCGGGAGGCAGTGTAGGGATTGGCCAAGAAGGGTGCCAGACAATGAGTGGTTGTTAAGATGACAGTAACATTCATGATAGACTGAAAGAGAATAGCCTGAGTAGAGGTAGGCCAATAAAGAGGGAGTTGTAATAGTCAAGGTGAAAGATAACAAGAGAGTGAATAAGAAGCTTGGTGGTTTTATTGCTGAAGAAGGGGCGTATTTTTGAGATGCTACTAGGTGAAGGTGGCAAGATTTGGGCAGTGATTGGATGTGGATCTAAAATGAGAGGTCAAAGTTCAATATTACACTTAGCACCCTGATATGAGGGGAGGTTAGGATAGTTATATTACTGATCTTGATGGAAAAGTCAGGAGAGGACATATTAAACATATGCATCAATGAAATGGTGCACCTTTTTTTTTCTTTTTAATTTTTTTTTTGATGTGCAGGGATGAACCTAAATTGTAACCGGTCCCTAAAATGTGAAAGAAATGTGAGGTTTACACAGTACACATAAAACCAAGCGGAGTCATCAAGGGTTAGGAATTAATTTCACAAGAAGTGGAAGGGTCTGATTCACGCCAGAACAGCTCTTGACTCTTTGGGAGCATAAATGTCAAATTCTTGGAGTCATCCATCATCATCCCTTCGACGCCACGTTGTGTTTGATAAGGCCAAATGCTGTGGGGATGATCATAAGAAAGGAAAAACAACACAAAATGACATTATAAAAACAGTGACATAATCCCTGCAGACAAGATTTCTTTTTAAAGCCTTCATGTTTAAGCCATCAAAACATGAATATGTATGATTTTTAAGCCTATGCAAATCAGATAAGCCATTTTAAGAGGATCACAAAGGCCCACAACTGTCACAATGTTTCTGATTCATTAACCTCTTGGCTGATCTTATTTGTGTATCACTGGACGTGAGTTAATGTTTCGTAGATTGACTGTTGTCAGGTGTTAGATGAACAGGATCTTCTGTGGTGTTTATGTGCTGGAACTGGTATGATTAAATTAACAGTCATGCATAAGTGAGCTGTAACTGTGTTAACTTAAAAGGTCAGCCCATCCAGAACTAATATTTTCAGTTTTGGGGCATGATGGAGAGCTAAACCATCTGCTAGTTTCTTATATCTCTTGGGACTCTATTGAGATCTACATTTGAGTTCCCAGGCCCGCTCTCCTTTTGTGGCCATTATGAGGGGTTCCAATTTTCACTGCTGCATTTTTTTAAAATTTTATATTATAGACAATGAAACAGGACGAGCTGGAACACCCAGAAATCCTAGATGGACAGGAACAGATACAGGAATTTTGAAGGTCTGATCATAGGTGTGTCCGAGGTATAAAATGTATTTTTCTCCTCAGTCTTCACAAAGGAATTGGGGGGCTTCAGTAACCAAAACTGCAGTGTTTATCCTTATGACACATGACAGGAAGCACCTCCATGGATAACAGAGGACAGAATTACAATTAGACTTGTGAAACCTAAAATTAATAAATCACCGGGACCAGATGGCTGGCACCCGAGAGTACTTACTAGAATGGTACCAGGTGATTGGAGAAAAGCCAATGTATCACCAATATTTAAAAAGGGCCCAAAATACATCCCTGGGAATTACAGACCAGTTAGCCTAACATCAATAGTATGCAAGTTCTTGGAGGGGATGTTAAGGGACATATATATATATATATATATATATATATATATATATATATATATATATATATATATATATATATATATGTCCCTTAACATCCCCTCCAAGAACTTGCATACTATTGATGTTAGGCTAACTGGTCTAATAGGGAGTTTAACAAGACACATGGCCACTCATTAAAATTAGAATAAAAGAGGTTTAACCTTAAACTACGTAGAGGGTTCTTTACTGTAAGAGCGGCAAGAATGTGTAATTCCCTTCCACAGGCGGTGGTCTCAGCGGGGAGCATCGATAGTTTCAAAAAACTATTAGATAGGCACCTGAATGACCACAACATACAGGGATATACAATGTAATACTGACATATAATCACACACATAGGTTGGACTTGATGGAATTGTGCCTTTTTTCAACCTCACCTACTATGTAACTATGTAACTATGTAATAGAAGAAGCGATGGATTGATTCAACACATCAGGCTCAACCTTTAACCAAAATATGTCTTTTGAGTGGGCTGATCCTTTAAAGGAGTTTTTATTTAAAACTCCACCTTAAAGGCTAGGTTCCTCTTTTCAGTAGAATACACTATGCAGTCAAGGGGTCCCATCGTGTTAGGAAACCACTGGGCATCTTTGAAATATTGTGCTTAGTTTAAATTCCTTACCAGTTGGAAACCTGGTTCTTACCTAGAAAGCACCAACACCAAGGCCAAAATCAGATGTTGGCAGTTGAAGGGAATCCAAAGGTATTAAAGATCTTTGCCAGTAAGGTTAATAATATGGTGGCAGGAGGGTTTAGAATAGATTATAAAGAACAGGAATGTCAAACTCAATTTATTCACAAACTGATTCTACCCGCAATTCGTAATTACCCAAGTGTGAACGGGGCCTAATATACAGGACGATGTACCCCATAATATAAAGCGGAAATCCAGCCAAAACTTTATTTTTCTAGTTTGAAGTAGAGTGGGGATCTAGGAAGTGATGTCAGCAACTCCAGCAGAGTGAGAGCTATCCAAGTGACACTCTGTAGCATGGATGCTCAACCTGTGGCCCTCCAGCTGTTGCGAAACTACAAGTACCATGAATCATTGCAAGCCACTGATAGTTAAAAGGATGACTCCCGAAGGCAGAGGCATGATTGGAATTGTAGTTTCGCAACAGCTGGAGAGCCACAGGTTGAGCACCCATGCTCTATAGCAAGGGTGTCAAAATCAATTTCAGTGTGGACCATTTCAGCAATATGGTTTCCCTTAAAGGGCCAGTTTTATCTGTAAGACTAGATGTCCAGAGCACCCACACCACTACATCAGATGTTAATGCCCCCCCCCCCATCACAGTGCACCCACCTTACCTTGTGCTGCTGCTGGGGGTGGAGCTGGGAAGCAGAAAATGCAGGGTCTGGAGGAGGGCTGGAGTCAGCTGCTTGAGTCTGTTGAATGCTGGAACCAGGGGAGGTGAAGACAAGGGGATGCTGCGGCTGCACAGAGGGGTGCAGGTTCTGTAGGAGGAGTTTTGTCCTCTTCTCTGCTTCCGACTGCCAGGATGAGGGTAGAGACGAGCCTCTCTGCAGCTGCATGGAGAAGCGCAGGATCTGGATGGAGGAGTAGTAGAGGTAGGAGGGCCATATGAAAAGGCCTGGCGGGCAGTGTTGCCAACCATCAGTATTTTTCCTGGCAGCCAGTAAAAAACTGGCATTTTTCTCCTGCCAGTAAATACCAGTGACAGGAAACGGTTGCCAGTAAAAAATATGGCTGTGACACTCGTAACTGTGCACGTGCATATTCGGTCTGGAGCCAACCGAGACCATTAGGGTGCCTGCTACAATGTGTACAGGCAGCTACAATGTGTACAGGCAGCACCGGCGGGAAGCAGGTCTGGCGGAGGTGCCTGAGTGTGTTGTGTGATGTTATGATACAGTGCAAGGAAGCCAAGTGGTGCCTGCTCATTCTAATTTCTTGCCCTCCTGAGTCCTGACCCTAAACTACTTACTATATTGAAAATAAAAAAAGAAATATGTTTTTTGCCTTAATACCTACCTTAAATCACATTGCTAATTGCACATTGGACTTGTAGCGTAAATGCTGAAACTTTCACTTAAAACTCTAATTTTGTAAGTTTTGGAAATGCCAGTAAAAACATGGCTTAGCCAGTAAATTTTGGGTGTCATGTCAGTAAATTTCAATCTGGTAGGTTGGCAACACTGCTGGCAGGCCAGATTCAGCCCGCGGCCCTTGTGTTTGACATATGTGATATAGAAGGATATATAGCTTGTATAAGAAGGAGGTTTTAAGTTCCCTCAGTGTTCTATATTTATAACATTTTACCTTTGCTGTTTTTCTATACCCAAATTTCATGACTCTCAAAAAACGTGGTAGGTGGTTTGCTTACAGGTTAGAAATATATTTGTCTTTCTGTTTTTTTTTTTTTTTTAACAACATGAGCTGAACATTAATCTTAAACTGTATATTGCATGGGCCATTTATAATGAAAAACATGAATTTGTGGATGTTTTCCAAACTATATTATGTACAATGATGGAGCAAGCAAAGGTCAGGCTTGAAAATATAGAGGTGAACTTTACAAGCTTATATTCAATTACCAGAGCTTACCGTAGCCTTGAACAGTAAGTTAGTATACTGGAAGAAAGGGTTGTAAATCCAGTAATGGCTATATACTGGTGTCACCAGTACAAATCCCCTTCAGCAATTGATTTACTGAGCAGAAGATTAGATTCCACAAGTATTTTTTATTTTATTTTGCACAAGAAGAGATTGAATATATGCATAATCACTAAACAAAGACGACGTCATGTGCTTAGAAAGTATCTTTTATTCTTATTATCTGGTATCAATATTGTGCGCTTATTTTAAAATTAGACCCCATATAGCTCCTTAAAGTGGAACTTCACTCTTTCAATCAACATTGACTATTTTTAATCCTTATGCTGCTAGCATTAGTAAATAGATAGGAAGGTATAGTATATTTAATTGTATTAAACGTTTGTTTTGTTTTTTCTTCGGTCATTTCCTGTTTTCCAGGTCTAGGACAATGATGTCATACATCCCAGGAGTTTTCAGGTTCTCAGCTAAGCACACCCTCCTGCTTGCATGCCAGAGCTAAGGACAGATGGATTCCAGGAAGTAAATTAATCATCTACCCTTACTCAAGATGGCCTCAGCAAAGTAAAGCATGGATGGTAGGGTGAGTTTGCTTTGAATATTAAAAATAAATTAAAGAGAGTTTTTGGTTTGTGATGCTCTGATGCTGTGTAGTTCCGCTTTAAAGACAACATTGATCAAGTGGGGCAAGGTGATGAAGATTAAACATTGATTGAGTTCACATTCACTTGTGCAAACCTTCAATAGGCTACTTTCTTGTCTCATACTGACACATAGGTATTGTTTTTCCGTTTCCAGAGATGTCAGAGCTCTACAGTTAATGAAGGTTGATGGTTGTACAGACTGATGGGCCCCAGAGACGCATGGGCCAAGATTGCTTTGCAGAGATAAGTGTACATTTGCAGGGGTTGTGCACATTTGTCCTTTGGCTCATGAAGTAAAATTAACTTCCTTAAAATGTCCATGTGATGGATGTCTAATTGTGTTTTATTAGTTAAGTATATATAAACCCAAAAACAAACATGTAATATCATGCAGCTTATCAGTCCATGTGGTAGATGAATACGTTTTCTTTTTAGGCTTTAATTTCTTTTTTTCACCCTTATTTCCTCATTATTTTTCACCTGGTAGTCTTGTGAACAACACACTTCCTGTCCATGGGTGGCTACGCTCATTCATTCCACTGTGTCTCTGGAGGGAGTCAAGGTTGTCACATAGGCTGGACTTCAAATACGTCTTTCGCTTGTTATCTCCTCTACAAGTGGGATAGGGAGACTAGTAGTGTACAGAAGAAAAATACAACTTTTTTTTTGCTTTCTGTCTATCTCACAGGAAATTACAAGGACTTGGCATTTCTGGCAACATGCATTTTTTGTACTTGCTGAAATTGTTCTTGAAAAATTAAAACGAATGCAGCCACCACATCTGTGGACTGGAAAGCTGCAATATATAAAAAATTGTGTTTCATGGTTTAGCTGTCCTTTAAAATCTTGTCCTACACTACTGCAACATCTAAACCGACATGCTCCAGGAAGATTGCTGAACTACAGAACACCAAAAATAAAACATTGCCAGACGCTGGCCAGAGAGAGAACTGAAAACATTGACTGCTTGGGATTTCCATGACTTGACTTTTTGCTGCAAAGTTGTCCTCCAACGTCATCTGCTAAACCAACACTTCCAGAAGTTTTGGTCTCCTGGGTCCACAAAAGCTCTCACTGCTTCTTCTTGCTGACTTTCACGTCACTTCAGGTTGGCAGAAGGAACTGGCAAGAGCTGCTGGGGACACAAGAGATTGACACTCCCAGACATGTCTGTTTCCCCAAAAGATTTTGGGGAACCATTTTTAAAGAATGGAGCACCAGAGAAGATAAGTATACACTCTTTTCTTTTATTGGTAAGTGGGGTTTTAATATTCAAGCCAGCCATAGCCATTCTACTAGCAATTAAAGAAAGTGCACAATGGTGGTTGCTTTATATTTCAAATGAAAGTTTTACTTTACAGTAGAATCCTTGGTATGGATTGTATTGCATAAGTATATTGGTCCATAGTAAATAGACATATGCCATGCCTGTAGAACCACTGGAGAAGTGGAGAATTTCTGTAGCAGTCAACAAAGAAAAGCCCGAAATGCAGCATGTAATGCATAAAATGGAGGGCATGCATGACGGTGGTAACAGTGGGGGGAAGGAATGGTTAAAATGGAGCCGAGGGGGAGGGACAGGAAGGGTGGGGTAGTATTTAAGAAGGTTGACCTGGGAGGGGTTAACAGAAATCTGGAGGAAAGTTGTGGGACAGCAGCATGGCAGAGGTGGAGCGCATAATGGCACAACTGCGGGCGGAGGCTGAGGTGAGGGGCACGGCATGGCTGCAGGAAGCGATCGGGGCAGCCATGGAGCGAGCAGGACCACAGCCCAACACAGGAGAGAGGAGCGGCGTCAGAGCGAGGAGGTCCCGTCCGCCCGAGCGTTTCTCTCCTGAACGGGCGGTGAATAGAAGGGCGGGTAGGAGCGGTGACGGGGAGCAGGGATGCCCTCCAGCAAAGAGGAAGCCAGGCAGAGGGAGCGGAGGAGATGTCACGTCCCCGGCGGCACATTGCGGGGAGAGAGCGCATGGCGGGCCTGGTAGAAGAAGACGAGCGGGGAGCGCGAGCCCCGCCCCCCGGATGACGGCGGAGGGCTCTAATGGTACAACGCGAGACGCTGCTGTCCCTGGGCTGTCTAATCCGGCAGGGGACAGCATGAATAAAAGAAAAGACAGAGGCAGAGGAGGGCAAACAGAGGGAAGAGCGGAGGCCTACAGGGCTGCGGTATCCTGCACCGGCCCTGCAAAGGCTGTCCACAAGTCAGCAAGCGGATATGAAGCAAGGAAGAGAGAAAGGATGGAGATGACTGCGGCAGCCAAGGTTACCAGGCCTGGCGGGCTTTCGGAAGTAGAAGGAGAAGAGAGGGATCCGGGAGAGCAGGAAGAAGTGTCGGAATCGGAAGAGGAGGCGGCCCCCCCTTCCAGGAACACTGACGAGGAGGAGAGCAGACGGTCGGCTGATGGGGCAACACCTGTGCAACCCGGTAAGTCACCACAACTGGGGTTAGAAGGGAGAAGCAGGGTAGGACATGACACAGTCAGCCTGGCAGATGCAGCGCGTTGCGAGGTGTATGTGTGTTACGAGGGGCCTTTTGGAGCGCACCTAAAACAGGAGGTAAGGGAAAAATTATGGAAAGGTGAGTATGTGGAAATATTTTCACTATTACCTTTGCAAAAATTTAACTTGGATAGAGTCAAGCCAGACAGTTCCAAGAAGGAGGATGAGGAAAAGAGGAGGTATTGGCTGATACCGAGGACGTTTGCCAACTGGTTGCAAGCGTTTGCAATTATGGCGAGCGTAATTGGGGAGAAGCACCCGGAGCAATGTTCGGCATTGTTCTGCTATCAGGATGCCATAGGGGAGGCCTACAGAGTGTATGGCAGCACGGGCTGGCTGAGATACGACGAGCAGTTCAGGCAGCGGAGAGCGATACGGCCAGAGCTGCGTTGGGACCACAAGGACATTAGCTTGTGGATGCGTTTGATGACGACGACGTGGGCTCCGAACCAGTTTTTTCAGGGGGGAGTCGGTGGCCCATCAGCCCTGGGACACCCGGCTGGAAACAAAAAGGGGGTTTGTTGGCAATACAATTCCGGAGCCTGTAAATTTGGTGCGGCATGTAAGTATAAGCACGAGTGCTCAGGCTGCGGGGGAACGCATCCAGCATCTAGATGCTATAAGCAAGGAAAAGGCAGAACCGGTGACGTTGGGAACAAAAGGGAGGACTCCGGTGAAAGTGGAAAGGATGCGACCGTTTCTCGGTAAGTATCCGGACAGACAAGCTGCGAGGTTGTTGGATGAGGGTTTCACGGGGGGTTTTAGGATCCCATGCAGGATGACGGTAGTTCCCCAAGTGCCAAATAATTTACGTTCCGCATTGCAACATCCAGAAGTGGTTTCTGAGAAGCTAGCAAAGGAGGTTGCAATGGGGAGAATGGGAGGTCCTTTTCGGAGGGCACCAATAGCTGATTTGGTGGTATCACCGCTAGGTGTGGTGCCCAAGAAGGAAAACAACAAATTCAGGCTCATTCACCACCTGTCTTTCCCGAAAGGGGGATCGGTGAATGATGCCATTGATCAGGAGGCATGCTCGGTGACTTATACGTCATTTGATGCCGCTGTGGGTTGGGTGCGCCGTTATGGCAAAGGAGCGTTGATGGCCAAGGCCGATGTCGAATCGGCTTTTCTGTTATTGCCGGAACATCCGGATAGTTTTAGATTGCTGGGGTGCCATTGGAAAGGGGAGTTTTATGTGGACAAATGCTTGCCGATGGGTTGTTCAATATCGTGTGCGATATTTGAACAATTCAGCTCTTTCTTGGAATGGGTAGTGAGGGACGTGTCGGGTGTGAATTCAATAATTCACTACCTGGATGATTTTTTATGCATAGGGCCGGCATCATCTAGAATCTGTACGGTTTTATTGGCGACACTGCAACATATCGCTGACAGATTCGGCATTCCATTGGCCAATGAAAAGACGGAGGGACCTTGCACGGTCATCACGTTCCTAGGCATTGTACTGGATTCTGAGGCAATGGAATGTAGGTTGCCGGAAGACAAATTGGAAGACTTAAAGAAAGAGATTGCTGGGTTAATTGGTTTAAAGAAAGTGCAACTGAGAGCACTGCAATCGGTTCTTGGTAAGCTAAATTTTGCCTGCCGCATACTGCCAATGGGGAGAGTGTTCAGCCGCCGGCTGGCGGCTAGCACGAGTGGGGTAAAATCGCCAAGACATTTTGTGCGATTGGTAAAATCGCACAGAGAAGATTTAAGGGTATGGCATACTTTCTTGGAATCCTTCAACGGAAGGGCGATGTGGATGGCAGGACCGGTCAGTAATTTTGATATGGAATAATTCACTG
Source organism: Lithobates clamitans (assembly GCA_037952925.1). Lineage (NCBI taxonomy): Eukaryota > Metazoa > Chordata > Amphibia > Anura > Ranidae > Lithobates > Lithobates clamitans. The sequence continues at coordinate 1,552,056 of JBBGZY010000096.1, read as the reverse complement.
ATGCGGCAGGGTCCACGGGTTTTGGGGCGTTTTTTCAGGGCCGGTGGAGTGCAGGTCCTTGGCCTCAGTCATGGATAGAGGAGGGTTTTATCAAAAATTTGGTTTTATTGGAATTGTTTCCAGTAGTACTGGCAGTGGAGCTATGGGGCCCATCTTTCAGGGATCTGAAGGTGCGTTTCCACGGGGACAATTTGGGGGTGGTGCAAGTTATAAATAGGGTGACAGCATCGTCTCCGCCAGTAATCAAATTGTTGCAGCATTTAGTGTTAAGATGTTTGCAACTGAACGTGTACATTCATGCCGTACACTTGCCGGGGGTGGAGAATGTGGTAGCTGATGCGTTATCTCGCTTCCAGTGGGACAGGTTCCGAGAGTTGGCGCCGGAAGCGGAGCAACAAGGGGTACCTTGTCCCGATTGGCTGTGGGAGACACCGTTGGCGTCATCGCGGGATGGATCAAGCAGTCTGTAAGTGGGGCCACTTGGGCGGCGTACTCAAAAGTATGGAAAGAGTGGATGGGATTTGTTCAGGCCATCGGTGAGGAGCCGTCAGGTACACATTTGCGTTTGTTATTGCTATATTACGTGGCAAGGAAAATGGAGGAGGGGGCATCAGTGGCGGTGTTAAATACTCATTTAGCGGGGTTAGCTTTCCTATTTAAGTTACAGGGTCAGCTGGATGTCACGAAGGATTTTTGGGTGCGTCAAGTGCTTAAGGGGTATAGGAAAAAGAGAATCATGAAGGATTCTAGAAGACCAGTGACGTTTGAGATTCTGGGGTGGATTGTAACAAAGTTGGGGGAGGTATGCTCTTCAGAGTATGAAGTAGCATTGTTTAAGGCGGCATTTGTAATGGCTTTTTTTGGGGCGTTCAGGATAAGCGAGCTGGTTAGTCCAGCAAAAAAAGTTCAAGGTGGTTTGGGATTGCAGGAAGTTCAGGTGGAGCGTGGAGGTTTGACGTTGGTGGTAAAAAGGTCAAAAACTGATCAAATAGGAAAAGGCAGGGTAGTGAGGGTTTACCCGATTCAGGGATCTTGCCTGTGCCCGGTAAGCACGGTAGTGCAGTACTTACAAGTCCGTCCATATGTACAGGGTCCTTTATTAATTCACTTGGATGGTAGTTTTTTGTCTAAGTTTCAGTTCATAACAGTTTTTAGAAGATGCCTGAGGGGGGTGGGATTACAGGACAAGGAATTTTCATCCCACTCATTTAGGATTGGAGCGGCTACTGAAGCAGCCAAAATTGGGCTGGATGTGGAGGCGGTGAAATGCATTGGAAGGTGGGAATCGCAGAGGTTCCGGTCTTACGTTAGGCCTCATTTGGTGGTAGAATTGGAAGGAAGCTAGGGGTATAGGACTGTAATTAAGTTTAGTAATGAAAGGTTTATTGTAGGATAGTGTTTTTAGTATAGTTTTCTTGTCTTCTTCTAATTACAGGTACGGCGCCAGGAATGGTCTGGATTATGGGCCATTCTTATGTGTGTTGGGGGGCAAGAAGAGGGGATGCTCGTAGGGATGGCAGGCAGTTAGGTTTTGATAAAAGGGAGGTTTATATTAAGTGGTTGGGGATACCTGGGATGCTGTGGAGTAGATTGTTTCCTGAGGTACAGAAACATGCCCTGCGGGAAGGACCACCTGATATGTTAATTTTACACATTGGAGGTAATGATCTAAGCATCAGATCCATGGTGGACATCACGCGCGATATTAAAGGAGACGTGTGGCGCTTGATGGAATTATTCCCCAAGACTATATTCATCTGGTCGGATATGGTGGCTAGGACATCTTGGAGAATGGCCAGGTCAGTGGAAGGTGTGAATCGGGCCAGAAAAAAGATAAATAGGGAGGTGAGCAAATTTATGGTACGCAATGGTTGTTTAGCAATTAGACATCCCGAACTGGAATTCGAAACGTGGAGGTATCTGAGAGCTGATGGGGTACATCTTAATGATGTGGGGATAGATTTGTGGACGTTAGGTTTGCAGGATGGAATACAGCGAGCCATCAGGGTGTGGAGGGGCATCCAAGAGTAAGGTATTACTCGTTGTATGCGGTGGCGGGCGTTGGTCTGTAAAAAGGAAGGAAGATGGAAAAAGTAAGTGGGGGATCTAACGGTGTTATAGATCCGGAGGTCTTTTGGTTCCCGGTTAACGGAGGTTAACCGGGAAGTGATAATGGGGCACTGCGGGAATTGTTAGTCTCTGAGCCAGCTTGTCGGCTTGAGGCATAGTTGAGATAGTTTGATAAGTACCGCAGTGCTAAGTGGGTGATGAACATCAGAATGATTTTAAGTGATAGCGCAGACCAACGCTCTTTAGTTTAAAAAGTTTTCAGGGAATAACAGATGTTTATTGTCGATTGTTTTTTGATGAAAGAGTTTTTATAAGAAAGTTATAAAATATATATTGTTTTAATAAAGTAGGCTGCTACGGCCTTTTATACTCCAAGTTTGGTGTGGTTTGGTTTATTGGGAGTAGAAAGGTAAGAAGGGTATTAATATAAGTGTACAACATATGTTATCCAACAGTCATGTCTTCTGGATCCCATACCAAGTACTGTAGCTGCCATGCTGCAGAGTTACCACAGGGAGTCCCTGGTCTGGCACGGGTGCCATTTGCAGAATGCAATGCATTTTTCTTAATGACAGGTAGGGCAGTGACAACACATTCTCCACTTTGTCTGAACAGAGAATATTGAGAAAAACTGAAGGTGTTCTGTGAATGGTAGCCATGCCGTCACCAAGCAAGTGACTCCCTGTGGTGCAGCAGGACAGCCACTCTAAATGGGACCTGGTAGACAATGGCAATCACTGTAGTAGTGTTGACTTCTAAAGAGATTCTATGCAGTAAAATCCATACCTGGAGTTCGGCTTTAGGATTTATTTAGACATGTGCCGTGGATTGCTTTTCAGATGGTCACTGACAGTTGGAAGGTAAGCGATATGTTGCCTCCTCACTGACCATTTTAGTCCTCAGGAGGGTGATCCACTGCGCTGCAACCACGTGCATTGCATGCAGTTGCACTACGGTTGTGCCACGGCCTCATTAACTTGAATAGATTGCATCCAAACTGGACAGGAGCGTCTGAATGTCCTTGTTTACAGTAGGTGGACAGTTTGGGGAAGTAAAACCACTGGCTGTCAGTTTGAACTAAAGACCTAATGATCCTGCCAGAAATCCAGTGAGCTCCTGACTTCCTATGCCCCCTGACTCTTATGCACTGAAATCTTGATGCTATCAGCCCTGCTCAGTTATTTTCCTTGGAGTACAGAACACATTCTCTTTATGTTATGGATATGAGGGGTGAGGAGATGTACTGTGGTCCGAATCAGGAGCAAGCAACCTAGGGTGACAACACTGCTTCTCCATAGATATAGTACAATGAGTGAATGTTGTCACCCTAGTATAGGAAGAGTGTTTCTGACAGGATCACTAGGTGAAAATAAAGGAAACGCCCTAAAAATTAAAATGAATGCAGCCCCCGCATCTATGTGTCGGTAAGATGCAATATATCAGTGGCCTCCAAACTGTGGCCCAGGGGCCAGATCCGACCTTTTGCTTGTTTTTATCCAGCCCTTGGTGCACTATTTCATCCACTGATACCAACAAAGGGGCATCATTCCCCCCACTGACACCAGTTAAAGCGGTTGTAAACCCAAAAAAAAAAACCTGTAAGACAAAGGCATAATGAGCTAGTATGCATTGCATATTAGCTCATTATGAAATACTTACCTCAGAACGAAGCTCTCTCAGCGACACCCGCACACTGCTGAGACGGCTGACTTGTCCCCGGAACTTCTTCCGGTTGGCGGGCTCCGGCACTGTGATTAGCCAGAGCCGCGATGGCATCACTCCCGCTCATGCGCGCAGGAGCTGCCGGTCACGGCACAGGGTCCTGAAGAAATGGCACAGGCGGCTGTTTCTTCAGAGTGCATGCGCCGATGACGTTGGCGTATATAGTAAATTTCTTTTTTAGACTTTGCTTCCTCTTTAATCGGCACAATTACTCCTAATGACACCAATGATGGGGCACAATTTCTCCCAATGACACCAATAATGGGACACAATACCTGCCAATGACACCAGTTGCTGCCAAATGTAGCAAGGTCTCCGGACTTGTCCATTCTAATGAGGACCTCCAAGTCCAAAGATAGCTGACATCCTTCAATATGTAGTGGGTTGTGAGGCATAATGGGTGCAAAGATGGTGAAAGTCATTGGGCACGAGACACTTCTTGGATGTAAAAGAGGTTTTATTTCTTTTGACAGTCCTTTTTGTATTTTTGGGGAAAAGAGGGTTAGGGCCAGCACACCCTTAGGTAGTTATAGATTCAATTGGCAGACTCCGCGATTTCAATAGGAAGACAGCCGTGCAGGGAAAGGCCCCAGCAAGGCACCACATCTGCACATGCTGGAATGCTGTCTCCTATGGTAACAGTCTTTAACAGTTCTTAACTCAAACGTAACAGTCCTTTCAGCTTCACTACAACTGCCTCTTGTAGTTCTTCAACACTGAGCTCCTGGACTCTCACTAGACCCTCTGATTCACTGACTCTGAATCCCTTGAGCTCCTCCAAGGTTTGCGGTGGTAAGCCCTCAAGCATCGCCCACGCTTCCCTGTTGGTTCCCTAGCTTGGCACTCCAGATACTTCTCAAGCTTCACCCCTGCTAACCAGCGAGGTCCCTGGCTTGACCCATAAGGCTGCTCTGTGGGTTGGGTCCCTGACTTGATCACCGCCTGAAGTTTCCAGATTCTCCACCGTGCCCGTTCGGTGAGAATATGGTTCCAGTATTTGCTTCAATTACTCTTTGTGGTGACAGCTTCCCTTCTACCTCTGACCACTGACAGGTTCCCTGGCCGGCAGAACCGGTTGGACTGCTAGCCGCAATCCCTACCCTGCGCTGCTCTCTTACTTCTGGATAGGCCCTCGCACGGCCTAGCAGCTAGATGCCCCCGGGATAGGCCCAATCTCTGGCCTAGCAGCCAAAGCGTACGACACATGTCCACCCAGACAGCCATCCAGGTGGCACAGACTATAGATCACCTGACCTCACCTGGATATATAGGTTCTCCCAGCAGGCCAAGGGATTCAAGAAAACCCCTGCCCATTGGCTGAAGTCTGTGTAACTGTTTTGAAGTTGAAGTTTAAAAGCAGCGGTTTGCTAATCTGACAGAAGGCCGCTGCTTTTAAAATTTAATATCAAAACAGTCACACGGACTTCCAAATACTGTATTAAACCATATAAGCTCAGTTTACTGGTAAAACTAAGTGTGAAATGGAAGACTCCGATGGGTGTAAAAAGATGTCCGCTTGACGACTTCAGACTGAAGGCTTACTGTGGACGAGTGCAGGTGTACCAAGATGCCACCACGCAATGGGGGTTATTTATGAAAGGCAAATCCACTTTGCACTGCAAGTGCACTTGGAAGTGCAGTCGCTCTGAATCTAAGGGGTAGATCTGAAATGAGTGGAAGCTCTGCTGATTTTTTCATCCAATCATGTGCAAGCTAAAATGCTGTTTTTTATTTTCCTTGCATGTCCCCCTCGGATCTACAGCGACTGCACTCCCAAGTGCACTTTCAGTGCAATTTCAAGTGCACTTGCAGTGCAAAGTGGATTTTCCTTTAGTAAATAACCCCCAATGTCACTTCGGTTGCACTTTCTAATGGGTAGCGGCTTTCTGATAGAACACCCCCACTCGACTCTATGCCATTGGATGAAGGGAGCAACGTCAAACGTCACTTCCGCCAAACGGCCTTAAAGGGACAATTTTTTTTTTATTGAAAAAGAAAAGACATTTTTTATTTTTATTGCTTTTAAGTGTAAATGTGAGATCTGAGGTCTTTTTGAGACCAGATATCACAGTAAAGAGGTCCTGTCATGCTTTTTTTTCTATTACAATCGATGTTTACATACCTTGTAATAGGAATAAAAGTGATCCAAAACATTATTTTTAAAGGGACAGTGTAAAAATCAAAAATTAAAAGTAAAATAAATAAGAAAAAGAAGAAAAAAAAGATTTAAAGCGCCCCGTCCCTCCGTGCTCGCGCGCAGAAGCGAACACATATGTAAGTCATGCCCGCATATGTAAACGGTGTTCAAACCACACATGTGAAGTGTCACTGCGATCATTGGAGCGAGAGCAATAATTCTAGCAAAAGACCTCCTCTGTAACTCAAAACTGGTAACCTGTAGAAATTTTTAAACGTTGTCTATGGAGATTTTTAAGTGTCAAAGTTTGTCGCCATTCCACGAACGGGCACAATTTTGAAGCATGACATGTTGGGTATCAATTTACTCAGCATAACATTATCGTTCACAATATAAAAAAATTGGGCTAATTTTACTGTTTTTTTGTTTTTTGTTCAAAAAAGTGTATTTTTTCCCAAAAAATTGTGTTTGTAAGATTGTTGCGGAAATACGGTGTGACATAAAGTATTGCAACGACTCCCATTTTATTCTCTAGGGTGTCTTAAAAAATGTATATATAATGTTTGGGGGTTATAAGTAATTTTCTAGCAAAAAAAAAAAAAAATTATTTTAACCAAGTGTAAAAAATTGGCTTGGTCCAACCTGTACTGAGAAAAAAAATCTGGGTTGCCATTGCTGACCTCCTTCTGAAAATGGTGTTTCCCTGACAGTCAGAGAACGAGCATTTTCAGACTCAGGAGCAATGGCAGCTTTCATAGTTTACATCATTATTACAGCATTATTTTAAGAAATCACGCAAAGGATTATTAATAGGACTGGCGAAGTCCCGGCAAGTCAACATGTCATGGTGATACATAGATCAGGAAAGACGTGCAGATTAGCACAGAACAACATTCAAATAAATACTCCATCATTGTCACCACTGAGTATAAGCAGATTTCATATTAACAAATATCCTCGTTATAGGCCCCATACAGCGAGAGGGAGGTCGCCATATTTCACTTTGGGAAAGCGCAGATTCCCACGTGATAAATATTTGTCTGAACTGTTTAAACCGTTGCTCAGCGGCAGACTGGGAAACTGATTTTATTCTCCATCTGGGATGGCAAACACCCTTCCTGCAAAGATACAACTTTTTCTTGTGCTGTCGGTATTATTCGGGCTTATTTGATGGTTTGTTTTTTTATTTTTGATCTTATAGTTTTTTTGATCTGAACATCAACACTGGACCTTGTTGGGTAACCAAGACACGACTTTAGGAAACTTCAGAAGCTCGCTGTAAGTTTATTTCTGAGTTATTTGCACAGTGTTCAAGTGTTTGCCATAGTCACTTAGAAGCATGATCAAAGCTGCTCATAAGCCTAGGTTCACACTGTTGCGGGTGAGCATGTAAATCGCAACCACAGGCACCCTTTGCAGACGTGCTGTGCCTGTGCATATGCAGAGCTGTACCATCCGTACAGATGTGAACCTAGACTCAATGGGGTTGATTTACTAAAGGGAAATAGACCCAGTTGCCCTCTGCAAGTGCAGTTGCTCCAGAGCTTAGTAATTGTTATAAAGCTTCACTTTGCAAAGAGCACCCAATCATGTGCAAGGAAAATGACAAAAACAGTATTTTTGCTTGCACATGATTAGATGATAGAAATCAGCAGAGCTTCTGCTCATTTACTAAGGTCTGGAGCAACTGCACTTGCAGAGGGCAACTGCACTTTGCAAAAGTGCACAGTCCATTTGCCTTTAGTAAATCAAGGTGCAGACTGGGCTGTCCCTTTCTCCATATGCAAAAGGCTCAACTAGCAACAATAAAAGACAGATCCTAAAGTGTTTACATACCCATTCAAAAATATCTCGTATGAGCTTTATATTCTCATATCATTTCAAAATTGATTTTCAATATTTTTAACGTTTAAACATTTATTAAAGCCAAACCCTAAGCAAAAAAAAAAGTTTTGCCATGTAGTGGGGCTGTTCTTGCACTGCACTGGTCAACTGCTTATTTTTGTCTAGAGGATGGGCGAAAGCTTCACCCGATCCTCCGCTCCATTGGAAAAGCTCCCCCACCATGCAGTGGTAGACTGTTCCCATAGCTCCCAACTGTCCCTGATTTGGAGGGACTGTCCCTGATATGGAGGGACTGTCCCTGATTTGGAGCAATGTTCCTCTGTCCCTCATTCCACCTCATTTGTCCCTCATTTTGGTCTGATCTAAATAGTTGTATATAAAATGCACTTTTTATCTTTCAAAAAGTGTTTCCCAGTCCTAAACCTTTCATCCAAATTCTAAATTGCTGCATTTGTACATTTTAACAGCCAATATAAAGGAATTGTAGTGGTAAAAAAAAGTCCTTTATTTGAGCTTTTTTTTTGGTTAATTCTCCTTTAAGGGGGTGTGGCAGGGGACGTGTCCTATGCCTAAATACGTTTGTTAGTAGGTGTTCCCCATTCCCATCTCAAAATGTTGGGAGGTATGTGTTCCCGACATTATCATACCCATAGACCAGCTCTGGATGTGATGATGTCAGGAACACAGGAACAGTCCACCACACAAGACCGCTAGGCCATGGAGGGGGGGGGGAGACATAGGGAACGGTCTTGTGCTGGGTGGTTCGGAGGATTTGGTAAGTATATCTCTGTTCTCCATTCGCCTAGACAAAAAAGAGCAATTGACCCTTGCAGTGCGGGAACAGCCACACTACATAGGAAAACTTTTTTTTTTTTGCTCATAGTTCAGCTTTAAAGGATAAGTTCACCTTTCCTAACATGTTACACCCTTATTTACGGTGTAACATTAGAGGTGTTGACAAATGCTTTGAAATTATGGCTAGAGTGCATGTAGACAGGAAGTTCCTGCAAAGACATGGCAGGAGTTCAGCACCACTGAGATGCAAAAGTCATGAAAAACAGGTGAAAACAAACATTTTAATAAAATAAATAAAATAAATGGTGGTCTCTATAATATACAGCGCTTTAGCAAACTAAATTTAATTCCCTTAGCATTTCCTTTAAAGACACTGGCAGGCTGGATGGGTGCTGACCACCCACACTGTTCAAGGGACAACAGGAACTCTCATTAAAAGCAGAAAAGATCTGCCAATGTGGTCCACATATGTTCAAATTTTCCTTGTCTGCTGTTCAACATCCACGCAGATATCCGTTGTCCTTAAAAGATGGCTGTAGCCTGGTTATCAGCAGAGATGGTGTAGATCAACTTTTTCTGCAAATCCTCTCCACACTTATGGGTGTTTATGGTGTTAATTTACTAAAGGCAAATAGACTGTGCACTTTGCAAAGTGCAGTTGCTCCAGAGCTTAGTAAATGAGGTAAGGCGTCATTTTGCAAAGAATACCCAATCACGTGCAAAGGAAACAAAACAAAAAAGCATCTTGGCTTGCACATTATTGGATGATGGAAGTCATCAGAGCTTCTGCTCATTTATTACGCTCTGGAGAATCGGCAAAGTCCAAAGTCCTGTCCAAAGTCCTAGCTTCCTGTGATGACATGGCAATGATGCTGCATTCAGAGCACAGTTGCCCTTTTTATATAGAGTGTGTCAACTTGCAATACAGTGGGATGAAAAATGTTGTGGGGGTTGGGGCGTGACTATTAGCACTGTTCCTGCTGATTAACAAGCCTGTAGGTTTTCATTTAGCACCTGGCCACACCTAGTCCTGCCCACTGTTTTCTGGATTGGTTGCCTCTGTTCCTCAAACCCTCCCAGTGTGAGCTGCAGTGTCTTGGAGGGGGAGTGTGTGAGAAACAAATGAAAGAGGATTTGTCTCAGGGAAGGGAAATTAAGTTTTTGTTTACTTTTTAAAGCTTTGGCACAGTGGCGGAACTACCAGGGTGACAGAGGTCGCACTTTAAACCGGGCCCTGGTGTTTCCGCCACTCTGGGGGGGTCCTCAAGATGGCAGGAATATCATTTCCAATTATGGGGACAGCGACACTATCGCAGGTGCCCACAGATAACCAAAAGTGTGTCGCTTCACACTGGGGCACTGCACACGAGACAGAGATCCCACACCCTACCTTCTCCCCCAGAGGCTGATCAGGTGCACTCGGGGACTCACTCACTCCTACAGAGAACATCCCCAAGGCGGAGCCTGTGTTGAATGGATTGTGGGAAATTATTCTCCAGCACACTATGTGGAATCAATATTCACCACCAGGAAAAGCAGCACACAACTCAGAAGCTTTCAGTTATCATACCGGAACGCATTGCTGCCTGCACATGGTTTCTGCAGAGCGGGAGAATCTGAACCTCAATGTCCGGGTGCTGGGCCACATTGACATTTGCTGGCCAAGGCACTGAGCACCACCTCCTCCACCGCCGCCTTCAACAAGAACCACCAGAGCTGGGATAGGGGCATCTCCCTGGACCTGGACTTCTCCTCCTTCACCATGCCCATCCCGGAACACCCGAGACACTGGATAAGGCCATCTACAGTTCACCCTGTTGGACTGCCCAGGACATGCCTCTCTCATCAGGGTGGGAGTGGGGGGCAGGGCACAGGCCAGCATGGTCAAAAGAGCACCTAGCATGACCTGATAGAAAGTCTCAAGCTGGCTACTAGTTCTTTAGCCAACAACACATTGGAAATGATAGGCCACTGTCTTCGGGGACACTGGTACTGATAGTTTCCCACCTGTCGAGGAAAACTGGTACTAGTAGTTCTCCACCTGTTGGGGCACACTGGGACTAATAGATCCACAGATGTCAGTGCACCCTGAGATTGGTAGATTCCTATCTGTTGGGGCACACTGGAACTTAGTAATTTACCACCTATTTAGCATAGCAGTCCGGGAAATCTTCTCTCTGCAGCAATGTAGTAAGTGACTGATGGATCACCCTGCTCACTGACTGCCCTTCACTGCCATACCGCTCACTGATGCCCTGTCCTATTTCTCACTGACTGCCATGCCACCACTAACTGACTGCTCTGACATACCGCTTGCTCTCTGACTACCCTAATATAACACTCACTGACCGCTCTGACATACTGCTCACTGACTGCCCTGTCGCTATATACTGCTCACTGACTGCCCTGTCGCTATATACTGCTCACTGACTGCCCTTCACTGCCATACCGCTCACTGATGCCCTGTCCTATTGCTCACTGACTGCCATGCCACCACTAACTGACTGCTCTGACATACCGCTTGCTCTCTGACTACCCTAACATAACACTCACTGACTGTTTTGACATACTGCTCACTGACTGCCCTGTCGCTATATACTGCTCACTGACTGCCCTGCTGCTACATACCATATCATTCATAGCTCTTCACTGCCATTTCTTACTACACTGCACTGCATACTTTTGTATTTCTTTAGCCCCATAACTACAGCTCTTTTATATTTGCTTAATTAGAGTATGGAACTAGATTAAAAATATGCCTCTTGTAAAACCATGCCCATTGTAAATGCATGCCCCTCCCCTAATTAAAGTAATTCTCTGCCTACGATGGCTTGCTGAGCACAAAGAGAAAAAAAGGTGTCCCTGAAAATGTTTTTAAAATGTTGGCAGCTATGCAGGAAGGGGGCTGCTGTGGGACTGTAATAAAGGGCTGCACAATGGGAGTAGAAAGCGCCAGGCTCAGAGGGAAGGGCCCAGGGACGGGGGTCAGGGGGGCCTATCATGGTTTCTTGCACAGTGGCCCTGAAGGTTCTAGTTACCACTCTACTTGGGCTTCACATAGTAACTGGACTTGGAACTTGTTTAGACTGTCATACAGGAACCTTTAGTTGTCTGACCAGGCTGATGGCAATAAAGTGAAATCGATTGATCCCAGGATTTTATCCACAATTTTAAAAAGGGAAAAAACAGTAGGGATCTGCACAACCATCAGTTTTCTGCACAACCATCAGTAAACTAGTCAAGTGTATGAGTAACTAAACCTTTTCTTTAGCCTTATATAAGGTAGGGAATGGACTAAAATTCGTGTTCATTTTTTCCCTCTGTAAAGATTTCCCTTCACATCCTATTTACAAAATGGCTTAGTTGTCAATGCAACAGGTATCCCCATTGGAGGATTTCCCCCCCATCCTCTTGTTCTGCTAACCACTCTGATTGCTTACCTTCTCAGTGATAATGGCTTGAAGGAAAATAGAAAAGGGTGAATCTTCATGGCAGGGGAACCTTCACTTTGCTATGTTCAAAAGTAAAAAAAAAAAAGAAGTTCTGGCTAGCTATTGTAGCCATGTGCTTGGCTAAAAATGGAGAGTGAGAGAAACTCTGGGAGCTGCTGAACTGGTTAACAGCTGCTTCAGCAAGAGGAGGGAGCTACTGAGCAGAAAGAGTTCAATAGAATCAGGCCGCAATTCACTGTGGGATCAGTTGCCAGAAGGAGGGGAAAGAGCTGCATTTTCCCAGGCTGTGCAAGACTTAACTTCCTCTTGCCGTGAGGGAGACCATTGGTCCACATTGCTGTCTAGTGTGAACCATCACTGCTGCATATTGGCAGCCTGAGCGGGATCTGAAGTGCTACATTTGGGGTTGCTCCTAGACCTAGTCACCTGGGTGCAGAGCACAGAGTGGACTGACTGCTGTGTGTGACTGGATGGTGAGCTGCAATATCGCTGGGCTGGTGAGCTGCTGCTGTGGGGATTTACTATCTGAGCCCTTTAGGAATTGATCATACAGCCATCTAGTAGCCACATTTCTGTGTGCAGGCATGACTTAGATTTTTCTCATGTGCACCAACAAAACAACTGGGCCCCAACACCAGCTGGCCGATGAGTTAGAGAACTAAAGACTGTCCCTTTACAGCTGCTACACAGATCTTTTAGCTATTACTTATGCTAAGAGGTACCTCTCAGGGGACATTGTCCTATACCATTCTCCTAGAGTGCACTCTAGACTAGTTATAGTATTGTTTTTCATTTTGCAGTTAATGCTTATATGCACTGTTTATTGCTGACTTTGCTGCTGTATGTGTTGATTCCAGTCTAGTTTTACAAAACTCTATTCTAAGTTACCTTGGTATAATGATTATACTGTCCAGCGGACGGTGTCTGAACCTACCTTCTGTATGCTCATTTATGCTTAAATCACCATTTACTCTAACCCATACCAATAATGAGTTAATTTACCATTAAACCGGCAGGTGTCTATTTCCTGATACTAACTCACATTCAAGTTGAAGGTATCGATATTGGTGTTCTTATAAGTGCTTGCAGCAGTTGTCATTTAACCAGTTATGCCAGAGAGGCTGAGGCTATTCATTGAGTCAAAAGAAAGAACAGAGGACCCAATCAACCGAGCGGCTACACTATACCGCATATATACTTTAAATGTGATAGATTTCGGGACCTTTCATATCACTTGTTGCCCCTTTGAATAAAGCTATTTATAGATATGAGGAGAACATTTACTGATCATGTCATAGCAACAATTTTATGTCTATGGCAGCAGTAGACACCCTATGCCTGACTCATCTAGAACGGGCAGATCAAGTGGAGACATCTAAATTTATTTTCCCAAATTTTTATTGGATTTTATATGTATTGTACAAAACCAAAAGAAGAAGACAGTTGAATACAGTAGGTAACCTAAGATAAGAAACAACAACTACCAAAATACTTAATTCTGCATACGCCACTTGCATAGCAAAATTATAATATGAGGCTGATGTGTTATGGAATCAATTATGCAGAGAGTACGGTATAGTACGTTTGTTTTCCAACATTGAAAATGGAGATACATATGTAAGCAAATAAGAAAAAAATCACAAATGATAGAATAGTGATTGTAAATGTGCTCCATAAGGCAACAAGTGGATAGGCTGAATGCTCAGCAGGCCAATGTAAGAAAAGCGGAGGAGCCCCTAGGGCAGGGATGTCAAACATAATTTCATTGTGGGCCGCATAGGCATCATGTTTGCATTAAATGGGCCGGTTCTATCTGTAAGACTAGATGTCCAGAGCACCCCACCCCTCCTTACATCAGAAGTCAAGAGTCCCCCATTCTCCCTTACATCACAGTGCACCCCCTTACCTTGTGCTGCTGCCAGGAAGAAGCTAAGGCAGAGCTGGGAAATAGAAAGGGCAGGGTCTGGAGGAGGACCAGAGGCGGGCTGGAGTCTGCTGAATGTTGAGAGCAGGGGCGGCGAAGAAAGGGTTCTGCGGCTGCTCAGAGAGGCACAGGATCTGTAGGAGGATTTTTGTCCTCCTCTCCGCTGCTGACTGCTAAGATAGAGGGTGGAGAAGAGGGGGGTACCACAGCTGCAGGAAAGGTGTGAGGGCCACGTGAAATGGCCTGCCCACGTGTTTGACACATGTGCTCTAGGGGCATATAAAGTCAAAAAACACCGCGCTTGCTCTGTCAAAGCAGCTCACACACAAATAAAGGAAATTTGTAAAGAGTATGGATATAAAGGTGTAGCGCTAATATTAAACAAAATCACAAAGACACATAATATCCAGCTATGACCACCGTAAATCTAACAAGTACTGTTATGGAGGTTTCAAACGAATGTATATCCACCTCTAAGGAAATCCAAAAACCGATAAAAGCTCAGATTCCAATGGTGATGTCTGTACATTCCATAGCTGAATTGAATGGGACAATAGGCAGGAAATATATATATATGACCATTTGATTTATAACTTTATATATTCTAAATGATGGAGAAAGTCTCTATAGGTATCTATTTATAGAAGCTGTATAAGTCCAAAACAGGTGATGATGTCCCCACGTCACATAAAACAGACATTGATGGAGGCTTACCGGAACCGTTGGACCCACAGAGACATATATCTCTTGAGTCAGAAAGGCTTGTATTGCCACAAGGCAATATGGTGAGATGTCATGCCGGACCAATGTGGAACTCGGTGAACCCCAGAGGAAGTCTAATGAGACGAAACGCGTCGGGAGACTCCACTGCCTGCCATTAATTTTAACTTAAGCGCTTTTTTACCATGGAACATGTAAGTTTTCTACCACAATAAATTTTATTTTTCTTAAACGGTATTATACTATGTGGCCCCTTTTTTGCTTTTCATGAGCCACTACAAAATCTGGTCAAGCACGGAGGAAGTTTAATAGGAGCTTTCAACACAGTATCCGAGTTCCACATTGGTCCGGCATGACATCTCACCATATTGCCTTGTGGCAATACAAGCCTTTCTGACTCAAGAGATATATGTCTCTGTGGGTCCAACGGTTCCGGTAAGCCTCCATCAATGTCTGTTTTATGTGACGTGGGGACATCATCACCTGTTTTGGACTTATACAGCTTCTATAAATAGATACCTATAGAGACTTTCTCCATCATTTAGAATATATAAAGTTATAAATCAAATGGTCATATATATATATTTCCTGCCTATTGTCCCATTCAATTCAGCTATGGAATGTACAGACATCACCATTGGAATCTGAGCTTTTATCGGTTTTTGGATTTCCTTAGAGGTGGATATACATTCGTTTGAAACCTCCATAACAGTACTTGTTAGATTTACGGTGGTCATAGCTGGATATTATGTGTCTTTGTGATTTTGTTTAATATTAGCGCTACACCTTTATATCCACATGTGCTCTAGGGGAACACCACAAAACAGGAGGAACAGCATCAGACACAGCAATGTACTGTATGGTCAAATCCTCTGGATCTAAGAGATTCCAGCCAAGGAGAATATATTTTGAGAAACCTTGTATAAGTATCATTTATAATAGTTGTAAGCCTCACTTTGATCACGGTACCCAAAAGACAGAGCGGGCTGCTGGCGGCATTTAGCAATCATCTGCCTTGTGGCCTAGAAAAACATGGTTGACCAATTTACCAACTTAGTAACAATTGTAGATCACAGTGAAGTATAGATTCATTAAGAATGTATACAAAAATCAACAACTTGGGATTTAGCATCCCTACCAAATGTAGAGCATAAAGCCCCGAGAAGTACAGCCCAGTCAAAAGTGAAAATGATGTCTTATGACACATACTGGAAGCATAGTCTACCCACCTAGTAGTTCAGTCTCTCAATCAGATGTTGCTGTACTGCAAAAAAAACATCCTGCTTCTTTTGTTGGGATTCTGGTGATCCTGAAACATATCTGCTGGTGATGCTGGAACGCTCTTCCTTGCTGCCTCTCACACACAAAGCTAGGTTTAAAAAAGTACAACTACTAAGATTTTCTTCACAGTCACCAATCAAATTCAAAATTCTAAATGGCATGCCAATGCACTTTCCTACAGATATACATTGCAGCACAGCAACACCCCCCCACCAGGAGGTGCTTTGGGTGCCATTCAGAATTTTTTACCTGCCAAAGAATTTGTATTTCTGTCCATGCAGTCCTGAGATGTACATAGCCCTGCCAGGTAGCAGAGCAAGATTTGAGATCTCACTTTTCTCTACTGCATTTAAGCAACACAGACTAGTGACCCAAATTGTCCATTGTACCCAGTCTGGGAGTGGACAGAAAAAAAGATCAGCAATAGACTGAGGTCATCTCTCTGCTCTCCTCTTGTCAGAGCTGGGCTCTGCCAGCTCCTATCTCTCCATAGTGGCTCACCTGTTGATGATATCCTGCTGGTCAGTCCTGCCTACTTAAGCCATCCAATCCAGATGATCTCTGCCTTCGCCTTGGTCACATCTCTAGAGACGCTCTCCTGTGTTCCTGTTAAAGACTTGCTTGGCTGACATTCCTTCTGGCTCTAGATCCTGCTTGCTGTTCTACTATGCTCATCTCTGGCTCCCTGACATTTTGGCTTGTCTGACTATCTGTTCTATCGGTTCCTGAACTCTGGCTATGTTTTTACTATGTTTACTCTGTTTACCTTTTTTTATTATTATTAAACAAGTGTGATTTAACTGTACTTCTGTCTCAGTCTGATTCGTGGTTTCTGGCACTTCTCCTGTCAGCAAGTTTCTTGTCAGCACATACATGATGCATACAGGACACCTGATTGGCCAACAGTGCTGCCGCTCCCTCTCCCAGTCCTGTTGTAATGGGAATTACAGGATGCAGAATTTAAGTCAAATTATATACTTCCAGGACTGTAATAGGGACACATACAAAAACAAAAATACAATTTTAACAAAATGGGGAAAGGCTTAACAATGTTCTTATTGCTGTCTGTGCCTGTTCAGGTGACAACTGCTCCTCTCACTTCTCATCCTGGTGTCACAGTAAAGGAAAAGAGGGGAAACTCCCTAATGGGGTCACAGACAGAACTTTTACCTCTTCTCTACTTTACCTAGGACAAAAAAATGGAGTTTGGCTAAAAGTGTACGTCCCTTAAAAACGTCAGCAAGACGAAAAGCCACATCGGGGCATCATCCCCCAGTTACAATCTGGGAGGTAAGGCTTGTGCTGCAGTTCAGCAGAGGTGGCGGAGCTGTTGCTTTACAAGACATAGCGCTGTAACCTGGGTGCACGGCAATGCACAGTATAATGTGAGTGAGGAATGGTGTGTTTTTAACAACTTCTTTTATAAAAGTATTTTACACTGTGTGAGATTCTTTTCCCTTTTTTGCTTATATGATGTATTGAAGAATTCAGTGAAATATTAAGTATTCCATGATATCACATAAATGTATGGACATTTATTTATGGATATGATTGCAAATAAGTGATTTTTCTTCTTCACTGATGTGCGCTGATGGGCACTGATAAGGCAGTGCTGATAGGCGGCACTGGTATGCTACACCGATGGGCACTTTTTGGCACTGATGGACACTGATGAGGAGGCACTCATGGGCACTGATGAGATGGCACTGATGGGCACTGATAAGGCAGTGCTGATTGGCGGCACTCGTATGCTACACCGATGGGCACTTTTTGGCACTGATGGGCACTGATGAGGAGGCACTCATGGGCACTGATGAGGCGGCACTGATGGGCACTGAAAATCTGCACTGATGGGCATTGTTAAGGCGGCACTGATAGGCAGCACTGACAGGCACTGCCACTGATAGGTGGCACTGATAGACACTGATATGCTGCACTGATGGGCATTGATAGGGCTGCACTGATCATCAGGGCACTGATTATCAGTGTAAATGTTTCCTGTAGCTAGAAAGCTGATTATCAGCTTTCCTTTCCTCAAACACTGGCAACGCTGAGGAAATTAAATTCCGATAACTGGCATTTGTTTACATGTGATTTTATAAAAAAAAAAGACACTTTTTATAATAAAAGACACTTGCATTTTCTCCCGGTGTGTGGCTGTCCAGATTTTCTCGTATATTTTCTGCTTGGCTCAGCATTAGCCAGCACCTGGGGCTCTTTCTTCCTCGAGGCAACCATTTCGTTCACACCTGGCTTGGAATTACACCTGTGCGGTAAAGTCTTTCTTTCACCATAAGACCCCCCCCCCCCCCCCCAGCAATAATAGATTCCCCATCAGCAACAATAGACCCTCACACAAAATCAGATCCCCACCAGTGACAATAGATCCTCCAGCAGCCAACATCAATAGACCCTCCAGCACACCCCTCACCCCATGCTATTACATACATTCAGTGCTGGAGGTGCCGGAACTGCGTTCCCCCACGTTCCCGCTGAAAAAAAGCCCTGACTGTCACCATTTATAAAAGGAAAATGCAATATTATTATTATTATTATACAGGATTTATATATCACCAACAGTTTACGCAGCGCTTTACAATATAAATATCAAACGAGTCTGTAAATTTTACAATAAACGTCCTTTTGGTGTTTAGCTGGTTTGAGGAATAATTTTTAACTTTTTGCCATATTTTATACCGGTAACTTAATTGGCCGTATCATCTAGCTTGACCTTGGCAGGGAAACAGCAGATGTCCTCCCAATGGGCACGGAGGTTTCCCATCAATAGAGATTATCACCATAGTGACGGTGCCATTCTATGCAAACAAATCACCGCATCTTATCCAGGGATTAATAAATCTTTGTGACTCTGCAAAAAGCAATTTAAATGCTTGTTAGATCTAATGGGCTGATGTACAGCAAAATATATATTGCCTTCTGACGATAACAGTGCAAAAATGAATAGAAAGTGCAGCAAATTTTCTTGTGTCAAATATAATAAGCCAGTAAAAGTGCTCACGGTTTATTATGCGGCATGTTGCAAATTGCTTTAAATTGGATTTTTATCTAGAACCTGTGACTTGAGATAAATAAGTGAGTTCATAAGGGATAAAAATAAAAAAAGTAAAAATGGTAAAGAAAAAAGTTTTAGCTGAAACTGGGTAATATCAAAAGTCAGTACAAGAAGGAGAGGAGCACAAATGCCATATGGAAGTGCCGGTGTGCTGCTTCAGTGCCCCTTGATGGCGGCTATTTAAAGACTCCATCCCGAGTAGGCAGTGCTGGTGTGTTGTCTGATGCCAAGATGAATCCTGAAGACTTTGATCAGGAGCCTTTTAACACTGGGTTGGCCACATAGTGAAGATCTAGGGACAATGATGATATCAGTAAAAGTATCGTATACAAAGGCCCCATGCACACTGGGTTTTAACTACACTTCACCTGAGCACCACAAACCAAAAATGCTATTTAATTCATTTTTAATATTTAAAGTGGAGGGCCACCCAGAAAAAAAAATTCACCAAAAATCCTAAAAAAAATTTTAAAAAAACATTTGAAAAAAAAAATTTTAAACTTACCTAAACCCTTGTTGCTAGGCAGTCTTCCTAATCTGCCTCTTCCTCTTCCGTGGCGTGTTCTGCTCCTCGGTGAGCAGGCCCCGTTGTCTTCTGGGAACACCACGGGGCCATTCACAGAGCGCCGCTCGCGCGTGCGCAGTAGGAAACTGGCAGTGAAGCCGCAAGGCTCCAATGCCTGTTTCCCTTACCTAGGATGGCGGTGCCGGGACCCGAGAGCCGAGGGATGGGTCAGCCTCGGGCGGTCGACATCCCGTGCACCCAGGACAGGTAAGTACTTATTTAAAGTCAGCAGCTACAGTGTTTGTAGCTGCTGACTTTTAATTTTTTTTTTTTACGGCCGGAATCCCGTTTTAAAGCCAACTCCCCCAACCATCCACATCTCCATGCTTCATTTTGCTGAGAAATCACTTTGAAACCCCCCCCCTAGCATTTTTGCCCATGGTCATCCTGAGTAAGGGCAAATTATTCATGTAGCATTTACTTCTTGGAACCCATCTGCCCTTAGCTCAGGCATGCAAACAGGAGAGGATGTGCTTAGCTAAGAAAGCCCCTCCTCCCCCACTGAAGACTCCATTTGCCTATGCATGGAAACCAGGAAGTAACTGAAGATATGTAAAACAAAAAATGCTTAAAATAAGTGTGGCACCCTGAAGTTTAGGCAGGGTTGCTCCTAAATTTACCTGCCAGGAGTAACTACCTTGGCTAATTGTTAGGGGTCATTTGATTTCTCCCTAAGTCTGGCCTGGTTGCACTTTTTTCTTCTGCCGCTAGGTGGCCGGGTGCTTGGTGGCATTAGATACGAGAAGGGTAATGCAAGGTAGGATTATGGGTATATGGGGTATCTCAGCCAATGGGCAGGGGTTTTCTTGAATCCCTTGGCCTGCTGGGAGAGCCTATATATTTGGGTGGAGTCAGGTGATCAGTGTTCTGTGCCACTTGGAGGGCTGTCTGGGTGGATGTGTGTGTCTTGCCCGGGCTGCTAGGCCAGAGTTTGGGCATATCCTGGGCACATCTGGCTGCTAGGCTGTCTGAGGGCCTATCCAGAAGCAAGAGAGCAGCGAAGGGTTGGGATTGCAGCTTGCAGTCCAACCAGAAGTGACGGTTCTGCCGTGGTCGGAGGTAGAGGGGAAGCTGTCGCCACTAAGGGACCAACCACCTTGTTACCAGGGACTACAGTGAGTAGCTGAAGCAAGTACCAGAGCAGTATTCTCACCAACAGGGGACAGTGAAGAATCTGCAAACTTCAGTGGGTATCAAGCCAGGGACTCAGCCAGCGGAGGTGACACTTGCAGAGCAGCCTTGTGTGTCAAGCCAGGGACCGAGCAGGCCAGTGGGGTGAAGCTTGAGAAGTATCTTGAGTACCCAGCTAAGGTCCTATCAGAGAGGCGGAGGTGACGCTTGAGGAAGATACTACCGTGAAGATTGGAGGAGCTTAAGCGATTCAGTGGCAGTGGATCATCTAGTCTTGTGAGAAACTGGGAGCTCAGTGGGCTGAAGAACTACAAGAAGTGATTGTAGTGGAAACGAAGGAACTGTTATACTTTGGGTTAGGAACTGTTAAAGCGGGGTTCCACCCAAATTTTGAACGATATCTGTATGTATTCTCTTCCTTGCCTAGATGCTGACATGCCGTTTAAAAAAATTTAAATCGCCGTAATTACCTTTTATTTTTCTATTCTTCTTTGCACTTCCTGGTTCTCCTCCCGTGGGAGAAGGCGTGTTTCTAGCCTCTCCCAGACACCTGGGAGCTAGTCTCAGGCTTCCCAGGATGCTACTGAGCATGTGCGGGAACGAGCGGTGAATGCTGGGAGCACAGCATTCACCACATCCAGGAAACAAATGCTTGTGGGCTTCAAATGCCCACAATGAAGATGGAAACCGCCTGCAGTGAATAATATAAGTTATTCTTTCTGACGAAATCTGACACAGGCGGATATATTACACACAATATGTGAGTATGTAATGCTGAGAAGAAAAGTTTGTGAATGAACTCAAAAAAAAAAAACGATAAATAGGTGGACCCCTGCTTTAAAGACTGTTGTCATAGGAGACAGCATTCTTGAACATGCAGATGTGGCATCTTGCCTTTCCCTGCATGGCTGTCCTCCTGTTGAAGTCTTGGAGTCTGCCAATTAATCTTGCAACTACCTAAGGGTGTCCTGGCCCTAACCCTCTCTCGCGAAGTTCTGTTAGGAGAAATAAAATCTCTTTTGCATTCAAGAAGTGTCTGGCACCCAATTAATCTAATTGCTTTGCACCCACCATGCCTCGCAACCCACCATATACAGAAGGTTGTCAGCTATCTCTGGCCCTGGAGGTTCTCATTAGACCGAAGGAGGCCTGGGACCTTGCTACATAAGCAAATATGATATACTTTCCTATTTATTTACTAATGCTAGCAGCATAAGGATTAAAAATAGGTAATGCTGATTGAGAGAGTGAAGTTCTGCTTTAAGCCCTTGTAAATCTAATGCAGCCCATTAGATTTAGGCATTCTTGCTGGCTAAAGGCATAAGTGCACCGTCCAGGTCTAAAACTCTATGAGAGGCTGAAAACTGCTGCGGATGGACGGTGCACCAAGTGATACCAACATTTAGGGCAGTATGTGCCCAAGGATAAATGGCAAGAATGCAGACTTCTTGCTTCCCAGGCATTCTGGGCACAAACTGCTCTAAATCTTAGTACCACTTGATGCACCTTCCAGCCCTGTCTAGCCGCAGCAGTTTTCAGCCTCTCGTAGAGTTTTTAGGTTGCCGGCAGCGGGGCTGGATGGTGCACCTGTGACTTCTGCCTGCACAAAACACCAGGATCTCATGTGAGGGGGTTAAACACCCAGTGTGCACTAGGCCATAAAATGAGGGGGAGAAAGTAGAAAAGTATAAGTGTCTTAAATATGAACCTATTCACTAGAGGGCTTATATTATAGTATGCAACCAATCCTTTATTCAAACAATTACCCAATAAGTGTACATTTTTGTTATCCTCCTTTAAAGCTGAACTCAGGCCAAATAGCTAAATACAGCCTTACAATACATATATGGGAAATTTTTTGCCTACCGGGGGATATTTATTTCTGTCTATGTAGTTTTAGGATTTACATAGCCCTGCCAGGTAGATGAGCCAGGTTTGGGACATCACTTTTCTCTACTGCATTTAAAGTGATTGTTAAGCCACTATGTGATCTTTATACCATCCCAATTGTTAGATAACAACCTGTGTCCTAATGTCTGTCCTTTATAAAATAAAGCTGATTTCTACCTGATTTCACAGCGCCTCCTGGCGCTCACATGACTCCTCGGCTCTCTCCTCTCCCCGTCTGACAGCTCCAGGAGGCAGGACTGAGAACTCCCACTGATGTTAGCCGGCGAGAAGGGGAGGAGAGAGATGGGAGCTATGTGAGTGCCGGGAGGTGCTGTGAAATCAGGTAGCAATCAGCTTTTTTTTTAGAAAGCACAGGCACTAAGAGACAGGTTGTTACCTAACAATTGGGATGGTTTAAAGATCACATAGTTTTGTAGCAGTGGGGAGGGGAGCAGAGCGTCACTAGTGAGAGCTGACAAGCGGGGGGGGGATTTGACAGAGCAGAGCTGCGGATGATGGAGGCATGTAAACTGAACACGGTGTCAGGGCTTAGCAGCCATGATAAACCATGGCCATAGCCAGGCAGGATCAGCCAGGTATTTCAGGTGATACAAGGGATCAAATTACACAACACAAGCACTCTGCTGTATAGCATGCTTTAAGGAAACAGGATCCATTTTTTTTTTTTTAGGGTTGTAAACATATTCACACCACTTGCACCTACAGGTAAGCCTATAATAAGGCTTACCTGTAGGTACTGTAAATATCTACTAAACCTGCACAGTGTAGGAGATATTTAACATATACAATTGCACCAACATCATGTGCTGTTTCTTCACTAGCAAGTGCCGTGACTGACGGCTCCTGCGCGCATGCACGGGAGGGATGTCACGTGACTTCGGACAGTCACAGTCTGCGGCCTCGGAAGGAAGAGGTGTGAAGATGGATGTGGCCACCAGCAGGGTAAATGGCTTTGATTTCAGGTAAGTGGCACATAATGGGCTAGTATCCGATGCACACTAGCTCATTATGCATTTACTTTGCACGGGAAAGCAGGGGGAAAAAAAGGACGTAAAACCCATTAGGGTTTACTTCCTCTTTAAGCAACAGAGAATGGTAAACTGCATTGTCTATTGCTTGCAGTTTGAGAGTTGACAAAAAAAGAGCAGCAATAGACTGAGGAGTTCATCTCTCTGCTCTCTCCTCCTGTTCAGCATGTTCCTTGTCAGCACTTGTGCATACAGAACACTTGATTTCCCTTAGTGCTACCTGTCCCTCTGTAAAGGGAATTATAGAATGCTGAATTTAAAAGAAATCTATGGTCACAGCATACAATTTCTTTTTTATAACACCAGCATTGTAATAACAAACAAAAGTCATTTTTGGCAATTCAATATAAACTTACTTGAAAACTCTTTCATGTTGTGAGTGCTTCCTGTTCACTGGCCTTTTCTTTCCACAACTTCCTGGATTCCCTAAATGCTTTGCAGCTTCTCCTCTGCTGTTTGCTTTCTCGTTCGAAGGACTACATATCCCATGGTACCTCGCTGCCTGCAAGTAGTGATTCCTGTACTGACTCCGCCTCCTGAATGTCCTCTTCTCAGCCCCTCTGTAGTTCAGAATGCAGGCTCTGTGAAATGTGTGACACAGCAGTGTCTACCGACAGGGATTAGTGACTACGTGTAACAGAATTCAAGGAAATAAATGACAAAGTAAATGTACAAACTTCAAGATCATTCAGATTAATAAGAGTATTAATTAACATACAATTTGTGACCATAGAAATGCTTTAAAGTGGTTGTAAAGGCAAAAGTTTTTTTTACATTAATGCATTCTTTGCATTAAGATTAAAAACCTTACAATAGCAGCACCCTCCAGCCCTTCGTTGAACACTTTTCTGAGTCCTGTATCAATCCAGCGCTGTGCCTGGCTTCCGTTTTTCTCTCCCTGTTTCCTTCTTTGACAAGATTTACTGAGGGCAGCGGGAGCCATTGACTCCTGCTCCTGTCAGTCCAATCATGTGAGGAGGGAGGAGGAGTGGGGGCGGGGCCAGGCCAGGCTGTGTGTGTCTATGGACGCACACAGCCTGGCTGAGGATTGAGCCTG
Source organism: Lithobates clamitans (assembly GCA_037952925.1). NCBI lineage: Eukaryota > Metazoa > Chordata > Amphibia > Anura > Ranidae > Lithobates > Lithobates clamitans. Next base: position 1,527,345 of record JBBGZY010000096.1, on the reverse strand, counting down.
CACATTTTTCCACATAGCAAGCAGTTTGCTATGGAGGCAGACACAGGATAGGAGGAGCCAAGCTCACCGTGGGGGGACCACAGAAGGCAGGGTTCGGGGATACTCTATGCAAAACTATTGCACAGAACAGGTAAGTATAACATGTTTATTATTGTAAGAAAAAAAAAAGTAACAGCCTGTACAACCACTTTAGGTCAAATTATAGTATTTTAAATGCATTTACGGATTTATAATAAATACATAACTGCATTCAAAGGTGTCTTTTTTTATATCTGGATGGAGATCAGCTTTACCACACAAAAAAAAATGAATTTCTCTCTTACTACAAGTGTACATTCTAGGCCAGCAATACAATCATAACTATACAATGTCAATATTTTATTACACTTCTCACATTAAGGTGATCAGGATGCAGGCTTTAATCTAAGAGCCTTATAAAAAATTCATCCTACAGGGATCCCCCACTGCCCCATGGTATTCATTTTTCATAAGTACCCCGGCATTAATGTAGAGGCCCGGTCACATTTTACACATCGCTCTTGGCAGCCGTCAGGTAATGTATATAACAGTAGAATAAAGGACTTTTTACACATTCCCGTTCCCCATATAAGATGGTCTAAATGAAGCTATTTAACGTCCAGACTGTTTATGTAACTGCTTTATGATGACAGAATGCAGCAGTAAAGTCCAAGAAACATTGTGTTCTGTGCAGAGGGGATGGATGGTATTAAATATTCAACAGTTTTTTTAAGAATATGTGGCTCTAGAAGTTGCTGTTTTCATAGCATTTTAGGATACTTCTGGCAATGGGTACAAAGATAAAGCCCACACTGCCAATAGTGTTTAGATTGCTTTTAAAGCTGAATTCTGGGCACAAAAACTTCCATTTGAATATGTTCCTCAATAGCTAGAGAGCATATAAATCCACATTGTTGCACCAAACACGTTTGCAAACCCAGGTATTAACATATAAAGGTAACCGTGACATCATCACTGTGTTGTACATATCCTTTGCAGAGAGCAGAGCTGTGGGAGGGGCCCAGCAGGCTCCACCCACTACAGGCTGGCTGTAGAAAACTACAGGAGGGGGCGGAGACAAGACCAGTTACCCGCCACAAGGCAAGAGAGCAACAGTGAGCTGTCTTTATTACAGGAAGCTCCTACACAGAGGGAAAGTTTTAAGCTGACTGACACTCGGGATCTATGTCCAAATGAGGGGTAGTTTCCACTACCTGGTAAATAGAAGGTTGTAGAGGCTGTTTCCATTGATGTCATATGCCTTATTCCTCAGCATCGCTGAATCTCCTCTCTCCTCTCCCTCCTCCATACATTTCCTATTCCCAGGCTGAGCATTTGGGCCTTCTTTTGGGATCCTTGTGTGAAGCGTTCGTGGCCCTGGTGGTTCCATCTCTTTCCCCCTTGGGGACACTAGTCAGTTGGGGGACTATTTGAACCCTGGTGCACACATATCTCTGACTTTTTTTAGCTGCGATAAGCACGCTGTGGGCCAACCCACTGAATGCTCTAAATCTGTGATCTTCTCTTACAAATTCCCCTAAAGAAAGGATTCATACATGCTCCCGAAATGCGTTGGGCATAAGGAGAAGAGAATTGTGCACAATATACGTAATCCTTTTGGGTTATATTTGTACTATGCTTTTATTTAACTCTACAGTGTCAGGGCTGGGTTCAGCCCTTCCTTCTCTGAGCTGGCTGCTCACCTGTCAGCTAATTGCCAGCTCCTATCTCTCCACAGTTACTTAGCTGTTGATGATATCCTGCTCGTCAGTCCTGCCTACTTAAGCCGTCCAGCCCAAAGGATCTCTGCCTTCGCCTTGGTCAACATCACAGAGCCTATCTTCTGTGTTCCTGTTCAAAGACTTGCTTTGCTAACAACCCTTCTGGCTCCAGATCCTGCTTGTTGTTCCACTGCATTGATCCCTGACTTCTGGCTTGGTTGACTATCCATTCCGGTTACTGAACTTTGGCTATGTTTTGACTACGTTTGTTCTATTTACTTTTATTATTAAACAAGTGTGATTTAACTGTACTTCTGTCTCGGTCTGATTTTACAAATACTGTAGCTGCTGACTTTTAATATTTGGACACTTACCAGTACACGAATCAAGCGGTGTCTTCATCCGAGCCGATTTTTCAATCGACTCTTAGGTGCTGCCGTCACTATCTCAGCTAAGGGAAACCAGCAGTGAAGACTTGCGGCTTCACAGCTCATTCCCTACTGCTCATGGCCCAGCGGTGGGGGAGGAAGGACGGGGACCGAACTTCTGGCTAAGTTCGCTGCAGTGAGCTCAGCCAGAAAAGGGAGCGGGTACTTGTCAAAACCAGGCACCTGCTCCCCCCCTAAAAGGTGCCAAATGTGGCAGTGGAGGGGGGAATGAGCAGCTTTCCCTTTTCGGTGGAGCTCAGCTTTAAAGTGAATCTGAAAAAGTGAAGATTTTCTATATTATAAAGAACATTTAGAATTGTTAATTGTGCAGTACAATAAAAAAAAGTAATTCTGTATTGGATTTGTTTTAAAATACATCCTTATTGTGCCTAGGCACTCCTGTGCCCTGAGACTTATAGCTGTATACCTGCAGTGTGAGATCATCTAAGCCACTGCTGCCTTAGTTTGCATATACAGTTGTATGCAAAAGCTTAGGAACCCCTGACAATTTCCATGATTGTCATTTATAAATATTTGGGTGTTTGGATCAGCAATTTCATTTCGATCTATCAAATAACTGAAGTACACAGTAATATTTCGGTAGTGAAATGAGGTTTATTGGATTAACAGAAAATGCGCAATATGCATCAAAACGAAATTAGACAGGTGCATAAATTTGGGCCCCCTTTTCATTTTGTTGATTTGATTACCTGTAACTACTTAGCACTGATTAATTGGAACACACAATTGGTTTGGTGAGCTCATTAAGCCTTGAACTTCATAGACAGGTGCATCCAATCATGAGAAAAGGTATTTAAGGTGGCCAATTGCAAGTTGTTGTTCTCTTTGACTCTCCTGAAGAGTGGCAACATGGGGGCCTTAAAACAACTCTCAAATGACCTGAAAACAAAGATTGTTCTACATTATGGTTTAGGGGAAGGCTACAAAAAGTTATCGCAGAGATGTAAGCTGTCAGTGTCCACTGTGAGGAACATAGTGAGAAAATGGGAGACCACAGGCACAGTTCTTGTTAAGGCCAGAAGTGGCAGGACACATAAAATATTGGAGAGGCAAAGGCGATGGATGGTGAGAACGGTCAAAAACAGCCCACGGACCACCTCCAAAGACCTACAACATCAACTTGCTGCAGATGGTGTCACTGTGCATCCTTCAACAATTCAGCACAGGGAGAAGCTGTATGGGAGAGTGATGCGAAAGAAGCCTTTTCTGCACACACGCCACGCGGAGTTGCTTGAGGTATGCAAATGCACATTTGGACAAGCTAGCTTCATTTTGGAATAAGGTGCTGTGGACTGATGAAACAAAGATTGAGTTTTTTGGTCATAACAAGGGACGTTATGCATGGCGGCAAAAGAACACAGCATTCCAAGAAAAACACTTGCTACCCACAGTAAAATTTGGTGGAGGTTCCATCATGCTGTGGGGCTCTGTGGCCAGTGCCGGTACTGGGAATCTGGTTAAAGTTGAGGGTCGCATGGATTCCACTCAATATCAACAGATTCTTGATAATAATGTTGAGGAATCAGTCACAAAGTTGAATTTACGCCGGGGCTGGATATTTCAACAAGACAACGACCCAAAACACTGCCTAAAATCTACTCAGGCATTTATGCAGAGGAACAAGTACAATGTTCTGGAATGGCCATCCCAGTCCCCAGACCTGAATATCATTGAATATCTGTGGGGTGATTTGAAGCGGGCTGTCCATGCTCGGCAACCATCAAACCTAACTGAACTGGAGATGTTTTGTAAGGAGGAATGGTCCAAAATACATTCATCCAGAATCCAGACACTCATTACAGGCTATAGGAAGCGTCTAGAGGCTGTTATTTCTGCTAAAGGAGGATCTACTAAATATTGATGTGATTTTTCTATTGGGGTGCCCAAATTTATGCACCTGTCTAATTTCATTTTGATGCATATTGCGCATTTTCTGTTAATCCAATAAACCTAATTTCACTACTGAAATATTACTGTGTCCTTCAGTTATTTGATAGATCAAAATGAAATTGCTGATCCAAACACCCAAATATTTATAAATGACAATCATGGAAATTGTCAGGGTTTCCTAAACTTTTGCATACAACTGTAACATGTGTTAACGTGCAGTAATGTGCAGTTTGCCACGATGCACCACCCTGGAAGGTGTGAACAGGCTCGTAATTCATTTGAATGACTGGTTGAATGGCACATCATATAAAAAAAGGATGCATGTATGACTAGCATTATGTTTCCTGTAGCAACTGCTCAGTTCTTTGTCTTCATTGTTTAAAGATGATGAGATTTGGTTGCTTCAGTCAGCATTTGTAAGGACACAAGTCCTAAGGATATCATCCATGCCTATGTTTTTCTATCTGAAATGATAGAAGTATGCCAAAGGTGTGGCCCATAGAGTGTTTTTTCTATATAGAAAAGACTTGGAGTGAAAAGTGTTACCCTTTAGCATCTGAGAAAGTTGGGAAGTATTTACTGTATGTGGGGGAAAACGCATCTGATATCAGAGGTTCTTTATATATGAACTATTACTTGACTAGCAATAGAAACTTGACATAAAGGTGGGTTAAGTGGCACCGTGGAACACGGTTTGAGGTTAGGGGGCATTATGGAGGTTTGAAGGCTCTGCAGCAGACTGGGGGGCACCATGGGTGGCTTGTCATCACTGTGTGAGGTTGGGGGGCACTGTGGGCCACTGTGGGAGGTTAGGGGCTCTATGGAAGCTGGGAGATACTGTGGGATGTTAGGGCACCTGGAAAGGGGAGACCATAGCCAGGCAGTGAGCCCCTGCTTATAGGTTGAGAACCACTTGTCAGGTCACCTGAGTCCAGGTGACAGATGCACCCCGTTGGGGTCTGGAGTGCACCCTGCCGACCCTGCGGCTGACTGCAGTGGATGGAGCTCTAGGTGATACAGGACAGCAGGTACTCTGTAGTACCAACAGGTATGACACTGGGAGCTAGAGCATGAGATTTCCCAGAGCGCAGAATCTAAAAGCCAGCGGGTGTTCACCAGAGACCCCTAGTGGCGGGGATGGATTTAGCTGCAGTCTGTCTCCAGGTCACGATCCCTAGGGCCTCCCAGCTCACGCTCATGGTAGACTACAGGGGGGTAGAGAGGAAGCAGCAGACTGCAACAACAAAGGATAGTCAGGAACAAAGGTCGGGGCAACAAGCAGGTAAGGATAGTCAAGAACAAGCCAAGATCGGTAACTGGAATCAGGCGTAGAACACACAGCAAGTAGCACATGGAAGCCAAACACACAATATTGATCAGGGCTGGCTTGCAGTGCACAGGTTAACATAGAGTTCCCTGATAGGGGCTGGGGTGGAGCAATGCTTTGAGGATAGATTACTTAAGTAGCCAGGTGAGAGTGGCTGGCCTCTTAAGCTGAACACATGGATAGGTAAGCTGACAGACAAACATTACTGCAGAACCATGACAATACCCCCCCCCCCGTTACGAGGCCTCCCCCGCCTGGACCCAGGCTTAGAGGGAAACTTCAGATGAAAACTCCTCAACAGACGAGGCACAAAGACCTCAGATGGAGTGATCCAAGACCTCTCCTCAGGAACAAACCCTTTCCAATGCACGAGGTACTGAAAAATGCCTCTACAGAGCCGGGAATCCAGAATTTGACTAACCTTGTACTCCTGATTATCCTCAGAGACTGGGGCTGCGGTAGGGAGAAGATGAGAGAACTTATTGAAGACTAAAGGCTTCAGAAGGGCAACATAGAAGGATTTTTGAGGCTTTTAGGAATCTGGCGTTTGAAACAAACCAGATTCAATTTAGAGGTTATAGTGTATGGACCAATGAATCTTGGGGCAAACTTCAGAGAGGGAACTCGGAGCTTGATGTTCCTTGTGGAGAGCCAGACTTTGTCCCCTGACTGTAGAGAAGGTGGTTTACGCCTGCGGCGGTCAGCAAAGCCTTTGAATTAGTCAGCAGCTGCCCGGAGGAAATGTGAACGTCACCCCAAATAAAATTGAAAGACTCCTGAGCTGTAGCCAAAGCTGGAATATCTGGAGAACAGGTTATGGGAAGAGGGAGTTGAGGGTGTTTTCCATAAACCGTGAAAAAGGGTGTCTTCTGAGAATTGGTATTTACATGATTGTTGTGAGAGAATTCTGCCCACAAGAGTAGAGAGGACCAATCATCATGATAAGCAGAGACTAGGGTGCAAAGAAAGTCCTGATTAACACTCTTGGTCTGTCCATTGGATTGAGGGTGTTAAGAAGAGGAAAAATCCAAGACAATATTGAGGGATTTGCAAAAGGCTCTCCAAAAATGAGACATAAATTGAACGCCCCTGTCGGAAACAATATGAGAAGGAACCCCATAGAGGTGGAAAATGTCTCAAACAAAAATGGGAACCAAGGCAGGAGCAGAAGGAAGACCAGGAAGAGGAACAAAATGAGCTATCTTGGGGAACCGATCGATTACCACCCAAATTAGCAGCAAGGGTGGGAAGTGTTATCATAATGGGGGATTTTAATTATCCAGACATAGACTGGGCGGAGGGAGCCGCGCATTCATCTAAGGCCCGCCAGTTCCTAAATGTCTTGCAGGACAATTGTATGGGTCAGATGGTAGACGCACCAACTAAAATTAAAGCGTTACTGGATCTACTGATTACCAACAATACAGACCTGATCACGGATGTGGAAATATGGGGCAATTTAGGTAACAGCGATCACAGGTCAATTGGCTTAAGTATAAATCACACAAATAGGAAACATAAGGGGAATACAAAGACACTGAATTTGAATAAAGAGCCAACTTCCCTAAACTACAAACCTTGCTAGAACACAGAGGAGAGATGGGTTTACTTTAAGAGCATATTAAATAAGGGCATTAGCCAATGCATCCCATTGGGTAATAAATTTAAAAGAGCGAACAAAAGTCCTGGATGGCTTAACTCCAATGTAAAAATGCATATAAAAGAAAAGGAGAAGGCCTTAAAAAAATGCTAGGTTGAGGGATCATCATCAGCATTCAGACTTTTTAAAGAATGCAACAAGAAATGTAAGTGTGCAATAAGGACGGCTAAGATAGAACATGAAAGACACATAGCGGAGGAGAGCAAAAAAAATCCCAAGAAATTCTTTAAGTATGTAAACAGTAAAAAAGGAAGGACAGACCATATTGGCCCCATAAAGAATGAGGAAGGACATCTGGTTACAAAGGATGGGGAGATGGTGAAGGTATTGAATTTATTCTTCTCCTCAGTCTTCACGAGGGAATCGGGGGCTTCAGTAACCAAAACTGCAGTGTTTATCCTCATGACACATCACAGGAAGCACCTCCATGGTTAACAGAGGACAGAATTAAAATTAGACTTGGGAAACTTAACATTAATAAATCATCAGGACCAGATGGCTTGCACCCGAGGGTACTTAGGGAACTCAGTCAAGTAATTGCCAGACCATTGTTCCTAATTTTTACTGACAGTCTACTGACTGGAATGGTACAAGCTGATTGGAGAAAAGCCAATGTAGCACCAATATTTAAAAAGGGCCCAAAATACATCCCTGGGAATTACAGACCAGTTAGCCTAACATCAATAGTATGTAAACTCTTGGAGGGGATGATAAGGGACTACATACAAGATTTTAGTAATGAGAACGGTATCATTAGCAATAATCAGCATGGATTCATGAAGAACCATTCTATAAACCTTCTATGAGGAGGTGAGTTGTCATCTAGATAAAGGAAGGCCCGTATACGTGGTGTATGTGGATTTTGCAAAAGCATTTGACACAGTTCCCCATAAATGTTTACTGTACAAAAAAAAGGTCCATTGGCATGGACCATAGGGTGAGTATATGGATTGAAAACTGGCTACAAGGACGAGTTCAGAGGGTAGTGATAAATGGGGAGTACTGGGAATGGTCAGGGGTGGGTAGTGGGGTCCCACAGGGTGCTGTGCTGGGACCAATCCTGTTTAATTCGTTCATAAATTACCTGGAGGATGGGGTAAACAATTCAATCTCTGTATTTGCGGACAATACTAAACTAAGCAGGGCAATAACTTCTCCGCAGGATGTGGAAACCTTGCAAAAAGATCTGAACAAATTAATGGGGTGGGCAACTACATGGCAAATGAGGTTCAATGTAAAAAAATGTAAAATAATGCATTTGGGTGGCAAAAATATGAATGCAATCTATACACTGGGGGGAGAACCTCTGGGGGAATCTAGGATGGAAAAGGACCTGGGGGGCCTAGTAGATGATAGGCTCAGCAATGGCATGCAATGCCAAGCTGCTGCTAACAAAGCCAACAGAATATTGGCATGCATTAAAAAGAGTATTAATTCCAGAGATAAAACGATAATTCTCCCGCTCTACAAGACTCTGGTCCGGCCAAACTTAGAGTATGCTGTCCAGTTCTGGGCACCAGTCCTCAGGAAGGATGTACTGGAAATGGAGTGAGTACAAAGAAGGGCAACAAAGCTAATAAAGGGTCTGGAGGACATTAGTTATGAGGAAAGGTTGCGAGCACTGAACTTATTCTCTCTGGAGAAGAGACGCTTGAGAGGGGATATGATTTCAATTTACAAATACCATACTGGTGACCCCACAATAGGGATAAAACGTTTTCGCAGAAGGGAGTTTATCAAGACTCGTGGCCACTCATTAAAATTAGATGAAAAGAGGTTTAACCTTAAACTATGTAGAGGATTCTTTACTGTAAGAGCAGCAAGGATGTGGAATTCCCTTCCACAGGCGGTGGTCTCAGCAGGGAGCATCGATAGTTTCAAGAAACTATTAGATAAGCACCTGAATGACCACAACATACAGGGATATACAAGGTAATACTGACAAATAATCACACACATAGGTTGGACTTGATGGATTTGTGTCTTTTTTCGACCTCACCTACTATGTAACTATGTTTATTCTTTTTTTATCAATGATCACAAGATCTCTGTTCTCAGATGCATAAGGGGCTTAGAGAGCTAGGAGTTGAGAAGCAGCATTACACAGATCTTTGCAGTGAATGGCTTTGCAAGGAGGAGGGGGGGTTGTGTCACCAGAAGTCTGATCATTGGAAGACAGGCAGGCTGTGCCCTGAGCTCGGCCATAAAACTGGCCACACTGGAATAGATGTGCTTTCATGCCTTGTGTGGTCAGTTTGAATAAGAAAGCAGAGGGACTGGCAGAATATCCAGGTCTTTCACACAAAGGAAGCAATACATAGATACTTTTTCAACACAAGTACACGGTACAACATGCACATATTGGGAATGTGAAATATTGGAGTAGCATACCCTTTAAGTTTAAAGAGTAGGTTAAAAGTTAAAGTATAACTAAAGGCAAAACATTTTCTTAAATAGAGTGGTGACAGGTTAGATGTTGGGGAGATTTGCTTTCTACAATTTTCCTGATCACAACTGTCATGGGTAGTCATGGTAAATCCAACATTTTGAGTTGCTAATTGAAACAGGTATTTTACAGTGGGGATACTGTGACAAGTCTAGGATGGGATTTAAAAAAAAAAAAAAAAACATTTGACAACAGTTTTAACCCTCCCCTACTCTTTTAAAATCAAAACTGCTTTGGCTTCCAATATGCTCTGTGTAAGGGTCAAGTTAAAGGTTCAAACCTGACTCCACTCAAAAATCTTTCATACTGGAGTTGGGCTTTAAGGGTGAATTGGAGGAGCTGCATTTAGTTTTAGGGTAATAGGATAGTTATATTTTAGGGTTAGTCTAAGGTTAGGGATGGGACATTTTTCCTTGTGTTCAATGAAAGCCAGAGGACTGCTCCTACTAGAGTGTTTTAGGAATCCAGTAGGTGACTAAACTATACGCACACCAATCCAAAATCATAAAACCTGTTCTGAGTTGGGTTACTCTTTGAGAAACACTGTTGACAAGTTATTATACTGTAGATACATTAGTAAATTTGTTCAAAAGCTAGCTCAGTTTTACAGAGGAAAAACACCTAAAATTGTTCCGACTGCAAGGTCAAGACCTTAGGCCCAATTCACACGGGGGGTGCAGCAGAAGTGCATTGCTATACCAGCATTTCAGTTGGAGGTGCTCTACCAGCTGTTGGACCAATATACAGTGGGGACGGAAAGTATTTAGACCCCCTTAAATTTTTCACTCTTTGTTATATTGCAGCCATTTGCTAAAATCATTTAGCTTCATTTTTTTTTTCCTCATTAATGTACACACAGCACCCCATATTGACAGAAAAACACAGAATTGTTGACATTTTTGCAGATTTATTAAAAAAGAAAAACTGAAATATCACATGGTTCTAAGTATTCAGACCCTTTGCTGTGACACTCATATATTTAACTCAGGTGCTGTCCATTTCTTCTGAACATCCTTGAGATGGTTCTACACTTTCATTTGAGTCCAGCTGTGTTTGATTATACTGATTGGACTTGATTAGGAAAGCCACACACCTGTCTATATAAGACCTTACATCTCACAGAGTATGTCAGAGCAAATGAGAATCATGAGGTCAAAGGAACTGCCTGAAGAGCTCAGAGACAGAATTGTGGCAAGGCACAGATCTGGCCAAGGTTACAAAAAAATTTCTGCTGCACTTAAGGTTCCTAAGAGCACAGTGGCCTCCATAATCCTTAAATGGAAGACGTTTGGGACGACCAGAACCGTTCCTAGAGCCGGCCGTTCAGCCAAATTGAGCTATTGGGGGGAGAAGAGCCTTGGTGAGAGAGGTAAAGAAGAACCCAAAGATCACTGTGGCTGAGCTCCAGAGATGCAGTCGGGAGATGGGAGAAAGTTGTAGAGAGTCAACCATCACTGCAGCCCTCCACCAGTCGGGGCTTTATGGCAGAGTGGCCCGACGGAAGCCTCTCTTCAGTGCAAGACACATGAAAGCCCACATGGAGTTTGCTAAAAAACACCTGAAGGACTCCAAGATGGTGAGAAATAAGATTCTCTGGTCTGATAAGACCAAGAAAGAACCTTTTGGCCCTAATTCTAAGCGGTATGTGTGGAGAAAACCAGGCACTGCTCATCACCTGTCCAATACAGTCCCAAAAGTGAAGCATGGTGGTGGCAGCATCATGCTGTGGGGGTGTTTTTTAGCTGCAGGGAAAGGACGACTGGTTGCAATCGAGGGAAAGATGAATGCGGCCAAGTACAGGGATATCCTGGATGAAAACCTTCTCCGGAGTGCTCAGGACCTCAGACTGGTCCGAAGGTTTACCTTCCAACAAGACAATGACCCTAAGCACACAGCTAAAATAACGAAGGAGTGGCTTCACAACAACTCCGTGACTGCTCTTGAATGGCCCAGCCAGAGCCCTGACTTAAACCCAATTGAGCATCTCTGGAGAGACCTAAAAATGGCTGCCCACCAACCTTTACCATCCAACCTGACAGAACTGAAGAGGATCTGCAAGGAGGAATGCAGAGGATCCCCAAATCCAGGTGTGAAAAACTTGTTGCATCTTTCCCAAAAAGACTCATGGCTGTATTAGATAAAAGGGCGCTTCTACTAAATACTGAGCAAAGGGTCTGAATACTTAGGACCATGTGATATTTCAGTTTTTCTTTTTTAATAGATCTGCTGAAATGTCAACAATTCTGTGCTTTTCTGTCAATATGGGGTGCTGTGTGTACATTAATGAGGAAAAAAATGAACTTAAATGATTTTAGCAAATGGCTGCAATATAACAAAGAGTGAAAAATTTAAGGGGGTCTGAATACTTTCCTTCCCACTGTATATCTGTGGTCTTCTGTAGCTTGAATGCAACCTTCTAGGTCAGGCTTTCTCAATCTTTTTTAGCCCAGAGGAACCCTTGAAATAATTTTTAGGTATTGAGAAATTCTTGTTGATATCGATTAATCAGGGGTCAGGGGAAAAAATGTGCTGCTGACTCTACCAAGTGGCTTTGGCCTTTGAACTATGCATCAAGTAGGAGTTCAATCAACCACGGAACAAGAAACCCCTAACAACCTCTGGAGGAACCCTGGTTGAGAATGATTGCTCTAGCTCATGCAAAGTAAGGTCAGGTTCTGGAATATCTGAAACGTGAACATTCTCCCACTTTTAGTACCCTTCAGAACTAAATCCAGAACAAGGAACGTAAGGTTAATGCAGTTTTAGCAGAAATCTGTCAGTTTGGCTTTAGATATATTAAAATTAGATCCACACTGGTTTAATAGGGGGGTTTTTGGTTCCTTTTACACCACCCCATCATAACCTTTCTAGTTATACCTAGTACAAAGTTATAAAAAAAAAGTGTTGTTTAGGCCAGTGATTTGAATGTTCTCAGCCTAAAAGAAAATTTAAGACAAACAACCGCAGTATGGACATGACATCAAGCTCCCCGACTGGTGTACAGTATTTTGGTAATAAATGGGAAATTCAATGCATTGTTTCATATCTCCTTTTTCCTTCTAGTATGTTTTACAGCATGCCCTCCAGCTCTGCATTATGGCCTCATATATCTGTGTACTTTTCCATTCGCAATTTATTACGTATGTGTATAAAACATGCATTTTCCTAAATCCTAGGTGTATAATACCATTCAATTTATCATCATGCACTGTTGAAATAAATAGCACTTCACACTGATATGAGCCATATGGTGTACAATATTCAAGGCTAAAATCAAGTCATCAACCCTTGTATATATAATGTACTGTATTCTGCTTTTTTATTAGCATACAATATTTAGACTGCCGTCCTCTCTCAGCCGGACCCTTATTCATCTTTTGATTTGTACTCTAAGGGTAAGAGCAAACACTGATGTCTTTTATTTCTGTTTTGACCTATTTTCTTGTTCTTATTCTTTGCAAAAAAGCTGAAAATTTTGGGACTGTGCATGCAATTTTTATACATGTTTTTTTCCCCAATGGATTTTTTTGTATAATACTTTTTTAGTATAAACTCAGCTGTTTTAAACTTGGATGCTGTTTTGTTCTGTTGTGGTATAATTTTATGCGCCAGAAGCAAGTACCGTATATACTCGAATATAAGTCGTTCCGAGTATAAGTCGAGGCCCTAATTTACCACAAAAAAATTGGGAAAAACTTATTGACCCGAGTATAAGACGAGGGTGAGAAATGCCCATTTGCATGCCTCACTGTGCCCATTTGCAGCCATAGGTCCCCTGAACTTCAAACTCGGTAGTTAAGGGTTCCTAGATGCCCCCTAGCTGCAGCAAAAATTTGGGGTCTCTGAACCCAAAGGGTCCCGAAATGACATTGCTGCAGATGGACACAGTTGACCAAATTTGGGGCTCCGTATTTCGGGGCCACTTAGTGCTAAGAACCCCAAATTTGGTGTGCAAACCCAGTGGAACTAGCAGCATAAACTTTCCAAGCTGGGGTTTCTAGCACCAAGTGGTCCCGAGATACAGGGCCCCAAAAATCAGTTCAGAAAATGTCAAGCACTTTTCTGCAGCAGAGAATGACATTTTCCAAACTGATTTTGGGGCCCCGTATCTCAGGGCCACTTAGAGCTAGGAACTTCAGCTTTGGAAATGTTATGGTACCAGTTCTACTAGGTTTGCACACCAAATTTGGGGTTCCTAGCACTAAGTGGCCCTGAGATATGGGGCCCCAAAATCGGTTCAGAAAATGTCAAGCACTTTTCTACAGCAGAGAATGACATTTTCTGAACCGATTTTGGGGCCCCGTATCTCGGGGCCACTTAGAGCTAGAACTTAGAACTTCAGCTTTGGATATGTTGTAGTTCTAGTTCCACTGGGTTTGCACACCAAATTTGGGGTTCCTAGCATCAAGTGGCCCTGAGATACAGGGCCCCAAAGTCGGTTCGGAAAATGAAATTTTTTGCTGCAGAAAAGTGCTTGACTCGAGTATAAGTCGAGGGGGGCACTTTCAGCACAAAAAAACATGCTGAAAAATTCGACTTATACTCGAGTATATACGGTATATCTTTTCCAGGGGTTTTGAGTGCTGAGTATAAGTGTATATTATATAATTGGCCAAAAACATGATGAGCTCTATAGTCTATCCCTGCCACTAACTTCACCTGAATCCTAACGAATACCCTAAACCAGTGATGGTGAACCCTGGCACACCAGATGTTTTGGAACTACATCCCATGATGCTCATGCACTCTGCAGTGTAGTTGAGCATCATGGGAAATGCAGTTCCAAAACATCTGGGGTGCCAAGGTTCACCATCACTGCCCTAACCCCTTAATTTGTCCATTAACTCTTGAGGGATTTCTAGTACCTAGCTTTCCCAGAAGGCAGCAACAAGACATTCTGATGTCATGGCACCTCCAGAAAGTAAATATGCTTTTTTTTGGCAGTTGTTTTCCAGCATATCCACTTTAATGGACCATGCTGAGCAATACATTTCTGTTAGATTTTTTACATAGATCCTAACCAATTCAATTTAGCTTTGGGTAGTGTAGGGAAGAGAACCTCTGTTAGGTTTTTATTGTAGCCTGCCAAAATTTGTGCTGTGAGTGGCACTGTTAACACCACCCGACTCATCAAATGTTGATTTGAGCTGGAGCTGGGTGAATAATTGTTGCCTGAACAGTGAATACATCCAATGAGATGCAGTCACTGTTTGGGTATTCGGATAGCTACATGTGCTGGCTGCCAGAATACAATAGCTACTAGGGGAGATTTCTTCATTCATATTGTTTAACGGAGATAGAGGAATAGAAAGCTAGGATGCTGGATGAGAGAGATCTATGTGTGTAGCTAGCTTTAACCCTTCCTATTCTGGTGACAATGTTATCACCAAGAAGAAAGTAAAACCAGGTACACACTACAGTTTTTTTTTCATGCAACTCCGCGGGTTTCACAAAAAAACTGACAGCTCTGGTCGGGAGCAGTTGTACTAACCATTCAAGGTTAGTCCAGCGATCTCCCCCACTGAGCTATTGTGTTCTGACTGAGGGGGCGGCCCCCCCCCACCAGAACACACCGTTCAGCGCTCTCTGCCATTGGCTGGGATTGCTAATCAGGATTCGGTCGGCTGCTGGTTTTCCAGGATGCATGTCCGACATACACACGGGCAGAATGTCGGCCAGTATTTTTTGTATCGGTAAATGCGTCCTGACATGTGTACGGGGCTTTAGGCGAAAAACTGCTAAGGGGATACCAATAACAACACAAGCAGCAGTTACCTACTTTACATTTTTTTTTCTTGCTTTCTATGTCATTGTTGGAGGTTTCCAGACAGGAGGTGATGGGAGATCTCTCCAATGGAGACACAGACAAAAATAAGTTTCCCCTGGGGTAGAAAGTGCAGGGGAAATCTCTATAATGGAGTCCTCAACAGAGAGTCCAATCCTTCCCCACTCTATCCAAAATGTTATGGGATAGGGGATGCAATTTAACCTCCTAGAATATAACCCTAATGTAACACAACTCTAACATTAACCACAAAATACCATACTTACTCATTGTTGTGAATAAGTATCCATGTGGATACATGTACATTCCCCCATTGTTAAAGTGGTTGTAAACCCTCACATATACCCAGTGTAGTCACTAGCCTCAGATGATACACAGAGATGAAACAAATCATCTTACATATGATTTGCTTGTTTATCTGCAGTCATCTCTTTTGAACATCCCTTCAAAGTGCTGATTTTAGATTAAATCCTTCTGCATTTTTCAGTATCACAGAGGAGGGGGTGGAGAGCTGCAGTTAGAGGTCTGAGACACTGTATGAGAGCTGATTGGAGGAAAGGAAACCCCCCCCCCCATTCACAGCAGAAGAACTGTGTTGTGAATTTGATCTCATGTGTCGGGAAAACTTATCAAAAGTATCTCATGCTGATAACAGAGGAATGAAGTACCAGATAGAAACAACACTTAGGGCTTTAAAGGGAGACAAGTAGGCACTACAGATATATGTGCTTTATTCAGATTTCATGACTGAGGTTTACAACCACTTTAAACAATACAGTCCTTGGTGCCAAAATAAAGTTAAGCATCTAAAATCTATTAAGGGAGCCTTTTAATACTGAATCTCCTTCTTTGATTGTGTTACTAATTACAATACATGGCCAAAAGTTTGAAGACACTTGACTAATCTCACCTATATTAGCATGTTAAACGTCCCATAAAAAACATGCACGTTAATATAGAGTTGCCCTTTATATTTCTTTGTGGCTAAACAGCCTCCACTCTTCTAGCAAAGCTTTCCACAAGACTTTTGATGTGTGCCTGTGGGAATGTGTACCCATTCAGCCAAAGGAACATTGGTGAGCTCACGTACAGACGTTGGACGAGAATAGATCTGGCTTGCAATTGGCACTCCAGTTCATTCCAAAGACATTCAAAAGGGCTAACATCAGGGCTTTGTCCAAGCCACTTAAGTTCCTCCAGTGCGAACCATGTCTTTATGGGGGTGGCTTTGTGCACAGAGGCACAGTCATGATGGAACAGAAAAGGGCTTTCCCCAAACTGTTGTCACAAGGTTGGAATTGCACAATTGTCTAAAATGTTTTCATACACTGTAGGATTAGCAGCACCTATGACTGGAAACACCTGAAGTTAATCATTTGGAGAGATGTCATTTTTGGCCATAGAGTGTTTAACAAGAGTGCAAGTGGAGAAGGCGGCCTTTTACTTGGAGGTCCACTGCTGCCAATAGGTTTGTAAATTTCATAAAGCATAAAAACAAATTCTAGAGCACCAACAAGGACATAAAATAATATGCCATTCGCCTGTATCATTCATAACACTCACTAAACAAAACATCGATAAGAGGCCTCCGTTTTACAAATTGGAAATCTCCGCCATAAAATTTATGGTCCCCAAATTTCAAGCGCAGACTGAATGCAGCCATAGCACGGTACCCTTGGGTAATGATTTGCTACATAAATATGTATGTGTCGCCTTGAAGGGCTGAAAACGTTGATAATAAAGATAAACTAAGTATATATAATCACAATAGATGTTCTCTTTTTATACGACTCTATTTGCAATAAAACGAGATCCTTCGATATAGGAAAATTGCTAGGTTGGGAAATAATTGAAAGCAGCTTGGGCAGCAACACAAAAACGGAAAATCTCAAGAGTAATATCATTTAGTAAGTAGTTCACGTGTCAGATTTTTTATTTGGCTGTAGACTGGTAGCTGGATCAAACAGTTACACTATTATTTAGCAAATCTTTTTTTTTATGTTTTATGGTGTTCTAGATGTCTTTTTCTGTAATACTTTAGAAAGAATGTCCACCGCAAGCTGTAATATATGGGTCATTTTATTTAGTCTTGTGTCAGGCAACATGCGGTTATTTACTGCGATGGTGGGATTAATTTAAGTCAGCAATGTCATACAAGGACTCCCCGACACTGAATCATATAGTGTTAGTTCTACTTTTTAATGGCTTTCACTTAGAAGGAAGCTGTAAAACAGAGGTTAACCCCTTCACGGCAATGCAGGTCTCAGGGCACAATAGTGGTAAACACAAAGGTTTATATTCACTTGATCGGGCTAATGTAAAAACAAGGAGTGCGGTAGTCCATACCAACCAACCAGATTTACTGAGGTCAAATCAGGTAAAAGATCATTTCTGATCATTGAGTATGATTTATTGCACTTTATTCATTGTACAATAAGCAACCTCGATTTTCCTTCCCTACACTCCTCCAATTCACTGATAGAGCACCCTAAAATTCCTCTATAAGTTTTAGAAGGTTGAATCTTACACCTATCTCAGAAAGCACTTCTGCCAACTTGGCAATCGTCACTCAGGAATCAACCACCGAACTTTTAGGGATGCACCGATACCATTTTTTTTACAAATACCAGTATCCTTTTTTTTTTTTTTCCTAGTACTCGCTGATACCAATTACCGATACCTACAGCAACTTTTTTGATTACACGTCAGCATCAGCAATGATACAAAGCATTGAAAAAATATTCACAAATAAAATGCATTTATTTTTTTTACATTTTGCACTTTTTTCAGTCTGAAACATGTAAAAATATGTTAAAGGTATAAAAATAGAACCAAAAAAAAGTTTGAATTATAAATAGTTTATAAAATATAAGTGAAAAAAAAAATTAGCAGTAAAATAATAATTAAATGGAAAAGGAGAATAAGGAGTTAATAGGGGTGATTAGAGTAAATTAAGGGGTTAATAAGGGGTTAAACAGAGGAACAATTTAATAGCTTACTTGACCAGGTTGCTTTAAGTTGACGCTGTGCAAATCACATGCGATGCCTGTGCGATGCAAATTCAGCCATACAGATTGTATGGCAGAATGTGGGTAGGGGATGCAATTTAACTTCTTAGGATATAACCCTTATGTAACACAACTCTAACATTAACCACAAAATACCATACTTACTCATTGTTGTCAATAAGTATCCATGTGGATACATGTACATTCCCCCATTGTTAAAGTGGTTGTAAACCCTCACATATACCCAGTGTAGTCACTAGCCTCAGATGATACACAGAGATGAAACAAATCATCTTACATATGATTTACTTGTTTATCTGCAGTCATTTCTTTTGTACATCCCTTCAAAGTGCTGATTTTAGATTAAATCCTTCTGCATTTTTCAGTATAACAGAGGAGGGGGCGGAGAGCTGCAGTTAGAGGTCTGAGACACTGTATGAGAGCTGATTGGAGGAAAGGAATCCCCCTCCCCCATTCACAGCAGAAGAACTGTGTTGTGAATTTGATCTCATGCGTCGGGAAAACTTATCAAAAGTATCTCATGCTGATAACAGAGGAATGAAGTACCAGATAGAAACAACACTTAGGGCTTTGAAGGGAGACAAGTAGACACTACAGGTATATGTGCTTTATTCAGATTTCATGACTGAGGTTTACAACCACTTTAAACAATACAGTCCTTGGTGCCAAAATAAAGTTAAGCATCTAAAATCTATTAAGTAATCCTTTTAATACTGAATCTCCTTCTTTGATCGTGTTACAATTACAGTACATGGCCAAAAGTTTGAAGACACCTGACCAATCTCACCTATATTAGCATGTTAAACGTCCCAAAAAAAACATGCACGTTAATATAGAGTTGCCCTTTATCTTTCTTTGTGGCTACAACAGCCTCCACTCTTCTAGGAAAGCTTTCCACAAGATTTTTGATGTGTGCCTGTGGGAATGTGTACCCATTCAGCCAAAGGAACATTGGTGAGCTCACGTACAGACGTTGGACGAGAATAGATCTGGCATGCAATTGGCACTCCAGTTCATTCCAAAGACATTCAAAAGGGCCCCTCTCTCCATCCCTCATTCATCTCAGACTCGGACCACACCCCCTTTTAGCCTCACCCCTTTAAGCCACACCCACTATTCCGTTGAAACCACGCCGCATTTTTCTTTCCCCCCCTACACCACACCTTAAAACGCATGCCCAGCCCTTAATTATAAAAAGGCTCTACCCACTGACAAAAAAAGTGTCCCTATAATTTTTTTTAAATGTTGGCAACTATGTACTGCCCCCCACACACACCTGTATACTGTACACCCCTCCCCCCACCTGTATACTGTACACCCCCCCTACACACCTGTATACTGTACACCCCTCCACACACCTGTATACTGTACCCCCTCAACACACTTATACTGTACACCCCCCACCTGTATACTGTACACCCCTCCCCCACCTGTATACTGTACACCCCCTCACACACACACACACATTTACAAAAATGCATGCGGTTTGGCACCTACGATTGCCCTACAAATGTTATGTATCATCGCACACACTGGAGTGAGAGCAATAATTCTAGCATCAGACGCAAAGTCCCTATAGGTCATCAGTTTAGTGTTACGCAGGAGTTCTGATGCTCGAATTATTGATTTTGAGGTTTATTTTTGTGGAGGGTGGCGTCCATGACCCCAGCCACCTCCACCATATACATGGGCAGGGCAAAGAGGGTGGAGTCAGGGGAGGAGCTAATTGGGGAGGCAAAACGAGGTTTCGACCTAGGGTGACAAAAATCCTTGCACCAGCCCTGTACCCGATTGCCTCTCGGGGGATCAGGAAGGAATATTTTCCCCTGCTGTAGCAAATTGGATCATGCTTTGCTGGGGTTTTTCGCCTTCTTCTGGATCAACTGTGGATATAGGATTGTGTATATGGGATTGTATTGCCCCGTACACACGGTCGGATTTTCCGATGGACAATGTCCGATCGGAGCATGTTGTCGGAAATTCCGACCGTGTGTGGGCTCCATCGGACATTTTCCATCGGATTTTCCGACACACAAAGTTGGAGAGCAGGCTATAAAATTTTCCGACAACAAAATCCGTTGTCGGAAATTCCGATTGTGTGTACACAAATCCGACGGACAAAGTGCCACGCATGCTCAGAATAAATAAAGAGATCAAAGCTATTGGCCACTGCCCCGTTTATAGTCCCGACGTACATGTTTTACATCACCGCGTTTAGAACGATCGGATTTTCCAACAACTTTGTGTGACCGTGTGTATGCAAGACAAGTTTGAGCCAACAAACGTCGTAAAAAATCCTAGGATTTTGTTGTCGGAATGTCCGAACAAAGTCCGACCGTGTGTACGCCCTATTAGATTTTTTTTTTCCTCTCTTTTATTGGTTGAACTAGAAAAACTTGTGTCTTTTTTCAGCCTGACTATGTAACTCTGTAACTGTAACATCTTATATAGGTGAAAATCACAAAGTGCAGGTAGGAAGAATTTAAATGCCATTAATGGTATATTTAACAAATCAAAAGAGAGAAAATAAGAGAAGTTCATCCTTAGAATTGACATACCATTTAACCTTGCCCATTCAGGTTTCTAAACAAAAAACGAAGAGCAACGTGTACAAAGTGTACCATCCTTAATGAACCACTCAGAACTGATCTTTCATTTATCAGTAAACTAAAATGCAATTGGTTGCAATGAAATATTGAATTTGTCTCATTATCAATGCTCTTACACTGAGCATTTCTTTTATACTGGCATCAGATCTTGACACTTGCATTGTCTTTACTTAAATCCCCTTCATTGGGCTCTAACACCCACTTTAACAGATAAATTGATAATTTTTACCTTGAAGGGTAACTACACTCTCGAAAGTAATTAAACTTTATTACTTAAAAAAAAATGTTCATTTTTACATGCCACTCAAGTAAAATGGATTTTCCCTGAAGTCTGATTTCGATCAGCAGTGAGACATGTCCTTTCAGCACATGAATGAACAGTGAAATAATACCTACTTAAAACGTAATTAGGAAAAAGTCTATTTAAGAGCTTTACAAACCTTAAATGATACTGTCTGATGTAGTTTGGCAGTTACACTTTTGCATAGCTTGCCCAGGGAACTTCTACCAGTCATGGGCAGGTGAGGACTGTATATGGAAGTCTCTGTTTGCGGCTTACCAATTTTTAGGCAGGCCATAGACGAGTCAAAAAACTGATTGTTCTGTCAATCGAAAAATGAAAATGCCGCATACAATTGTGCCATCATTTGTTTCATTCTTCTAAACAAAATCCAGCATGTTGGATCAGGCACTTTAGATTGTGGCACAAAAATCGCGTGTCGCAGCCGGTACAGTAATGATGACAGGACTCATCTATGGCCTGCCTTAGATGTGAACTCAAAAAGGTAAAAAAAAGAAAAGTCAGCACTAGAAAAAGACAACCTACTGGCAGCTGGCATAAAAAGGTCGATATACAAGCCTCCAATCTAAACGTTGTGTGTAATGCCACGCTGAAAATTTAAAATATAACATATGTGAACAAATTAAATCACTAAGGTTTGGACCCCTTTACTAGCCCATTATATACCAAAAATATGGGGTACAAATATTCGTCTAGCACAGGGGTCTCCAAACTTACTAAACAAAGGGCCAGTTTACTGTTCTTTAGGCTGCGTTCACACTATTGCGAATTGGATGCGGATTTTACCGCATCCAGTTTGCATGTCAGGAGATTGTGACTGACTTTCAATGGAGCCGGTTCACACATCTCCGGAGCGGCTCTGGTGTGAATTGCACAGGAGTCCTGTGCGTCTTCTGATCCATTTCAGGTCCGAAGTCAGCCAAAACTTCAGACCGAAATTGGACATGAAATGGTGAACAGGAAGGCACCGGACCCCTGCTGTGAGCCGCTCAATACGGCAGTGTGAACCCAGCCTCAGAAATTAAGAGGGCCAGACTGTGTTCAGTGGGTGTATAAAATGCCTCATCTTTGGTATTATGGGAGGAATAGTGCCCCATCATTGGTGTCAGAGGGAGGAATAGTGCCCCATCATTGGTGTCAGAGGGAGGAATAGTGCCCCATCGTTTGTGTCAGTAGGAGGAATAGTAGTGCCCCATCATGCTCATCGGTGGGAATAATAGTGCCCCATCGTTGGTGTCAGTGGGAGGAATAGTGCCCCATCGTTGGTGTCAGTGGGAGGAATAGTGCCCCATCGTTGGTTTCAGTGGGAGGAATAGTGCTCCATCATTGGTATAAGTGGGAGGAAGAGTGCCCCATCATTGGTATCAATGGAAGGTATAGTGCCCTATCATTGGTATCAGTTGGAAAAATAGTAACCCATCTTTTGTGTCAGTGGGAGGAATAGTGCCCCATCAATCCTATCAGTGGGAGGAATAGTGCCCCATCGTTGGTGTCAGTGGGGGGAATAGTGCCCCATTTTTGGTGTCAGTGGGGGGAATGGTGCTCCATCATCTGTGTCAGTTGGAGGAATAGTGCCCTATTGTTTGCGTCAGTGGGAGGATAAGTACCCCATCATTCCTATCAGTGGGAGGAGTAGTACCCCATCATTGGTGTCAGTGGGGGGGAATAGTGCCCCATCGTTTGTGTCAGTGGGAGAAATAGTGCCCCATTCTTGTGTCTGTGGGAGGAATAGTGCCCTGTTGCTGGAGCCAGTGAATGAAATGGTGCCCCAAGGGCCTGATAAATGCAAGCAAGAGATGCATGTAGCCCCTGGGCTGCATTTGGAGACCACTGGCCCAGCACATTAAATGTCAACTGTCAAAGCAGGTTGCTGGCACCTACTGCTTACACACTGGTTGACTCGACTTACTTTTCTATCACAATACAATCACAATCAAAATGTCTCTGTCATCTTTAAAGTGTTTGTTACATTTTATATTCCTGATATGTGGCTGCTGTACCATGTACTCTCTTTGTATTGCTTCCTTTATGTGAAATCCCTCCTGGTGTTCCTGTCGGGCCCTGTGCTTTCCTATTAAAAACTGACCACACTAAGCAGGACAGCCCACCATGGTCAGTTCTCTAGCTATGCTGGAAGCTTAGTGTGCTCTCCTCCAATGATCAGACTTTTCCAGACACGCCCCCGCTGCGTTCACGGTGAAGCTCAGTGTGCTGCTGCTGCTTCTCCTCCTCCCAGTTCTTATGCAGCTGAGAACAGAGGGAATGTGATCACTTATAAAAAAAAAAGCGGGACAGAAATTGTATTTATGTTTTGTTTTTTTTTTGTTTTTTTTTTAATATATCTATACAAAAATGTTTTGCCTTTCATTTATATTTTAAACAGAATGAGTTGTTTTACAAGGTGATCATTTACAATCACTTTAAGCCTTTGTGAACAAGGTTCCTTTTCCTTAGATCCTATAATAACTGGATGTCCACTTGCTTTTTTGCTCATGATAGCTATAAAGATCGCCATAGCCACACAACCGTACCCTGATTTGAATTCCACCACCTATCCTGAATATGAATCTACAGCCACAAGCACTTAAATCTGACTGCTAAGAATAGGCTAGAAAATGAAAATGGAAAAAAAAAAATCACAGAAATTAAAAATGGCATTGTTTAAAGGTATTGCTTAAGCTGAAGCAGAATCGTAAGAAATCTTAATATAAAAAAATAGCAGAAGAGACATGTGAAGGTCCTTGAGGGCAAAGAAGAATATTAAAAAAGAGAAATTAAACTGGGAGAAAGAGGTGAAAAATATGCAGAAAATGCACTGAACCGAACCAAATGTCCTGCAGCAAAGGTAATCTTCTTAAAGGGAACTCTGTCTGGGCTGAATTACTTTTATGCCTGTTTTCCATCTCAGCAAATGAGACTTGGAAATGGCTCTGACAGTACGATATTAGCAGTGTGATCCAGAGCGTACGGTTTTAAGCCATTTGAAAGCAAATGTTATATTTATTGCATCTTTAGAGGACAATAAAAAGGAAGGAAAAAGTTATATTTCAATGTAATAAAAGGTTACAGTTAACATCACTGTGAAATGCTAGAACTGGATCTACGGGGCAGTGCGCGTGTGTGTGTGTGACAATAAACACATCCAAAGTCAGGCTATCGTGGGTGAAGCGCAGGGGTTGACCTCCCTCTGAAAATGCTAGTTGCCTGGCTGTAGCCCGGACCCTCTGGCTTTATTATTCTGCAGATCACTGATCTAGAACAAATACGCAGATTGAGAAAGGTCAAGCTCTTCTGCATACAGCCGCGGCCAAAATTTTGAGAACGAAAACAAATATTAATTTTCACAAAGTCTGCTGCTTCAGTGTTTTTAGATCTTTTTGTCAGATGTTACTATGGTATACTGAAGTATAATTACAAGCATTTCATAAGTGTCAAAGTCTTTTATTGATAACTGCATTACGTTTATGCAAAGAGTCAATATTTGTAGTGTTGACCCTTCTTTTTCAAGTCCTCTGAAATTCGCCCTGGCATGCTGTCAATCATCTTCTGGGCCACATCTTGACTGATGGCAGCCCATTCTTGCATAATCAATGCTTGGAGGTTGTTGGGTTATTTGTGTTTACGTCTCTTGAGGATTGACCCCAAGTTCTCAATGGGATTAATGTCTGGGAAGTTTCCTGGCCATGGACCCAAAATGTCAATGTTTTGTTCCCCAAGCCACTTAGTTATCACATTTGCTTTATGGCAAGGTGCCCCATCATGCTGGAAAAAGCATTGTTCCTCAACAAACTGTTTTTGGATGGTTGGGAGAAGTTGCTCTCAGAGGATGTTTTTCTTTTTTTATTCATGGCTGTGTTCTTGGGCAAAGTTGTGAGTGAGCCCACTCCTTTGGCTGAGAATCAACCCCATACATGAATGGTCTCAGGATGCTTTATGCCACGTACAAACGACCGGTTTTGCCGTCATAATAAACTCCGAAGGTTTCTCCGACGGAACTCCGACGGAATTCAATTCAACGGTCTTGCCTACACACGATCAAACCAAAGTCCGACCAAAGTCCGACCGTTCAGAATGCGGTGACGTACAATACGTATGACGGGACTAGAAAAAGGAAGTTCAATAGCCAGTAGCCAATAGCTTCTGTCTCCTACTTGCTTCAGAGCATGCGTCATTTTTGGTCCGTCGGAACAGCATACAGACGAGCGGTTCAATTTCTAAGTCCGTCAGAATTTTCGAAAAAAAAAGTCCGATGAGGCATACACACGATCAGAATAGACGATGAAAAGATTCTGTTGGACTTTTTCTGTTGGACATTCCGCTCGTGTGTACGCGGCTTTACTGTTGGTATGACATAAGACTGATGGCACCACTCACCTTTTCCTCTCCTCTACCCTTTGCAGAACATCAGTCTGTCTCTGATGTTTTTCCTGCAGAGAAGTGGCTTCTTTGCTGGCCTTCTTGACACCAGGCCATCCTCCAAAAGTCTTCTCCTTGCTGTGCGTACAGATGCACTCACACCTGCCTCCTGCCATTCCTGAGCAAGCTCTGCACTGACGGTGCCCCGATCCCGCAGCTGAATCAACTGTAGGAGAATGTCCTGGAGCTTGCTGGACCTTCTTGGGTGCCCTGAAGCCTTCTTCACAATTGCAGTGGAAATGTCTTTTTATGGGATTAAATTCATTTTCATGGCAAAGAGGGACTTAATTGTAATTCATAAGATCACTCGTCATAACATTCTGAAGTATATGCAAAATGTCATCATAAAAACGGAGGCAGCAGACTTTGTGAAAATTAATATTTGTGTCATTCTCAAAACTTTTCGCCATGGCTGTACTTGTCAGTTACTCAAAGTATTGAAGCATAGGGTTCAGAGTGATGGCCAAGGTGCTAGCATTTACAGCAGAGGCCAGCATTGGCAACCTCCATGACTCTCTCATGATAGGTTCCATTTAAATCCTTTCAATCAGAATGCTTTATGGCAAGGGTTACATATACAGCGGATGACAAATGTTTAGTTGTAGGATATCATTGAGTCTTTAAGAGTTTGAATCCCCTGGCTGTGATGCTCTTTTGCAGATGCCTTCATCGATTTTACGAAGGAAGCCTCTAGATAAAGCAGATGTTAGTGGCCAACAGAAACCTGAAAGGAGGGTGCGTTTCAGAGAACCAGAGGTAATCTACTTGCATGGTAAGGAAACAGTACATAGCAATGTGTTAGTGTATCTTCATCTATCTAATTGTATCCAGCAGGTGGCAATATAGAGCTTACTGAAATGTGCATAGTTGTTTCACCCTACCTAGCTAAAATGTCATTTCCAGTCCCTGATAATTATTATTGTATGTAAATCAAAAACATATTTACTGTAGTCCAAAGAGTTCAGCATTGTCCTCCCCCCCCCAGTCCAAAGTTGTTCTTCGGTGCTGTGCTCCCATATCGCCACCTGGGACCGATATCCTGGACATACGCAGTCATCCTGCTGGTCTCTACCAGGTCTATTGGACCTGGTAGAGATCCATGGCATGTCTGTGAATGCATGAAATCCCGGCTGAGTCAGGTCCTATAAACTTGCAGAGATCTGCTGCTTTCTGCACCCAGCATGCGACTTTGTGCATGCGCAGACAAGCTGCGGATCTCTGCCAGACAGACGCATGGCATGTGTGCACATGGGTGAGATGTCATCCTGGATACAGCATCTTCGCCTAGGCATGGATGCAGAAAGTGAAAGGTGGGGGGGGAAAAAAAAAATATATATATATATATTTATTTATTTATTTATTTATTTATTTATTTATTTAAAAAATAAATCCAATTGTGTAAGGGAGGGGGGAGTAGAAGAGAGGTTGAATTTATTTATGGGTGAAGGTCTCCTTTAAAGTGTACATCCAAGCATTACTCAAATTGACCCCCATACCTCCCTTTCCCCTATAGAACATATATCAGCATTATTTTATTTTGTCTTTTACATTGTTCCTGTAGCCAGAAACAACTTTTGTTATTCCCCATAAAATTTATCAACAGACTAAAATTTCATAGAGGCAGCTCCTATGAACTCATTGACATAGGCATGCCCCCAGAACTACATTGCCCAAAGGCCCTTTTCTTTACACTCAGTGTATGGGGAGGTTCTTGGAAGTCAAGGCAGCATCTTTCTTGTGCTGGGAAAGAAATCAATGTATGCATGTGGAGAGGGATAGAGAGGGGCGGGGGATAGGCTGGGTTTTTTAGTCCAGCAGGCAGGGCTGACTCCAATGGTCAAAATGTGAATGCAGCACAGGCACTGTGCTGACATCTTTAACAGGAGATTGGGAGCACTCTGGATTTCTGACAGACCAATGAGAATTTTTAGGATTACTCTGCAGACCTTGATGCAAAGGGGAACTCTGATGTAAGGTAGTCTATGGTTATCAGAGCCCCCCTCCCCTTACAGCACAGTCCACAGAGATGTCCTTTACATCAGAGTCCACAGAGTTTCCCCTTGCAATGTAAGGGGGAACCCTGCGGACTCTGATGTATAAGAGAACTTTGTGCACTCTGATTTTCTGATTTAAAGGGGAACACTGAGATCTCTGATGTGGGGGGGGGGGGGGACTCTGGTGACAAGAGCCCCACCTCACATCACTAAAGAGAGGTGATGTTACAGTGTGTACACAGTGACCCGTTCAGTGTAATCCCCTGTTACTGTGTGCAGGTCAGGTTTTTCTGTGTGATACTTCTCAAGGAGCCAGCAATGTGCAATCCAAAATCTTCCAGCCAGGGTGTATGCAGCTGTCCCTTTAAGATTTGGACAAGGTCTATGAGCAATCTGTGTATACAACAAAAGATAGGGAAGCACAATCCTAGCGCAGTGGACTTCTTAATTGACAAAAATAAAAACAGCAATAATTGCACTCACATGTTCTCTGTAGCGTGAGTGTTATATGACATCTGCCCAAAGTGCCAGCTGCCAGCCCACCATACAGAATACAGGGTAGGGCATGCGGCCCAGCGGCCCTAGTCCACCGGGCAAATGCCCGATGTGCCCTATGGCCAGTCCAGGCCTGCATCCAAGTCTTTATATCCCAGCCTGTATTCTTTGTATCAAGTATATATCAGAGTTGATATATACCGGTGTGCGTTCCTTGTATCACTTATATATGAGAGTCTCTGATGGATCTGTTACAGGCAGGGTGATAGTTGGTGGCTTGTGTTGTTGTGAATGTGTGAATGATGATGCTTGCCTCCAGTGATAAGCACTGTGATTCACAACAACACAAGTCTGCCACCTATTACTTTGACTGCAAATGATCCATCATCACCCTGGCCGGCACTGAGCAGAGAGTCAGCCCATGTATGAAGACACCGTATCTGCAGACTCCTTACTGAGTCCTATAGAAAAAGTCTGCATCTAACCCTATATAAATATACAGGCATCATACCTGGCTTGACATCATGGGTCCTCCAGACAGCCAGTAACATCCAGCATTAATGAGAGTCTGAGCAAACCTAGCCCCGATCCCTGTGCGTACTGAGTCCGGTCCTGATCCACTTCCTTCCACTCAATCCTAAATAAAAATGTGTCTCCTTTTATCTGTAAGGCTGCATTCACACCTGAGCGGTTCAAAAGTCGTGCATTTTTACCGCGATTTTGTTCAGGTCACTAATGTAAAAGGCAGAAAAACGCCTGTAATCTGCCCCAAAGAAGCTCATGTTCTTTTTTGAGCTTAGGGTGTTTTTCAGGCATTTTGCTTTAGGTGACAAAACGCTCAGATGTGAACAGGTGCCATTAAAATGAATGAGATTTTGCTTGTTGGGCGTTTTTCAGGCGTTTTTTCAGGCATCTTATTAGCGTTTTATGAGCTGAAAACACTCAGGTGTGAGTGCAGCCTTAGGGCTATTTCACACTTGTGGTGGAGTGTGGTGCCCACTGAAGAGCAAATAGAGTTTTCTTTTGGTGGTATTTAAACAGCATTGGGTTTTTAATAGTTTGCTAAATAAACGAAAAATAGATTGAAAATTCTGGGGAAAAAAACAGGTTTTCTTCTTTTCTGTTATAAAATTTTGCAAATAAATAATTGTTTTTCAGAAATTTAGCCCAAAATCTATTCTGCTACCTTTATTTGGTGAAAATAACCCAAATCAGTGTATTTAACTGAGTCTGTAGGAAAGAAAGTTATAGAGTCCAGAAACTATGGTATATAATTTATATATAGATATATATATCTATATATATAGATAGCTTTCCCCTATATATATAGATAGATATATCTATCTATAAATATAGATAGATATATCTATCTATATATATAGATATATATCTATATATATATAGATATATATAGTGGATATAAAAAGTCTACACAACCCTGTTAAAATGTCAGGTTTCTGTAATGTAAAAAAACGAGAGAAAGATAAATAATTTCAGAACTTTTTCCACCTTTAATATGACCTATAAAACTGTACAACTCAATTGAAAAACAAACTGAAATCTTTTAAGGGTGGAAGTAAAAATAAGAAACTAAAATAATGTGGTTGCATAAGTGTGCACACCCTCTTATAACTGGGGATGTAGCTGTTTTCAGAATTAAGCAATCACAGTCACGCTCAAGTGCAATAGAAGTCAGTACACATCTGCCGTCATTTAAAGTGCGTCTGATAAATAAAGTTCAGCTGTTCTAGTAGGTCTTTCCTGACATTTTCTTAGTCGCATCCTACAGCAAAAGCCATGGTCCGCAGAGAGCTTCCAAAGCATCAGAGGGATTTCATTGGTAAAAGGTATCAGTCAGGAGAAGGGTACAAAAGAATTTCCAAGGCATTAGATATATCATGGAACGCAGTGAAGACAGTCATCATCAAGTGGAAAAAATACGGCACAACAGTGACATTACCAAGAACTGGACGTCCCTCCAAAATTGATGAAAAGACGAGAAGAACACTGATCAGGGAGGCTGCCAAGAGGCCTACAGCAACATTAAAGGAGCTGCAGGAATATCTGGCAAGTACTGGCTGTGTGGTACATGTGACAACGATCTCCATGTTCAGTCTCCATATTCTTCATGTTTCGGCTAAATTTTGAAAAAACACAACTGAATGTAAAAAAGGGGGGGGGGAGGTCAGGACTTTGAATTAGGTGTGTGTGGTGGAACCAAGCAAAATCACATAGGTATAAACAATTGTATGTTTATTAGTAAACCAATGATTGGCATAATATAAAACAATATAACATGCATGAAAGCATAAAAAGTTCAATATGCATAATAAAAAATAAATAGCAGCATGGCACATGACAAATAGGATTATACATTAATCCCCCATGTACAGGGTGAGCAATGTCACAAAATGAGATCTGAGAAGAGGTAAAACCATCTAAAATTCTCGATGTATGGTAGATGCATCAGAAATAGGCTTGACGCATTTCGTGGTCTTCTATCCACTCATCAGGAACAAATGCATTGATGTTCTGAAAGGGGACATAAATAACCAATAATCTAGTATGACTTCCAGCATAGGGAGATGGAGATAAATAGCAAACAACTAGCCATACCAAAAAAATACTCACGTATAAACTGATAATGGGACCGTGTGATGTCATGTGCCGGGGATCGGCCAATTGAGTCTAACCCGAGAGCTGAGGAAGGGAACCAACAGGAAAAACCGGGAGCATGTACATAGTTCCCCATGAGATATCCTATGTGAAAGGCCTTCATATCGTGGTAAGGGGGACTTCTATAATGTATAAAATTAAGTAAATGGTATGTAACCATGACAATGTCAATCAATAAGATAGAAAGTAGAGTAAAGCCCATAACCACAAAGAGGAAATAATATGAAGCATATGACCATGGTGACAAAAAGCCAAATCCAAAATAAGAAAAAATAGGAAAAGAGTCTCTTGAAAAAAGAACAAAAGAAAGAGAGCTAGAGTGATTGAATAATGCAGATACTCACTCAAGAAAAATACCAAAAATAAGAACAATGTGCACAGAGTACTCACTGTGTATTTACCTTAGTGAATCGTGATGTAATAAAAGGCCAGGCTGAGAGAACATTGGTCTGAACGTGCATGAGATATGCTGCCCTAACAATTACCTACCAATGAATGGGGACCAGGGCATGAGCCCAGCATAACCATCAGTTCGCCTCCAGCGTCACGCTGGCATGGCATAATAGGAGAGACAGCCCGGCAGGATGCCTACAGTATAGGCAGGGCCGTCCTTAAGGCAGGGCAAAAGGGGCAGCTGCCCTGGGCCCTGTCATTGTTGTGGGGCCCAAAGCAGCTGCCTCATACTTGCCAACTTTCTCAGTTTAAATTCCCTCGTCCCTTGAGGTTTAAGTCTCATGCTGTGTCCTAATATCTTAGTGTGAAGTTCTGTTATTAATGCTGCCCAGCTCTGCCTGGTTGTTGTGTACAGATGACTCACCTGCAGACCCTGTGTTTACATGTAAATACTGGCATTGATATGTAAATAGCAGCGGCATTCATATGTAAATAGTGG
The DNA here is from genome assembly GCA_037952925.1 of Lithobates clamitans. Lineage (NCBI taxonomy): Eukaryota > Metazoa > Chordata > Amphibia > Anura > Ranidae > Lithobates > Lithobates clamitans. Next base: position 1,495,637 of record JBBGZY010000096.1, on the reverse strand, counting down.
CAGACCGGCAGCATTCTATGTAAACAGAGGTGGTATTCATATGTATATCATGCCCCCCTGAGGTCATATCCACCATCACCTATACTGAATGCTACCCACTGGGGAGATAAAGGGGCATGCTTGAAAGTCCTGCTTACAACTGTGGTCATTAAGCCTACCATCAGTCTGTTCTGCAAAGGTAAGCAAATTAGTGGGGGGAGGGTAGTGTGTGGTGTGCGGAGTCAGGCAGAGAAGGAATTACAGTTTGGGGTGCACAGGTGAGCAAGGTCCAATCCATGGTGTGCATCCAGTGAGGAGATGATGTGCTGTAACCTCTAGCAACCAATCAGTAAGCAGTAATGATGCACAGTAACCAATCAGTGAGCAGTATTGATGTACAGTAATCTCTAGCAACCAATCAACAAGCAGAAATCGTGTTCTGTAACCTCTAGCAACTAAACAGTGAGCCAAAATGTTTGCTGTAACCTCTAGCAACCAGATCAGTGAGCCGAAATGTTTGCTGTAACCTCTAGCAACCAGTCAGTGAGCGGTAATGATACACTGTAACCTCTGGCAACCAATCGCAATCACTGTCTGATCTGATTCATTAAACTGATTTTGAGTCTAGCTGCTATTTATTGTATGTCTCAGAGCAGGTGGAGAGCAAAACTGCATGGGGGGGGGGCCCAAGAAAATTTTTGCCCAGGGTATAATCAATATTAAAGACAGCCCTGCAATGGCCTGCTCAGTCCCTGGCTTGGTACACAAGGCTGCTCTGCAAGCATCACCTCTACTGGTTGGGTCCCTGGCTTGACACTTGCTGAAGTTTCCAGATTCTTCACCATCTTCAGTTGGTGAGAATGCTGCTCCGGTACTTGCTTCAGCTACTCACTGTGGTCCCTGGTAATAAGATGGTTGGTCCCTTAGTGGCGACAGCTTCCCCTCTACCTCCGACCATGACCAGTTCTCCGTCCGGCAGAACCGTCACTTCTGGTTGGCTTCTGGATAGGTCCTCAGACAGCTTAGCAGCCAGATGTGCCCGGGATAGGCCCAATCTCCGGCCTAGCAGCCAGGGGCAGCACCACACAAGTCCACCCAGACAGCTGTCCAGGTGGCACAGAACCTGATCACCTGACTCCACCCAAATATATAGGCTCTCCCAGCAGGCCATGTGGTTTAAGAAAACTCCTGCCCATTGGCTGAGATACCCCATATACCCATAATCTGCCATTGCATTGCCCTTGTCTTTTTTAATGCCACCAAGTGCCTGGCCACCTAGTGACAAAAGAGAAAAGTGCAGCAATCACAGACTTAGAGTGAAATCAATTGATCCTCAACAATTGGCCAAGGTAGCTATACCTGGCAGGTAAATTTAGGAGCAACCCTGAATGAACATCTGAATGATTCAGAGGAGAACTGGGTGAAAGTGTTGTGGTCAGATGAGACCAAAATCAAGCATTGATTGGCATCAACTCAACTCGCCGTGTTTGGAGGAGGAGGAATGCTGCCTATGACCCCAAGAACACCATCCACATCGTCAAACATGGAGGTGGAAACATCATGCTTTCGGGGTGTTTTTCTGCTAAGGGGAGAGGACAACTTCACTGCATCAAAGGGGCAATGAACGGGGCTCCTTAGAGGCTCATTCACAAGGGTGGCAGGTGATCTGGAGGGGAAAACCACCAGGGGGCCATGTACAGTACCATCAAATCTTGGGTGACAACCTCCTTCCCTCAGCCAGGGCATTGAAAATGGTTCGTGGATGGCTATTCCAGCATGACAATGACCCAAAACACACGGCCAAGGCAACAAAGGAGTGGCTCAAGAAGAAGCACATTAAGGTCCTGGAGTGGCCTAGCCTGTCTCCAGACCTTAATCCCATAGAATATATGTAGACGAAGCTGAAGGTTTGAGTTACCAAACGTCGGCCTCGAGACCTTAATGACTTGGAGAGGATCTGCAAAGAGGAGTGGGACAAAATCCCTCCTGAGATGTGTGAAAACCTGGTGGGGCCAACTACAAGAAACGTCTGACCTCTGTGATTGCCAACAAGGGTTTCTCCACCAAGTACTAAGCCATGTTTTGCGAAGGGTTCAAATACTTATTTCACTGTATACATTTCTATTAATTTAATGTTATAATCTGGATTGGTGTCTGTCCATCCAGTCCTGGGATTTACACAGTTCTGCCATGTAGCACAGGGAACCCAATCACACAGAAAGGGGTCACCACCTTCACACAGACAATTGGTGTTCGGGAGGTGATACAACCACTTATTATTATCTATATTACCATTATATTATATGAATTGGGGTTCCATCCAGTTCTAAAATTTACACAGCTCATGGGGGGGGGGAGTGTTCGGGGGGGGACAGGACGCATCACCTCCTATATTAATATATATTACTATTGCTGTTTCTGTCCATGCAATCCTGAGATTTACACAGCTCCGCCATACAGCACACAGACATTTACCACCACCTTATAGGCTCATTCACAGTAGGCCTTCGGGAGTTTTATACACTGTATGTGACTATTATTTTATTATTATAACCTAAGGAGTGAGATTTCTGTCCATCCAGTCCTGTGATTTACACAGCTCTGTCATATAGCACACAGAGCCCCATCACATGGACAGGGGCCACCAGCTTATAGGCTCATTTACAAGGGTGTTTGGGAGAGGAAACCATCACCTCCTACTGTATATATATTATTACTGGTGTTTCTGTCCATCGAGTCCTGAGATTTACAGTTGTTTACCTGGCCTCCAATGGCCAGGAAAGCAGCCGATCAAACCGATCTGTGTCTGATTAGCTGCATTGTTGTCTAATAGACCCCAGATCTCCCCATAAAGAGGACCCGTCACTGCCCATGGTGTCACAAGGGATGTTGTTCATCCGTTATGATAGCAATAAAGTTAGTTGTACAAAAAAATGTGTATAAAAAAAAGTATAAAATTGATAAATAAATTATAATAAAATAAATAAATGATAATAAAAGCGCCCCCGCCCCGCCCCGCCCCTGTGCATGAAATATGTTACTTCCGCACACATATGTAAACAGTGATCACACCACACATGTGAGGTATCACCCCGAACCTCAGAGCGAGAGCAATAATTTTAGCACCAGATCTCCTCTGTAACTCTAATCAGATAACCTGTAAAGGCATTTAAAACGTCGCCTATGGAGAATTTTAAGCACCGTAGTTTGCTGCCATTCCACGGGCAGACGCAATTTTAACCACTTCCAGCCCGCAATGTAGCAGAATGGTGCTTTACCACGTGATCAGCTGTATCCAATCACAGCTCATCACATGGTAACCAGGAAGTGCTGTTTATTGGCTTTCCTCCATTCGAGCTGACAAGGCGCAGGTAGAGGAGAGCCAATCGGCTGCTCTCCTGACAGGGGGGGGGGGACTGCGCTGATAATCAGCGCATTGATTTTCAATGCACACCCATTGAGGATGCCCACTGGAGACCACCAGGTATGCTCACTAGAGCCCACCAGGGATGCCAATCAGTGCCCATTAGGGATGGCACTCTGTGCCTATCAGTGATGCCTGCCAGTGCCTCCTGATCAGTGCTGCCTATTAGTGCCATCTTTCAGTGCCGCCCATAAGTGCCCACTACTGCCTCCTATGAGTGCCCATCAGTGCCACCTATGAGTGCCACCTATGAGTACCCATCAGTGCCACCTATCAGTGCCCACCAGTGCCTATCAGTGCCCACCAGTGCCGCCTATGAGAGCCCATCAGTGCTGCCCATAAGTGCCCAACAGTGCCCCCTATGAGTTTCACCTATTAGTACAACCTATGAGTGTTCATCAGTGCCACCTATCAGTGCCCATCAGTGCCGCCTATGAGAGCCCATCAGTGCCACCCATCAGTGCTGCCTATAAGTGCCCACCAGTGCCTCCTATGAGTGCCACCTATCAGTACAACCTATGAGTGCTCATCAGTGCCATCTATCAGTGCCCATCAGTGCCGCCTATGAGTGGCCATCAATGCCACCTATCAGTGCCACCTATAAGTGCCCATCAGTGCTGCCTATGAGTGCCCATTAATGCCCATCAGTGCTGCATATCAGTGCCACCTATTAGTACCCATCAGTGCTTCTTATCAGTGCCTCATCATCAGTGCCCATCAGTGCTGCATATAAGTGCCACCTCATCAGTGCCAATCAGCGAAGGAGAAAACTTACTTATTTACAACGTTTTGTAACAGAAACAAAGAAAACCTTTTTATCTTTTAACATTTTCGGTCTTTTTTTATTAGTAGCGCAAAAAATAAAAATCCCAGAAAAAAGAAGCTCTATTTGTGTGAACAAAATGATAAAAATCTAGTTTGGGTACAGCGTTGTATGACCGCGCAATTGTCATTTTAAGTGTGAGAGCGCTGAAAGCTGAAAATTGGTCTGGGCAGAAAGGGGGTGAAAGTGTTCCGGTATTGAAGGGGTTAAAGCGGGACGTGTTCAGTATCTAATCACCCGGCGTAACATCATCTTTCACTTTATATAAAAAAATTGGGCTAAGATTACTGTTTTTTTTTTCAGTTCATAAAAGTGTTTTTCTTTTTCCACAAACATGTAGAAGAAGGTACTCTGGTCAGATGAGACCAAAATTGTTCTTTTTGGCCTAAATGCAAAATGCTATGTGTGGTGGAAAACTAACACTGCACGTCACCCTGAACACACCATCCACACTGTGAAACATGGTGGTGGCAGCATCATGTTGTGGGGATGCTTTTCTTTAGCAGGGACAGGGAAGCTGATCATTGTTGATGGGAAGATGGATGGAGCCAAATACAGGGCAATCTTAGAAGAAAACCTGTTAGAGTCTGGAAAAGACTTGAGACTGGGGCGGAGGTTCACCTTCCAGCAGGACAACGACCCTAAACATGCATATTCATGTCTTAGAATGTTCCAAACAAAGTCCTGACCTAAATCCCATTGAGAATCTGTGGCAAGACAAAAATTGCTGTTCACAGACGTTCTCCATCCAATCTGACAGAGCTTGAGCTATTTTTCAAAGAATGGGCAAAAATGTCCCTCTCTAGATGTGCAAAGCTGGTAGAGACATCCCCAAAAAGACTTGCAGCTGTAATTGCAGTGAAAGGTGGTTCTACAAAATATTGATTCAGGGGGGCGCCATACAAATATACCCCACACTTTTCACATATTTATTTGTAAAAAATGTTGAAAACCATTTATCATTTTACTTCCACTTCACAATAATATATATAAATATAATATATATAACTAGAAAAGCTACAATTTCTGGGGAAATTGTGTGAAGTGTTCTTGCCTCCACCAGTAGTCTACAAGCATTATCAACCCTAGCAGATGAAGGTATGACCACATACATTTGGGGGGTCTCAGCATCTTGAAGTAGAATGGAGGTGAAGGTGTGCTATCAGTTTGATGATAATCAGTGTTTACATTCACTGTTTCCTAGCAACGTTCATGCCCTGTTTATGCTTCACAACCACTGCTCAATACACAATACACAGGATCATGATGGCTGTAATAACTGTGCAGTACTTAAAACGGTCGTATTTTAAAAACTATAAATCCTACAGTGAAGATCTTTATATTGTGAGAATCACAAGACCCAGACCTAGATTTTGATGCATAGTATGTCTCTGAAATATTAAATATGAAGGCATAGTCGCAGTTTAGATATTGCCCTTCAAATTTGGAGGGGACTAGAGTGTAGTTTCAATGAATGTCAATGGACGGCATGAGTTACAAAAAAATGGTCATATTGTTAAAACTATCAGGACTATGGCTTAGCCGTGGACATGTTTAGTGGCAGCAGGGATAGCTGAACGTTTTGATATAAGATTTGTGCAGGTGGGCTTGAAAATGAGGCAGTGGTGGCAGTTTAGAAATCATGTCCTGATTTTTCAGCTTTTGTCACCTCCCACTCTAGTTTTGAACATTTCCCCATTCATTCCCATGGGACCAATTTCACCGCAAAAAACAACAATATTTCGTGAACAATTCAGCGAAACGTTACACAAAGTAAGAGCACACCAATCTGGAACAATCCGCACGTTTCGGTATATTACTTGTCTATGTAGTGTAAAAACTGTGGGAGGAGTTAGGGTGGTAAATTTGGCCATAATAATATATATGTGAGATAACAGTAAGTGGTTTTTCTATGCAAGAACACTTAAATAAATATATATAAAACTTATAAGCATGGGACAAAAAGTTCCCAATGTGATATAATGTATTGGTGACAGGTTCTCTTTATTGTCAAATCAGAGGTCTTAAAGACCCATGATATCTCACCTGCCCCCCATTGAAGCTAATACAGAGCAGATCATGCACCGTTAGCTTCTTCCTTGGCCAAAGCAAGGTCCATAAAGACATGTGGACAGCCTTCCCAGAAGAGTCTAAGCTGGTATAGATGCAAAGGGTGGGCCAACTCGATACTGAACCCTACGGACTTATGTGTCCGTACACACGATCGCACATTCCGACAACAAAATCCATGTTTTTTTTCTGACAGATGTTGGCTCAAACTTGTCTTGCATACACACGGTCAAAGTTGGTTGGAAATTCCAAACGTCAAGAACGCGGTGACGTGCAACACGACAAGCCGAGAAAAATGAAGTTCAATAGCCAGTGCGGTTCTTCTGCTTGATTCAGAGCATGCTGGCACTTTGTGCGTCGGAATTGTGTACACACAATCGAAATTTACGACAACTGATTTTGTTGTCGGAAAATTTGAGAAGCAGATCTCAAATTTTGTGCGACTGAAATTCCGATGGAAAATGTCCAATGGAGCCTACACACGGTCGGATTTTCAAACAAAAAGTTCCCATTGAACATTTTCCGCCTGAAAATCCGACTGTGTGTACGGGGCATAAGACTTGGATGCCATTAATGTTCTTGTGTGTGTAAAGGTGTCCCAATACTTTTGGTATTATAGTGTATACTGTATGTGCCCCTTGTCTCTCTGCCTGCTTCTTTGGTGGTCTAAAGCTGGCCATGCAAAACACATTTTGGCCAATTTCTTCTGAATCAGATGAAATCTGAGCTTTGGGCTCAACAAAAGTGGATTCTGTTAAATTTTCCTTGACAAACCTCTCCCCGACCACCATATACTCTCCTTACCAGGATTCCCTCTCTTCATGTGATTTCTCACTTCACCCCTTCATTGCTTCAGTAAATCAAAGAGACCAAATAGCATTCTTTTGACATCTTTATTTAATCTCTTGTTGCAAAGTCACACAACTAAAACCTCCTCCATGGTGGATCCAATATAATACTACAAAGGTGCATGTACAGTCACTGAAACCTGGGATTGAACTAGGGACCTTTAGACCTTCAGTCTAACGCTCTCCCAACTGAGCTATTTCAGCTTCTAATGCACATTTGGGGGGAAGGGAAGGGAAGGGAAAGGGAGGGGAAGGGAAGGGAAAGGGAGGGGAAGGGAAAGGGAGGGGAAGGGAAGGGAGGGGAAGGGAAGGGAAGGGAAGGGAAGAAGCATGTCTTTGGAGTGTGGGAGGAAACCGGAGTACCCGGAGGAAACCCACACAGGCACAGGGAGAACATGCAAACTCCAGGCAGATGGTGTTGTGGTCGGAATTTGAAACATCGACCCTTTTTGCTGCTAGGTGAAAGTGCTAACCACTACACCTCTGTGCTGCCCGTATACAAAAAGCACACTAATATACTAAAAGCACACGAATATAATAAAAGCACACTAATATAATAAAAGCACACGAATATAATAAAAACCACACTAGAATAAGAAAAGCACACTGAAAAAAAATGGCCCATGTTGGAAAAAATTGAACATTTGGCTCTATGATGTTGTTATGACCCTCCTCATAATACATGGGCCAGGGTCTTGACTCTCTGATGGTAGAAATATGTTGCGCAAGTATTGCTGAGCCTCTGGCTCTATGACATTGCTATGAGCCTCTTCATGGTACATTGGCCAGGGTGTGAAGAGATTCTCCTGGTTGTCCGCTGATGGGAAAAAGTCCTGTGGCTGCAGCATCCGATCATTTGCTCTGCCAATTGTTAAGTCGTTTTTGAGCCTCCTAATTATACATCTGCATCTGTGCCTGTAGTTGTCAATGGTTGCCCAGTATTGGCCACGAAGAGGACTTCAATGATAGCTGCTTCTGGCTCTTATTCTCATTGTTGCAGTTAATCCAATTCCGATTCTTCTTCCGCCCTATTGGCTTTTCGTGAGCCTCTTTGTAGGGCATTGGCATCGGATTTAGCTGCTCCTGGTTCTTTGGTGATGATGGCGAAAAAAAGTCCATTGGTGACATCATCAAACTGTCACTCATGTATGAAAAGCCAGTGAAATACTCCTGGTGCTTTGGTGATATTGGAGCCTCCGGGTCCATGCAGCTGATAAATTCATTCAAATGCATGCTGTTATTTGATGGTTGCAGACAAATCTAGAAAGAGAAAAAAGGTATTAATCACAGTTTCTAAATGATACAGAAAATGGTAACAAAGTATGGTGAATCCCACCCCCGAGGTGCAGCAGATTTCACCAAGCAGGTTCCTTCCACCCTAGCTCCCTCTAGTGGTCAGAAGACATACACAATAATCATCTCCAATAATAAACAGAAATAATTCAGACCAGCTCGTATGATTGTGTAGTGATCACAAATTCATAGACCGGTCTGGAAATCTGTTAAAAAAAATGTCTTAGATGGTGAAGAGCCTGCCACTGAAAATCTCCCCTTCCCTATTGTTGGACTTCAATAAATGTATACTTACTGGTCTAGATTCAGAGGGTGTGCGACACATTCTTCCCTCTACCTCCGCCCAATCGATGGTCTTGAAGAACGGGTGGCTCCTGATGTCACAGACTTGTTGTTTTCGTCCATCTTGGTCTTTCCACAGAAGCTGTAAAGAATAATGAAATATAATGAGACACTGAAAAAGCAATAACAATATCTGAGCAATAGTGAAGCTGAGGCTTTATGTAAACTTACCCTTACTAAGAGGTCACGGAGGTTAGGGTTCATGCCCCTCGGATACTGGGGATTAATTTCAATAATTTTCTTCCGTATTTGTTCTTCATTGTCCTTTACTGAGATAAATGGATGTCTGCCAAGCGCCATCTTGTATATTATTATTCCAAGGAAGAAATAGTCGGCCATGGTGAAATAATCAATTTTTTGCAAGATCTGTAGAAACATAAGAGAAAGAGGGATTAGCACTTTGTCAGACCAGGCAGAGGACAGAGATTACAACACAGTGACATATGTGATGTATGAAGCTCGTGGAGGACTAAAATTGCCGTGAAAAGGTATAAAACTGAGGCGGAGCTTGTGAATATTGGAGGTGGGGCTCAACGGGGATGTATAGTCAAAACCCTTTTTTTTACATTTTACATGGAATAGAAAGAGGTTAAACACTCTAGGGCTCCCAAAAGCTTAACGTTCACAAACGCTCCCCATGTTAAAGAGAAGAAGGGAAAAAGCAGGTCACCAGTTACTTGAGATATTACCCCATATGTATTTGTGAATCAGGCCAGATAGATGAATCAATCTACACTCGGCCTCAATGTCCCCTACAAAGAATCCCCAACACTGCTACAGGTCTCAGAATTTCCCACCTTTTGTTGGGGGTAATGTTCTGGCCTGGAAACCCACTGAAAGCAACCAGAGCACCAGTGGAGACATTCTCCATTTAGAGTAAGTGGAGCACCCCTTTATCTCTTCCCTATATCCAATCATAATAATTGGTATATCTTGATAAATGTTATAATTAAGTCTGATATCAGGCGCATACTTACTTCTGGGGCCATGTAGTTTGGTGTCCCCACACGTCCTTTAATTCTCTTAGACTCGGTGACTCCCTTCGCTGACAATCCAAAATCTGCAATTCTGGCATGGCCAGCATTGTCTAAGAGGATGTTTCCTGGCTTCAGATCTCTGTGAACAATCTCTTTGGAGTGCAGGAATTGCAGGCCGCAAATAATTTCCGCTGTTAAGAGGAAGAAATTCATGGATTAGCATCAAAAATCATAACAGACCAGTTAATGGTAAAGATGAAGTGACTTCTCCCTATAGTACATAGGAATATGGATGGGATCAGCTGGAGGGGCCTGGCTAGATCACTGCCTGTCCTCAGTGGTCAGCCTCCCCCGACTCCAAAGTGACCCCGAAATAAAACTTACCTTAAGGTTTTCACAGGAAGTGGAGCTGAAGATCTTATCAGGCCATTGAGGTCTCCCCCGCTCAGATACTCCATAACAAAAGCCATATGATTCTGTGAAAAAAAAAAAACAGGTTACGTTAGGACATTGATGATTTCACATTGTGGAGGAATATAAGAAGACATGCATACTGGCAGACACTGCGGTGTGGCATCTTTATTAAGTTTCTGGGGCAATTCTGGAAAACCGGACAGAGAAGAAGCATAGGCCTCCATTACTGGAATATCTTTATCAAAATACTAGTCTGGTTGTTAGGGTGGCCCAATGACTTCCATATTTTGGTTTGCCATCCTGGAAGATGCATGTAGATCAGGAGTTCTGACTTCTCCGGTCTTGCTAGTTTAGACTTGTTCTGGTTCATTGACTCAAAGATTTGAGGCCAGAGACAGCCAGGCAGCTAGCAATGTCTAAAATCAGTAATGGCGGCCTCTCAGTATGTGGTTTCTTGAAGGAAAGCCTCTATTCTGTACAGTTTATGTCACTGAGCTCCAGCCTTGTAGGAAGCACTCTACAGTTCTTCTCTCACTTTTACTGCGTTCTGCTGATTTACAGCCATAGCCCTCAGAAGAATCTGATGTGGGACACAAGTGAAGCTCTCTTTTGCCTCCCCCAATTTGGCACTTAGTGCCTGAAGGGCTAGATAACAGGTCTGAACACTGTCATCTCATGGGGCAGGGGGGATCCTTAGCCTTGTGTAAGTTTTGACTCCCAAAAAAGTCACTATTTGCATAACTATTGTAGTGGTCTGGAGCAATAGTGGAGCGCAGTACAGGGAAGAGAAGAAAAAATTGGGAGATGAAAAGACTTACCTTTGTCTGGAATGATCCATATATATGGGTGATGTATGGGCACTCTCTGCCTTCTTCCAGAATGCATTTTTCAGCGAGGGCAATGCTGGGTCCACATTTCAGTAGCTGTCTCTTATCGACGAACTTCACCGCCAGCTTTTGGTTAGTGGCGAGATGGGTGGCCAACATCACTTTCCCGAAGCTCCCCTCCCCTCTCCAAGTACCTTGTGGAAGGTGAAGCTTTCCACATATAGTTTCTTGACACTGCTGGATGGGATATCACTGCTGGATGGAACCAGTGTTTTCTCACCTTCCATGGTGTCTGAAGTGACCAGACTTTGCTGGTCCTCCATTTCTGTGTCCAGTTTAAATATTATACTCTCACTGGTGGTAGTAGCCAATAGAGTTTTCTCACTGTCCTTCGTGGATGGAATGACTGGACATTGATGGTCTTTCACAGTCAGAGATACTATGATTGCCTCATCCTCATCCTCACTGGTGGATGAAACCAGTGCAGTTTTATCACCCACCAAGGTAGATGGGGTGACTGCACTTTGTTGATTCTCCACAGTCATATCTGGTGTTGTTGGCTCTCTGTCACTGTTAAATGGAACAAGTGCAGCTTGCTCCCCTTCATTGGTGGATGGGGTGACTGCACTTTGTTGGTCCTCCACAGTCATAGCTGATGTTGTTGGCTCTCTGTCACTGGTGAATGGAACCAGTGCAGTTTGCTCCCCCTCACTGGTGGATGGGGTGACTGCACTTTGTTGGTCCTCCACAGTCAAATCCGGTGTTATTGGCTCTCTGCAACTGGTGGATGGAACCAGTGCAGTTTGCTCCCCCTCATTGGTGGATGGGGTGACTGCACTTTGTTGGTCCTCCACAGTCATAGCCGGTGTTGTTGGCTTTCTGTCACTGGTGGATGGAACCAGTGCAGTTTGCTCCCCCTCATTGGTGGATGGGGTGATTGCACTTTGTTGGTCCTCCACGGTCATATCCGGTGTTGTTGGTTCTCTGTCACTGGTGGATGGAACCAGTTGGTTGTTCTCCCCCTCCAGGGTGGAAGTGGTGACACTGGGAGATGGTGGATCATCTTCTCCTAGAAAGAGGAAAAAATATATATTAGTTCTTTCTGTTTTATAATATTTCTTATTGTGCATTTATAGCTTCTATATACCCATGGACAATATTGTCGTTGTCCAAACTACCCCCCCCCCCCCCCAGGAGTTTATTCTCAGCCCCTATGACATCCCTAACACCAAGAGATACCAATCCTAATGTGATATCTCACTGCCCTGAGATCTCAGTGCCCTCGGGGGGGGGGGGGTCGGGGCCATATTGGTTCATTATGTATGCAGGCTGTGCTGGCTGTTTAGTAGTGCTTGTTCTGATGATGCTTCCTCTCAATTCAAGTTCATCATTCTGCTACGACAGGCATCGCGGCCGCCGGGCACAAGCACCGGGACATGAGTGACGCGGTGGGCGCGTGCGCGCGCCCTAGGGTTCCTGGAAGGCAGTGCCATCATATGACGGCAGCCCAGGATAACAGCTGCACCATCATATGACGGTGGGTGGGCAGCAAGTGGTTAATCGGCGCAATATCATCTTTTATATAGCCAAAAATTCGGGATTAGATTGGTTTTGATGAATGAAATGCATTACGTGTATTGCAATAATAATTCTGCCACTGGACCTCCTGTGTAACTTTAAACTGGTAGCCTCTAAAGTTTTACCTATGGATAATTTAAAAACATTATTTTTTTCTCCAGGGCCTTTGATAAAAAAAAAAAAATGGTGTTTGGCGGTTCTAAGTAATTTTTATGCAAATGTTAATTTTTGCTTTTTTCATCTGCCCACACTGGGCTAGATAGGTGATCCTCTCCCAATCCCCCCATATTACTAAGCCCAAGCAATTCAATATCTTTCCCCAACTTCAAATACAGCAGGTGGTTAAGGTTAGATAGGCTGCCTCAAAAACACATGATAAGGCCCCAGCATTTTCAAAAGCATCACAAGCACCTTGGACGGTGGCGCAAAGGCTAGAGCACCGTGCTCGTAAGCAGAGAAATCACTAGTTTGCATCTCTGGATCGGTGTATGCTAAGAATGTGGGCTAATGTAATTTGGATTCTCTAGAGTGCGAGCTCCAAAAAATGAGCAAGGAAGCTGGTACATGTAGTGATTAGTTATGGGCCGAACACCCCCCTGTTCAGTTTGCACAAGAACAGGCAAAAAATTTTGTGCAAACACCGTTAAGGTCTATGGGAACATGAAAAATCAAAAGTGCTAATTTGCATGGTCCTAAAAAGTGTTTGGGGACCTTGGTCCTGCCCCAGGGGACATGTATCAATGCAAAAAAAAGTTTTAAAAACGTCCGTTTATTCGGGAGCAGTGATTTTAATAACGCTTAAAGTGAACCAGTAAAAGTGTAATATTCCTTTAAATTTTGTACCCGGGGGGTGTCTATAGTATGCCTGTAAAGTGGCGCATGTTTCCCGTGTTTAGAACAGTCTGACAGCAAAATGACATTTCTAAAGGAAAAAAAAGTCATTTAAAACTACTTGGGGCTATAATGAATTGTCGGTTCGGCAATACACATAAAAGTTCATTGATAAAAACGGCATGGAATTCCCCCACAGGGGAACCCTGAACCAGAATAAAAAAAAAAAATGCGTGGGGATCCACCTAAATTCCATACCAGGCCCTTCAGGTCCTGATGGGCCTCATCCCCACAACCCTTGCCCAGCGGGGGGCTTATCAGAATCTGGAAGCCCCCTTTAAGAAGGGGACCCCCAGATCCTGGCAGTCCCCCCCCTGTTTGAAATGGTAACGGGTACATTGTACCTGTACCATTTCACAAAAAAAGTGTGTAAATGGTTAAAAAAACACACACACCGTGGGAGAAGTCCTTTATTAAAAAATAAAACTGTCCCACGTAGTGCGTTTACCTCCGCCGACGGACCGAAAAAAAAAATAAAAAAGATCTGCCTCCATAGGAGGCACACACCATATGACGCATCCTCGTAGGTGACAGCTGTTTTAAAATTGTGGGCAGGACCACACAGTATCATCACATGACCCCTTTTCTGAGCCCAGTAACCAACCCCACATCTTTACAGTGGTCCAACACCAACCTCCTCTTCCTAACACTGTTTTGGTGTTCCCCTATACACTTTTTGCCCCTACCCTTCCTGTGGTGCAACACCAACCTCCTTTTCTGACCCTCACCTGAACCCTCTTTTGGTGTTCCCCTATACACCTCTCCCACCTTACCCATGGTCCAACACCAACCTCCTCTTCTGACCCACCCCTCTCCAGAACCCTGTTTTGGTGTTTTCCAAAGCACCTCCTTACTCCCAATTTCTTTCTCTCAGGGTGCACATACTTATGCTTTTTCTTTGTTCCCACAACCTCTTTGCCCTTCCTCCTTCCCTTTTTGGTGTTCCCACAGCCAGCAGTGGTGTTTCTTCTACCCCATCCCTCCCCAAGAATCTGACTCCATCACCCCTTTTTATCAGTCACTCCCCTATCTATACTCCAACTCCCCTTACCCAACTCATACCACCCATTTTATCTCTCCAACACTGGGCTAGATAGGTGATCCTTGGCACCCAAACAAGTCAATACCTTCTCCCCCACCTGAAATTCAGCATGCCACAGCAGGGATTTGAACTCACAACAACACATCAGGCGCTTTACACATTGCACCACCACCAGAGGTGTTTGCAAAGGCCTCTAAAAAACAGGGCCATATCAGACATGGTAACTGTCTACTCTATACCAAGGGATTTTAATACACCCTAGATCTCTCCATAAAGAAGAGACTAGCCACAGCCATATGCTCAAGATGGCAACAGTGGCCAGTCCACCATGTGGTCCGCGTTAGTGTAGTGGTGATATCATAGTTTGTGACTCTCTTTTCTACAGACTAAGTAATATACACTGATTTGGGTTATTTTCACCAAAGAAATGTAGTAGAATACATTTTGGGCTAAATTTATGAAAAACAATTATTTATTTGCAAAATTTTATAACAGGAAAGAAGAAACCCCTTTTTTTTTCTTTTTTTTTTAGATTTTTCAGTCTTTTTTCGTTTATTTAGCAACATATTAAAAACCCAGTGCTGATTAAATAGCACCAAAAGAAAACTTATAGATTGGTGGTCACATGATACTGGCAGTAAGCCGGTACTTGGATTGGCCATCGGCTGTGTCCCATGGACAGGGTGGGTGACAGATCGTGCCGCTGCACAGCCCCGCGGGCGCACGATCGGTGCATCAATTGACGTCCAGTTAGGATAACTAAACCACCGCCCGCCCCTCATTTTGCTATAGACCAGGAGGTAAGTGGTTAAAGAGACCTTGAAAAAACCTGGTTTCTGTGTATAGAATATTTAGTAAATATGTACTTACAACACAAGGGACACGTGGGGAAATCAGTTAAGTGACACAATCAGAAAGCAGTTATAGAAATCTTGCTCAAGGGTGGAGTTACATTTTAAATCTCCCTACACAAAATCAAGACTTGTACTCTGAGAATTGCATTTCTATCAGATATTTGTACATTTGTTTTCCTGATTACATTGTAATATCGCCTTGTTCCTAAGGATTGCTTTCTGCTTTTCTTTGCAGCCAGCCACCATTGTTCCGGCGGCGTATTGTCGCTCCTGATAATCGGTGTTTGTGTTTTGCTGATCATGGCCGCTCTTCTGTATTGTCACCACGTGCAGCTGGGATTCAGCGCGTTCAAATCGAGATTCCTAATCTACATTCTCCGCTTAAAACACAATGCTGCAATCTGTTGGAATCTGCTTAGGAAGCAACAATAGTATTTCCACATCTTGTAAGCCGGAAAAACTGAGCAGTTGTATCAACAACAACAAAAAACGCATCTTTCTCTGAATTCTTTACAAAACTGAAACAAATCCCAAAAAAATGTAACAGAGGACATAATCACTCTTATGCCCCGTACACACGGTCGTATTTTCCGATGGAAAATGTCCGATCGGAGCGTGTTGTCGGAAATTCCGACCGTGTGTGGGCTCCATCGGACATTTTCCATCGGATTTTCCGACACACAAAGTTGGAGAGCAGGAGATAAAATTTTCCGACAACAAAATCCGTTGTCGGAAATTCCGATCGTGTGTACACAAATCCGACGGACAAAGTGCCACGCATGCTCAGAATAAATAAAGAGATGAAAGCTATTGGCCACTGCCCCGTTTATAGTCCCGACGTACATGTTTTACGTCACCGCGTTTAGAACGATCGGATTTTCCGACAACTTAGTGCGACCGTGTGTAGACAAAACAAGTTTGAGCCAACATCCGTCGGAAAAAATCCTAGGATTTTGTTGACGGAATGTCCGAACAAAGTCCGACCGTGTGTACGCCCTATAATAGTGATAGGGATCATTTCTGCAGCAGAATGGACTACACCCGATCATTGGTATAAGGATGGGGACAAGTGCTTTGGGGTGGGGGGGGCGCAGGGCTCGTAACCCCCACCAACCCCCCATGTGCTCGTCCCCCCCCCTTCCTGACCTGCCGGGCTGCATGCTCAGATAAGGGTCTGGTATAGATCTTGGGGGGGGGGGGACCTCCACGCCATTTTTTGGGCTGGGGGTTTCCCCTTAAGATCCATACCAGACCGAAGGGTCTGGTAACGTCTTGGGGGGAACCTCACGCAAATTTTTTTTTTAAATTTTGGCGGGTTTCCCAATCAAGATTCTCAGCACACAAGTCGCACCACAAGTCGGATCATCTTGATCAAGATGATCCGACTTGTGGTGCGACTTCTATTCAAATCAATGGGCTCCCATAGGGAACCACTGATTTTGAATAGAGGCAGAGAAATGCGGGACGAGGCTTACCGCTGTGTATACACAGCGGTAAGCCTCGTTAAACCGCGTTTAACACCTTTTACCGACGTCTGGCGTTTTTACAGCTCTAGCGCTGGAGCCTCAATACGTGCTGGTCCTGGGGTTTTTTTTGGAGCTTAAAAACACCAATGCATGTTACAGCTCAAAAACGCCATGGTGTGTATGAGGCCATTGAATAACATGGAGTGGCATTTTTTAGACTGCAAAAAAAGCTCAAAAACGCTGCTGTAAAAACGTCCGTGTGTATGAGGCCTTAATTTTGTTATTTGTTGGAAAGCTGCTGCAGAGATAAGACTCTTGCCAGTCAATATGTTGCTGGACACATGGCTGAGACCTTTTGTTTTTATTGGAAAATAAGGATGAGCTCCGGCGTGTTCGCAACCCGCACATGCAGAGCCCGCCAGGAAGTCGGCACTGCACAGCGCTAACCACAGGCAGTGAGACATTTCTCAATCTCTGCTGCCGCAGACCGAGAAAATGTCTCACTGCCTGCGATTAGTGCTGTGCAGTGTCGACTTTCTGGCGGGCTCCGCACGTGCAGGCTGCGAACACGCCTGAGCTCATCCTTATTGGAAAACAACAGGAACAGGGACAGGAAATGACATCATAACCATGTAGTTATAATACATTTTTTGACCTGAACTTTCAACCATCAAAGGCACTAAGCATCATATCACTCCAGTGGCAAAAGTAAAAAAAAAAAAAAAAAAAAAGTTTTATGCTAATTTTTTTAAAAATGTTGTCCGCTACCCCCTCCCCAGGCCACCATTCTCACGCAGGTAAGAATTGCATCTTATGTGCTCTGAAGCCTTTTTGGGATATGCACATCATGTATCTCAGGTTGCTTTAGGTGTCATTTATGCAGCTGGAGGTGGACAGACCTAGCAGAAGGCCAGGCTGCCTGAACCTGGAAGAGGCACCCAGCACCCATTGACATTATGAACCAAAGACAACGGCATGATACCTGGGCTCAATGCAACAGCAATGTAGCGGAAATAGGACACAGTAGGACAATGCTGGATCCACTGGACAGATACCTTTCTGATACCTTTGAGTACATTGCTGCATGACACGTAAGAGGGGGGTGAGCAATGGAGGTGGGCAGACTGCATCTTCTGTTAAAGCATTACCATCATTTTATTAACACCACCTAGTGGTAGAACTTATAATCATAGTGTAACATATGAGAATGTTTGTTGCGCCATATCTGAATAAACAGTATGCTAGCATTATTTCTTTCAGGCCTGTTGTATGGCTAACAAGCAAGCTATTGTTAAATAGAAAGCACAGGAAGCCAGGCACTACAATGATGGACATGTATCAAAGCCAAAGTTTTTTTTTTTTGAATTATGAAATAAAAAAAAATAAAAAAACAGTACTTCTTCCTACATAGAATTAAAGTGACACTAAAGGTAATTTTTGTATTTTTTTTAAAATAACAAACATGTCATACTTATCTCCACTGTGCAGCTCGTTTTTCACACAGTGGCCCTGATTCTGGTCTTCTGGGGTCCCTCGGCGGCTGTCTCGGCTCCTCCCCGCATCAGATAACCCCCTGGGAAAGCCGCTCTCCCGGGGGGGTTATCTTGCGGGCGCGCTCCCGAGTCCAGCATTCGGGATCCATAGACGCCGAATGCAGGACTCAGCCCCGCCCCCCGGCGTCCGCGTTATTTGATTTGATTGACAGCAGCGGCAGCCAATGGCTATCAATCTATCCAATCAACAGCCGAGAACCCCCTAGCAGAGAGAAGGCGCGTCCACGTGGGACAAGTTTGAGGGTTCAGGTAAGTAAAACGGGGGGGCTGGGGGCTGGGGGCCGGTCAGTGACAGGTGTTTTTTCACCTTAATGCATAGGATGCATTAAGGTGAAAAAACACTTACCTTTACAACCCCTTTAACTTACAATGGCAATATGGCTATTATAGGTGCACCACAAACTTATGGTAATAGCAAACCCAAACCACCAGAGGGTGCACCAAACTAGCACATTACCTTTGAGACAATTTAATATTTAAAATGTGTACATCATACTCACAATTGGAAAGCATATGTAAAGCAAAATATATAAAAAAAATCCACCAGACGCTCCACTCAGCAAGGTCCCCTGATGGTATGGGTCATGGGATGAAAGCTCAAACCGAGCTGACGCATTTCGAGGGGTTTCCCCTCTTCTTTAGGCCCTGTTCACACCTGAGAGTAGCGTTTTTTCTGGCGTTTTGTCAGGCATATTTACGCATTTTCATGCAGCGTTTTCCAGCGTTTTTGAGCCTTGGCATTTTTTTTTATTAGCCAATAGGAAAAAATGATCATCTGTTTCATCATTTGTTGCTATGTTTTTAGATTTTGTCATCTGCTTCCTGCTTCAAAAACGCCCAAATCTGCCCGATTCGAGCGACAAAAAAGGGTCCACAACTTGCTTGAGCTTCAGGCGTAGGGCTTCAGGCGACTTGGAGTGGAGATGTGAACTATCTCCATAGAGAATAATGTATTTTTTCCCCTCAAGCGTTTTGTAGCTTCAGGCTTCAAGCTACAAAACGCTCAGGTGTGAATGGAGCCTTAGAGCTGGCTTTTATTTTAGAATTTCTCTGGGTTTCCCTGACCTGTTGTGAGTGGCAGCACAGCCTTTGTGGTGGCTGTACCAGTGGAGACACGCGTTTTCAATCAGCCGCACAGCAACCTCTAAAGCGCAGGAGCATTTGTTATTCTTTTTATGTTGCCATTCCTAATTATTCATAGGACAAAAGCATTCACCTAACTACAATTTTTTTTGTGTTTTGTTTTGTTTTTTGTTATGTAAGCTTGTATAATGTATTTGTAAATTGACTGATGGTATGATTATGCCATTAATGTATGCATATTTGTCTATTTGTATAATCATTTTCCAATAAAATTAAGATTGAAACTAAACTAAACTTTCATACTACAGTATATAATTGTTAATTACTTTGTTTTATCCAGTAAAGC
Organism: Lithobates clamitans; assembly: GCA_037952925.1. Classification (NCBI taxonomy): domain Eukaryota; kingdom Metazoa; phylum Chordata; class Amphibia; order Anura; family Ranidae; genus Lithobates; species Lithobates clamitans. The sequence continues at coordinate 1,475,827 of JBBGZY010000096.1, read as the reverse complement.
TGCCTGTTTTGACCTCTTGGGAGGTCCATTTCTGTTGTTATTCTCTATAAGGTTCTGGGAGGTGGACATCCTGCCATACCATACCGATGGGCACTAATGGAAGGTACGTTTTTTTTTCCAGCTGCCTTATTTATCCAACTTCAGCCACCAAACCAAAGAATCCATTCCTGCATCACATTACATCACATTACATTTGAATGCACAACGCAAAGTAGCTGAGACAATCCTGCACATAAATAAATTAGAAAGCTGCTTCTTTGAAAATCCATAAAGTTTAATCGGAACATAAACCCGGCAAGTTTTCACTCCACAATTTATGATGTAATTATTTCATTTACTTCGACAGTCCTGAAAATGTTTATCTGGCACTTTTTTTTATTCAGTAGCTATTTAGAATCAACATGATGCCTCAGTCTGTTGCTTCCTAGGCAGTCTTGGGTTGCTCCATAGGCTTCTGTTGTACATTAAAGAGGAACTCCAAGAAGTATAAATGGAAGGACTGTGGGGGTAAGTGTAATGTGTTAATCATACTGACCTCTGTGACATCCTTTGTGAAATGCGGAGCATTTTATTCACCTCTGTCAGCACTGGTACCATTATATAATTGCCTTCTGTCCATGTGCTTGACTTGTATCGATGTATTCAGTCCCATGGAGTTCTATAGTGCTGACCACTTCAGTTCAGGTAATGTGCAGGGACTATAGCGCTGACAATGGTCTTTTCAGATCTGTGTAAAGGACCCCCCTTCTGGGCTCGCAAATGGTTAGTCCATTCAAATAAATAATCAATGGGCCAATAGTAAGGTTCAGGAGGTGGGCATACCCAAGGGGTTGGGGGGGGTTGGGGAGAGTTACTAAATATGTATGTTTGAAGTTATTAACCATTGCATCACTGGAGTCTCGGAGCCAGGAAGAGGACAGGCACTGAAAACAACGTAAGACATATTTCATTACCAGCAAGCAATGTGACTAAAGCTGTTTTTTTTTTTTTTAGCTAAACTTTAGCTTTACACTAGTTGTAAACCATGAAAAATTAACAAAGCCTATCCCTTTATAGTGTGTACTTGTCTCATTCCAAAATGCCTAGTTTGTTCTGTACTCTCTCTCTCTCTCTCTTCCCTCTGCTATCTGCATGAGTCACTTCGGACAGGTTATGTCAATCCCGACAATCTCGGGGGATGGCCCTGTCCCCCCTCTGCACACAGAAGGTGATTGACAGCCTTAGCTGTGAACGTTTCCCTATGAGACTGTGTATGTGTGTGTGTGTGTGTGGTGGGGGGGGTGGGCTTTCTCTCCACTCGGATTTCAGATTACACTAAGCTCCTAGCTCTATGCTGTACAGTGTGTAACATCAGAGCCACACCTCCTACCTCTGGAAGCTCAGGAATGCTGTGTAAACTGTGTGCTTTCGGAGGCTGTACAGGAGAGATAGCTGCAGATAAACAGGTACAACTTATGTAGGAGGATTTGTTTAATCTCTGTGTATCACCAGAGGCCAGTCACGCCACTGGATATAGGTAAGAGTTTACAACCAATTTAAGTTCTCTTATACGTATACACCCACGGCACTTTATTAGGGACACTTTGCTAGTACCAGGTTGCAACCCCTTTTGCCTTCAGAAGTGCCTTAATTCTTTGTGTCATAAACAAGGTGTTGGAAAGATTCCTCAGAAAGTTTGGTCCATATTGACATGATAACATCACACAGTTGCTGCAGTTTTTTTGGCTGCACATCCATGATGCAAATCCCCTGTTCCACCACATCCCAGAGGTGCTCTATTGGATGAGATCTGGTGACTGTGGAGGCCATTGGAGTACAGTGATCTCATTGTCATGTTCAAGGAACCAGTGGTGAGATGATTTGAGCTTTGTGACATGGTGCATTATCCTGCTGGAAGGAGCCATCAGAAGATGGGAACACTGTAGTCATAAAGGGATGGACATGGTCACCAACATTACTCAGGTAGGCCGTGACATTTAAATGATGTTCGATTGGTACTAAGGGGCCCAAAGTGTGCCAAGAAAATATCCTCCACACCATTACACCACCACCAGCCTGTACTGTTGATACAGACAGGATGGATCCATGCTTTCACGTTGTTTACGCCTAATTCTGACCCCACCATCTGAATGTTGCAGCTGAAATCAAGACCAGGCAACGTTTTTCCAATCTTCTATTGCCCACTTTTGGTGATCCTGTGCGAATCCTACCCTTGGTTTCCTGTTCTTAGCTATCAGGAGTAGCACCCGGTGTAGCCCATCTGCTTCAAGGTTGGATGTGTTGTGCATTCAGAGATGGTATGTGTATGAGGATGTGACCATTGGAACCTGCAAAACTATAATAGTTCATAGGTGCCTATTCCAGGCAAGAAAACTTATAGCTCAAAGATGGCAGGCAAGAACCCCCCCACAAATAGAGGAATGGTGTAAAACAGTGACTGAAACAATGTGGAAGGAAAAAACAGTATATATAAAAAGGAGGAACCTAAAAGCATTTAAAAAACTTTGGAGACCCTGGCTAGAGGAAATGGGATACATACTATAATAAATAAAGAGATAACGCCCTTACGAAATAGGAAGAATAATATGCACGGATGTAGGGGGGGGAGGCTGAAGGGGAGGGGGGGAGAGGGAGGGGGGAGGAAGTAAGAAAAGGGGTAAGCCGGATAAAATAATAAAGCACGCTGTTCCCTTTTGATAGGGTTTTATTATGTACACCTAAATGTTGTGGATTGAATTGAAATGTAATGGATCATTGTAATGAAACTATGCACTGAGATGTATTTCTTGTTTGAACATTAATAAAAACGATTGAATTTAAAAAAAAAAGAGATGGTATTCTGCCTACCTTGGTTGTAACAAGTGGTTATTTGAGTCACTGTTGCCTTTCTATCATCTCAAACCAGCCTGCTCATTTTCCTCTGACATCAACAAGGTATTTTCCGCCACACAGCTGCCACTTACTGGATATTTTCTCTTTTTTGACCAATCTCTGTAAATCCTAGAGATGTTTGTGTGTGACAATCCCTGTAGATCAGCAGTGTTTAAAGTACTCAGACCAGCCTGTCTGGCACCAACAATCATGCCACGTTCAAAGTCACTTAAATCCCTTTTCTTCCCTATTCTGATGCTTTGTTTTAACCTTAGCAAGTCGTTTTTACCACGTCTAGATGCCTAAATGCATTGAGTTGATTCCATGTGATTGGATGACTAGCAATTTGTGTTACCAAGCAATTAAACAGGTGTACCTAATAAAGTGACCGGTGAGTGTAGCATTAAAGAATATCAAAAATACTATACATTCCCAAAAGTTACATCCATCTTTCTCATTCTGTTTCCTGTTACACTCATATTTAGGTCAACCTCAAACTGCCCCCTTTTCCCCAACACTTACAAAATCACAGGCTTTGTTGCTCCACAGCCTCCTGTCATTATTTGAATTTTAGTTGTGTCGTTCATTCACAGAGATCTTTGAATGAAAAAACGAAAGCCTCGTACACACGATCGGACTGTTGGCCAACAAATCCGTGGAATTTTGTCCGAAGGATGTTGGCTCCAACTTGTCTTGCATACACACGGTCACACAAATGCTGGCCAACAATTATGAACGTAGTGACATACTACATTGTTTTTCAACTCTTTAGCGCCACCCTTTGGGCTCCTTCTGCCAATTTCGTGTTAGTAGAAGTTTGGTGAGTGTTGATTCGCACTTTTCATTTTGCACTTTTTGCAGTTTGTTTCTGAACGGCCGTTTGTCAACCAGACATGTTGCAGAATCGGAGGAGATAACGTGTTATTTATTATTGGCCTTGGAGTTATTGCTTTGACATAATTTTTTTGGCTGAATAATAATTTGATTTGGTATATTTTCTATATTTTTGGATGCATAAAATGCACTTTTTGGTTAAGTTCTATTGGCAGATAACATGTCTATTAGAATTTTATTTGTTTTCTTTTTTAATGCACAATAAAAAAATTGTGTAGAATAATACTTGTCTATGTGTTTTACTTCAAATGACAGTCTGGGAGTAGTCAGTTACATTTTAAAAAATACAATGTAAAATTAACAAGGGACACCAACATAGTTGTATCTTTGATCTTAACCACTTTAATACCCGGCTATTGTAATATGACGTCCACAGATGAGATCTCCCATCCTGGGTGGACGTCATATGACGGCCTTGGGTTCCCGGCCGCCTAGGGGGCGCGTGCGCGCCCGCCGCGTTGTTTGGGACCCGTTGCGTGTGCCCGGCGGCCGCGATGTCCGCCAGGCACCCGCGATTGCCCGTTAACCGGGCCGGACCGTGGATCTGTGTGTGTAAACACACAGATCCACAGCCTGTCAGGTGAGAGGAGACCGATCTGTGTTCCCACAACAGAGGAACACTGATCGGTCTCCTCCCCTTGTACGTCCCCTCCCCCTACAGTTAGAAGCATTCCTTAGGTAACATAATTAACCCCGCCCCCTATTGGTTAACCCCTTCACTGCCTGTCACATTTACACAGTAATCAATGCAATTTAATAGCATCGATCGCTGTATAAATGTGAATGGTCCCAAAAATGCGTCAAAAGTGTCCGATGTGTCCGCCATAATGTCGCAGTCACGAAAAAAAAGTCGCAATCGCCGCTATTACTAGTCAAAAAAATAAATAAATATTTTTTTTTAAATGCCATAAATCTATCCCGTATTTTGTAGACGCTATAACTTTTGCGCAAACCAATCAATATACGCTTATTGCGATTTTTTTTTACCAAAAATATGTAGAAGAATACGTATCGGCCGAAACTGAGGAAAAAATTTTTTTTTTTTTTTTTTAATTTGGATATTTATTATAGCAAAAAGTAAAAAATATTGTATTTTTTTCAAAATTGTTGCTCTTCTTTTGTTTATAGCGCAAAAAATAAAAACCGCAGAGGTGATCAAATACCACCAAAAGAAAGCTCTATTTGTGGGGAAAAAAGGACAGTAATTTTGGGTACAACGTCGCACGACCACGAAATTGTCATTTAAAGTGTGACAGCGCTGAAAACTAAAAATTGGCCTGGGAAGGAAGGGGGTGAAAATGCCCTGTTATTGAACCGGTTAAAAACTACAGGATAATGGTGTTGTGGTAACTTGCCCAAATAAAAAAAAAACAAAAAAACATAATATTATTCTTGATATCACTAGAAAAAAAAAAAAAAAGCCTTTGAAAATTTGTTTGCAATAACTCCATCAGTATCACCAGCAAAGCAGCTTCATTATTATCCCATTAAAGAAGAAGAGAATTGTGCGCTGCATTTGGAGATTTCATTAGTTACCACGTCACAAATGTTAATTCTCCATTACGATCGCTAGTTTACAAGACCGACCGCTTCTGCTTCCGAGCATGCGTGTTTGTACTTTGGACTTTTGTCCGACGGACTTGTGTAGACACGATCGGACAATCTGACAACACATATATGTCCGCGGAAAATTTTAAAACCTGCTATCCAACATTTGTCCGCGGAAAATCCGACAACAATTGTCCGATGGAGCATACACACGGTCGGATTTACCGCCAACAGCCTGTCATCACACAATCCCCGTCGGAAAGTCCGATCGTGTGTATGAGGCTTTAGAGTCCCTTCCGCCACTGCGGCAGTTTTCCATGATGCACAAGTGTGGAGACATAACTACAATTGTTGATACTTCCTCCACTCCGTAACTGAAAGTTCTTACCTTGATAGAGACCTAAGCTAGAGGAAGACTCTGAAAGAGCCAGAGCATTGCACCATAATCCACTGGTTGCACTTCAATGCTTTGCAGTCTCCTAATGCAAAAAAATACCAAATGCCCATTTTTGTGTTTTGCGATATGGGTGCATTTATTGGGTTTTTTTTGTTTGTTTGTTTTTTTGCCAAAAGTTTGAATTCCCATTGAAGCTTCTTTTTGTTTCTAATGTGCAAAAACCCTTTGAAATATACAATTCCACCAAATTAAGCAATGATTAACAATACTGATCAATAAAAATCAACACAAAACAGCCATTATTATTAGTCATTATTTATTCCTAAATATAAATCATCATGTCGAATACTTTACATCCAGCTTTTGTACAGGCAAAAATAAATACTATTGGTCAATACAAGTTCAAAATATCATCATAAGAAACGGCTGTCTTGAAGTAAAGCATCATTTTGAGAGCAGGAATAAGCCTGTAGCAGAATATAGCAGCGGTACAATCATCTGTTATTTAACAAAACATGCTTGAAAGTTCTTTAAAAAAAAACAAAACATGTTTTAAATTTATTATGTTACACGCACAATAAGATTTTTTTTTATAGGGCTGCATTAGTAGAGCGCAGCAAAAGCGCCTGCATATTGGTCACTATTGCTGCTATACGTTGTCAACCCATCTTTTACCTGATCCCCTTTATATAGGAATCTTCAAATGTATGTAAAGGGACAACCTATTGTTTCTTAATTTTGGGTAGAGTGTTAAGGGGTTAGACCCTCTGAAAAGTTTTTGTTGTCTGTGTCCCCGCTGGGGATGTCACCCCTCTATTCATCCTAGTGACCAGTCACCGAGACAGGAAAGTAAGAGAAATCTAGACGTGCCATGAGAGTAGGAGGGTGTGGAAATTATTTAATCATTTATATTATTTTCTTGTTCTTACAACACGGGTGGAAGAAAGAAAAATAGCTTGAGTCGCAAATCAACACAATCAGTGTTGATAGGGAAAACTCTCCCGCTGCGCTGTTGTGTTCCACGGCAGGGAGCTTTCTCTGCCGGCAGAACACAATGATTGCTGCTAGCAGCTAGAGCCACCAGAAGTGATCGCATGCAAAAAAAAGTACAGGCTGGTTGCACTAGAGTCGACTGAATGATCGACTTCAGTACAACCAGCCCGCCCATACTGTAGATGGATGGAATCTCAGCCGGACCAGGGGCGTACCTAGAGCATTCGTCACCCGGGGCAGATCCTATATCTGGCACCCCACCCCACATTAAAATGTAAAAACACCCCACTGTGCCCCCTGCATACCTCTGCATCCTTCAATATCTCTTTGTCACTACTGTGTACCCCCTCTCCACAATTGCACCTCTGGACCCCATTACATTATACAGAACCCTGCACCTCTGGACCACTTTACATTACACAGCACCCTGCACCTCTGGACCCCTTTACATTACACAGTCCCCTGCAGCTCTGGACCCCTTTACATTACACAGCCCTCTGCACCCCTTTACATTACAGAGCACCGTGCACCTCTGGACCCCTTTACATTACATAGCACCTTGCATCTCTGGACCCCTTTACATTACACAGCACCCTGCACCTCTGGGCCCCTTTACATTACACAAAACCCTGCACTTCTGGACCCCTTTACATTACACAGCCCCCTGCATCTCTGGACCCCTTTACATTACACAGTCCCCTGCAGCCCTTTACATTACAGAGCACCCTGCACCTCTGGACCCCTTTACATTACACAGCCCCCTGCATCTCTGGACCCCTTTACATTACACAGTCCCCTGCACCCCTTTACATTACAGAGCACCCTGTACCTCTGGACCCCTTTACATTACACAGTACCCTGCAACTCTGGACCCCTTTACATTACACATCCCCCTGCACCTCTGGACCCCTTTACATTACACAGCACCCTGCACCTCTGGAGCCCTTTACATTACACAGCACTCTGCATCTCTGGACCCCTTTACATCACACAGCACCCTGCACCCCTTTACATTACAGAGCGCCCTCCACCTGTGGACCCCTTTACATTACACAGCACCCTGCACCTCTGGACCCCTTTACATTACACAGAACCCTGCATCACTGGAACCCTTTACATTACACAGCAACCTGCCCCTCTTGACCCATTTACATTACTCAGCACCCTGCATCTCTAGACCCCTTTACATTACAAAACCCCCTGCATCTCTGGACCCCTTTTCATTACACAGCACCCTGCATCTCTGGACCCCTTTACATTACACAACACCCTGCACCTCTGGACCCCTTTACATAATACAGCCCCCACAGCTCTGGACCCCTTTACATTATACAGCCCCCCACAGTTCTGGGCCCCCTGCATGTTACATAGACCCCTCCTTCATTACATTTAGTGCAGACTCCCCCATTCAGTGCAGACCCCCCTTTAGTGCAGACCTCCCCCCATTCAGTGCAGGCCCCCCTTCAGTGCAGACCCCTCATTCAGTGCAGACCCCTCCCCCCTTCAGTGCAGACCCCCCCCATTCTGTGCAGTGGTGTTGCCCTGGGCCCCGCGGACAGGTGTCACCGCCACCCCCGCCCCCCTTGCAACGCCACTGCAGCTTGCCTCTCCCTGCTATAACCTGCCCCGTCACCGCGCCGCTGCCTAAACCCGCGGTTCGCCCCCCACTTTGTACGCCACTGAGCTGGACCCTGCTAAACTGGCTGAAATTCGATACATCTATGGCTGGCATTAATGAGGACAAATAGTTTGGTGATGTCTTAGGCCCCATGCAGATGTGCCATCCAGCCCCACTGTCAACAGCCTGTAAAAACTCTATGAGAGCCTGACAGCTGTTGTGGCTAAATAGGGCTGGACAGTGTACTCAGTGGTACTTCCATCTAGGGCGGTATGCACGCAGGGTACATACTGCACTAACCCAAAATACAGCTCGGTGCACCACCCAGCCCTGTATAGCCTCAGCAGTTGTTAGCCTCTCATACAGGTTTTACAGGCTGCTGACAGCGGATCTGGACAGTACACTACACCTGTGCCCCTCTGCCCACTACTAAACGCCCAGTATGCAGCAAGAGAAGATTTCCTCTGACTATGTCACAGTCAGGGGTCTGGCTCGGGGACTATAGCAGTTGAGAGGCTCCCACCGACCATCAGGTTAGGAAAACAAGCAGGTCACCCTGGTAGATGATGCAAGCTCACCCAAGGTGCGAGGTCTAAGCACTAATCAGTGTTCACTAGTGCTCCTGATAGTGGAGATGGGCTTTGCTGCCTATTAGTACCAGTTTGGGGTTTTCAGGAGGTCAACCCACCAGGCAGTAAGCAAGCCAGGGTCCAGTAGCAGATATAGCAGGTAGAATCAAGCAGAAGCGAAGTCAGGAAACAAGCCAAAGGTCAGTAACAAGTGGTAGTGGGGATAAGGACAGCTGCAAGTACGCAAAGGGGCAAGATATCAGCTGGAGAGAGCAAGACAATCTGGCAAACAAGAAGTGCAGAGACATGGCTTAAATAGGCACTTCATAAGAGGAGTAAAGATTTCAAGGTTCACCAGAAACAAGAGACAAGGCAAGAAAGTCCAAAGGATCAGAAAGGGAGCTGTCCAGCATCTCAGGTGGCTCAGCAAGAAGAGCAGAGGCTGTGGGTTCAGATCCCGATTCTGACACAGCTCTTGTCATGAGTGTCTCTAGGACAGGAATCAAAGTGAAATCTCCCCAGAAGGATGCAGACAACAAAAAAAATTTGATAGGGGTTTTCCCTACTCTATTCAAAACCAGAAACTTTTGGCTACACATACATTTACCAAACTGGTCAGCCTTAGATCCAAATTTAGAAGCCATAGGTATCAAACTGCAAATGTCATTCAAAGTATATAATTTTGTATAACACTATAAAAAACAATTCAAGTACAACACAACAATAAAAGTCTAAAGTAAAGATAAATAGATAGATATAAATAATAGGCTGATTGATGAAAAATGGAGCAAAGAAAAATGGAAGTCATAGCCCAAGCCGACCAATTACACACTTTTACATTCAAAAATGTGCCACCTGACTGGAGCACAAGTGAAGCTGATTTTCATATTCTGCTCCAGCTGTCTTCATGGACCACAAGCAGTACATGTTTTCATAACCTTCACATTAAAGGTTGGTAACTACCAGAATCATTTTTGCACACGTGTTTCTGATCACTGAGTTTTATATAGTTATAAGATATGCAATATATATATATATTTCTCCTTGAAAGCCATACAAATCATTATTGGCAGCAAATAGCAATACATAAAAAATATTTACATTTTATAGACAGGTTTGGGGGGGGTTGCCACACAAGCATAATTGCAGAGCTGTTGCACCAAGCCACCTAAACAGTATTTTTGCATGCACTGTTAATAGGGTTATGTACATCAATGCCATATCACTGGTTTTGCAAATGGCAAGACATTTGGCTGCATTACATTTGTTCTCAGTAATGGGGGCCTGGTGCTGGCTGTTTTTTGGTACAAGGCTATTGGAACCAAGAAACTAGCATTAATAATGTAGCTGCCCATTGTTTAATTTAATAACAACATTTTCCCCTACCCTAGCCCTGGACAACACTGTACACTCTTTATTTATTCTAAAATTTTAGGTAAATACCTTTCTTTTAGGAATGTCATGTAATGGTCATGTGACCACTCCAGTCCTATTCCTCTCCTTCCCATAGTATGGAGAAGGGCAGGAAGCAGTGGCGACTCATGGACTACATGTCCCAGAAGTCTGTGCAATTCAAGCTGCTGTGGTTCTGCTTTAACAACTGAAACATTGAACCCCAAAGCCTCACACTAACCTAATCTAGCCCAGAACTGATCCCCTACTTTGATGTTACATACAATTTTAAAGCTGGCATGTTGATACTATCAAGATCATTTACTATGGCCATCAAAACTGCATATGTAAATATACACTGCTACTGGTTCGACTGGTTATAAAGTGGATGTTCATCAAAATTACCTGGTAGGATAAGACAATCTAAGGTTGCCTTACGCCCTCTATATGAAGATAAATCCCATACAGTCCCACAGAGGTCCTCCTATTTAGTCGTTTCACGCCCTTTTGCTGGCCATCAGTTCTTCAGCAAAAGTATATGGCGATTCCCAGAAAGTAAATAACATGATAAAAAGGTGTTGACTGAAGTAGCAGAAAATTTAAACAATCAGTGGAGCGCATCAGTTTCTTAGGGGTTGACCACATTAGCTCTGTGATGGGAGTCACTTTGGCGGCCTGCGGAACCCAGAATCCTTTGAAGAGGTTGGGAAACCCTTGTTTCAGCTCCCCAGGCACCTCCTATGTCTAAGTCACCCTTGGTCTCGAATAGGGGCACAGGGTGACAGAGAAATCCAGTGTGATCTGTACTAATCAGACTCACTGTACAACCACACTGGAATGTTGTGTGTGTGTATATATATATATATATATATATATATATATATATATATATATATATATATATATATATATATATATATGTATATTGTCTCATTTTGTTGTGTACTCTTTGCTGGATCGTTTGGGGTGTGGCTATATTTTATTGTCCTACTGTTTCTGTTTGCCTTGGATATTATGGGATGTGTAAGTGTGTTTGCTGTGAGGAGGGAGGGGGGTTTCTCCAACAGCTCTCCCTGCTGATTGGACAGTCTACCCCGCCTGGAATGCAAAGGTGGGGGATTGTCCCGAGTATTACCTGTTACCTGTTTTTTAAAATAAAACAGTTCATGTTCAGCAACCAAACGAGTATTGCCTTGTTTGTTGTTGTCAATGGTTGGAATATCTGATATCTATATTCAGATTGGGACGAAGCGGTATAAGACGAAAGCACTCAAGTGAGTGGGACGTTTCTTTACATTGGTGGCGAGCAGTGGGACGCTTCCTGCAGTCTGGGACATCCAAACCTCCACCGGGATCCAAGGTCCGGATAGCAGGAGAGGAGTAATACAGATACCAGCTGCCATGGAGGAGGAATTCGGAAGGAGGTTGCGAGAGATGCAGATACAGCACAGAGGACCAGTATCAGAGCAGGTCCTGCTGGGATAGTATGATTCCATCCGCTGCAAACTCTGGCCCGTGAGCAGCGCCACCAGGGAAAAGTTCTCCCCTCTATCCATGAAGTGTACAGGTCGCAGTATGGATTACAGGTGCTGTGTTTTTTTAAAAAAAAACGCACAAGGAGCAGACAGCTGAGTTAAGAAGGCTGATCTGGGCTGGTCTACGGTGGCCTGGGACTGTCAGGATTTAAATAGCGCCAACAGTTTGTTTTACTATATGTATAACAGCTTATTAAAATTACCCCGTAAGGTTGGGCAGTGGAACAATTTTAAAGTTTTCCCTACTAGCAGACAACAGCAGTTTTTATATTTGCTCCCATAGCTGGAAATAACACGTTACTTCATGGTCCTATGATAGCCAGCGGTCCAATCCTCCACTCTCCCAAGCTGGAAGATGCAAGTGCACGCCTTCCATCTATCACATATTATCCAAAAGACATGGCAGCTGGTCCTGCTTTGAGTACACTGCACGTGTGATGACATTGGCAAGAGAGGCAGCAACAAAACTGCTCTGAAACTAACATTTAGAGTGGCTTTGGTGGACCAGCCATCACAACCAGAACCAGCTGGAAAAAAGATTGTTCTAGCCCTTCCCCTATAAAGAATGTTGACCTCTATGTCACTATTGTGTCATGTGGTGTCCAGCAGGAGAAACCATAAAACATAGCAGGAAACACAGAAGAGTAACATATCCAGAAGTACTAAGCTCCAGGGGGGTGGAGCGAAACGCGTTAGGGGTGTGGCCTGGCAGGAGCCCAGGCTGAGATTGCCACTCTGACCGCCATTACTACAGAACTCCGTGGATGTACGGCATTAAGGATTTCTTCCTCCTTTCCCCCTCAGTGAACACAGGAGCTGGGACAAGATCCATCCCTTGCCTGCACTCCCGTAACGAATGTGGAGCTGCTCGTGTTACTCCCTATGCTGATTGAGCCTGAGTGGCACTTTAATCTTTTGTGGGTCATAGAGACATATCCAGGAGTGTCTGTTTAAGAAGAAACTCCACCCAAAGATTCCTCTTTAATGGAGCAGTGTTTGATCGTATGGGCAGCAGACGAATTATGTACTTACATTTTTCTGGACAGAAGATGTTTTATTTGAGATTGGTGACTGGATCACTTTAAAGAAAAGCTTCTCGAAGTTCTGCCTTTACCCTCCCCACCTTCAGCGTGTTGGGCAGGAGAAAGCTTGTAAGCTCCCACACTACCGGAAAGTGCCAAAGCTTGAGCTGATGTGAACCATTGGATATTAGCAGATCATTGGCACTAAAAGCTGCTGCAGGAACCTGCTCTTGTTTGTTGGCTTGACCTGTTGGCAGTTTGATGGGTTTTTTTTTTTGTAAAGTAACAGAATATTTTAAGCCAATACATATTTTCAAGTTGTTATAGTAAATTTATCTATACATCTTAAAGTGCTTGTAGCTGAGGATGATGGAAAGGTTGCAATTGCACATTTAAACACAAACTCGTCTACTTTAAAGGTCATCAATAAGCAGCTATTCTGTCTTGTGAACCAACATTCATGAGAATTTAGCATTGTACTATTATGTCATAAGATTTGATCTAGCTCACAAAATTGCTGCTTATTTCGAACGAAACGCATCATAAACATCTTACATTATTATAATACTAGCACATTCAAGTTGCTGGATATATTAAGAATTACATACATCTCTAAGTGTTTCTCCTTAGCACTATTTGTCAATGGCAGATTATTCAGGAGTGCTTTGTTGGAAGCCACATTATTACTCTACGGCCTGTATTTATCCATATGTACAAAATGTAAGGTGTTCAGTAATCCAATGCAACCAATTGTAGCTTCTAATGGTATCCATAAACAATACAAACCAATCACGAGGACTGGGAAACAACCAGAATGTTTATTGGTGCTTTTAGAGCCCAGGTTTTTTTCCTTTATTTTCACCTGATGATTACGCCAATAGCACGCTTCCAATCCCAGGGCGACAACACTCACTGCCCTTCTGTATTAGGCCAACAGAAGCAAGACAGGATGACTGAAGCGTGCCCTCCTCCTATTGTTCCTAACATAGAGGGGTGTGGTTGCGCAGTCCTCAGAGAACAATGTAATTGATAACAGTCAGCACATGAACTTAAACTGGCCATAGACGATGCGCCACACCTGTGGTTGCAGGAAAGAAAATCGCACCCCTCCCCAATCAACATAGTGTTGATGGGTGAATCCCTCCCATTGAGCTATTGTGTTCTCCTCGCAGGGGGCGGTGAGAGCCGCTGACATTATCATAGCTGAAAATCCAACATGCTGGTGGTTGTACCCAAGCCAATTGATGGATCAACTTGGGTATATCCAGCCTGACCGTAGATAATTTGAATCTCAACCGGTCCCTCTTGTGTTCTCCCTGCAGGGGGACATGGGGCGACATCCCTGCCAGGAGAATACAGTCATTATTGCTAGCGGCTATAGCCACTGGCAATAATCGCATCAGAAAAATATGACATGCTGGCTGATTGTACCCAAGTTGATTGATGGACTGGCTGAGATTGAAACCATCTATGGCTGGCTTTAGCAGGTCACAAGATTTTTGGCGAAGATCAAAGGAAATTTTTCAACTTATCAATCAGATATAACAGAAGTCTTTCAATGGTATTCTTAGCAGATCAAAAGAGACCTAATATGTTCTACGTTATGCTTTACATATAGTTTGAAGCAATTCTATCCATATTTTAAAAACTTGAAGTAGAACTATAAGCAAAACTTTTTTCTGGATAGAGTAGGGGGTGGTTATAACCCCTGTCATGTTTCTTTTTTTGCTATCTGTTTACCATTGGGGAGATTTACCTTTACTTCCTGTCTCATAGCCAAAACAGGAAGTGAGAGGAAATCCCTGCAAATTAAGGGAATCCCTGGTAGTTCTTGTAACCTGGATCCCCAGGTTACAAGAACTAGTGTCCCCATTGGAAGATTTTCCCACTCTTATTTTTCTGGGGACAACCAAAAATGTGGGATTTTCTTTTACTTTCACTATCGATGATGATGGTAAACAGGACAAATAGAGAGGGTGAATCTCCTCAACTGGAACACAGACAGCAATAAAAGCTGACAGGTAATCAAATTCCACTCTAGCCAAAAAAAAAAAAAAAGGTTGCCTTTAGTTATACTTTGAAACAGAAGTCTACAGGTAAATGGCAGCAAGTACTACTTACCTGTACCACCTCCAAGCTTCATAATCTTAACAGGCTTAAAGAGATAAGCCTGTTAAAGAATCTTCAACACCCTGCAAAACATTAGATGTGTATATATATATATATATATATATATATATATTTTTTTTTTTTTTTTATTTACACACTTTTTTGATAACAAGCATTGCTTTTTTTGAGCCAAGCCAGGGTTCAGATTGATTTGTTACGTAGTTACATAGTCGCATAGTTACATAGATACATAGTCGGTAAGGCTAAAAAAAAAACTTTTTTCTTTCATTTACATTTTGTTCCATTTGCCTGCTCTGTGCTCCCGTGTCGCCCGCCTGCTGCCAGCCTGCCTGCCGCTGTCCTCCACTGCTTCTTCCAAAGCGGAAGAAAGATGCTGGAGGGCAGGCGGAGTGCAAAGCACAGGGGTGATTAGGGTGTGCCTGGGCACACCTGGCATTCCCTGTGCGCACACCTATGGTGCATTCCAATAATGGGGTGCAGCAGTAAGAGAAACTTGAAAAACAAGCAAATTCTCGCTCACTCTATCCAAAAAGTTTTTAAAAAAGTTCCACGGTAACTACACTTCTGACTGGTTGCATTGAACTACAGAACACCCTTGATTTCAGTATGTTCATCGAACACTTTTCTTGTTTTCCCCACACTACTCGCCCATTCACAAGAGCAATTTATGGATCCTACAGAAAACGAAAAAAAAAAAAAACATACTGTAGCTTTGGCTTAAAGTGGAAGTAAAGTTCCACACACTACTTTTACCTATAGGTAAGCCTAAAATAAGGCTTACCTATAGGTGGTGTAAATATCTCCTAAACGGGCACCGTTTAGGAGATATTTACATTACATGCAGCCAGTGACATCACTGGCGCATGCGCGCTGAAGGAACGGCCAGCCATGCTGTTCCTTCCAAGCCCTGTGCCGTAATCGGCGGCTCCCACACACATGCGTGGGAGTGATGTCATTGCAGCTCCGGCCAGTCACAGAGCCGAAGCCCACGAACCCGGTAGCAAGACAGGTGAAGATGGGAGCGCCTGCAGCTCTGAGATCTCGGCATGAGAGGGCTTTGTTTTAAGGTAAGTTTAACACGATGTGCTAGTATGCGATGCATACTAGCACATCATGCCTTTACCTTGCAGGGTGTAAAAAAAAAAAAGTCCAGTGGTTTACAACCTCTTCAAATCAATCTTGTATACAACTGAATTACTTAAAGGCTTAAATACCCAACACTGATATTCCTGTTGTTGGTTAGATGCTGGAGAGGTAAACCACCTGATAATCTTTTCTATCTCTCTGGGACTCGATTGGTGTGTCTCCGTTGCGAGTTCCTGGCTCTGCTGTGGGCAATAGAAGGGATTCCCACTTTCCCTGTTGGATTGTAATATTTATTTTATGTTACACAGAATGCTCCAGAAGGAGCTGGAACACACAAAGGTTAGTGGGAACGCCTGAGTGGGTAGAAGCAGAGTCAGGGACATCATGGCAGGAAGATCTCAGTGTTGCAGTATCTAAGACATAGAAGGAAGCCAGGGCTGACCCAGCCCACTAATTTCCACCTATTAGTAAAATATCACCATTAGGTAGACCAACCTTTTACCTTTCAACTTGAAAGCATGTAGCTATCTCAGCAAACAGTTGATATGACTTGTTGCAAGATGGCTAACATGATCTCTTAACAGTGCCAACTGCACATTGGAAAATAATGGCAGCTTATTTGCAGAGAGGAAGAAAAAAACACTGTGTCCCTAGGTAAGAATTGATTATGAGGAAGTAAAGCAAATGAAAGGATACACTGTAGGCTTTCATTTTCAAAATCTTGCAATGTGTTATGGCTTTTCTTGTTGGGTTAAATCACTCCACTTTTCTCTTCATGCATAGAATGTCTAGATGACGACTTTCCAATCAAATGTTCCTTCTCTTGAATAAGACTGTCCAACAGGTCCTCCTGTCTATAATTATGGTAGACCTTCAAAAAGGCAAGGACGGAAATTCCCAGCCACGCAAGCCAGGCAGCCCAAAGACCAAACTAGAAAAAGAAAAAACATTATCCTTGTTGGTAACAACACAGTGAAAGCACATCTAAAACCAGAAACAAAAATGAAATATATTGCAGCTTACTGGCCCTTATACAGTATTTGGTGGCTGCATTCGTTTTCTTATTTCAGATTTGGAAATAGGAATTTTCAGCAATAGAAAAAATACCAGCCAGAAACAGCGCCCTTGTCAATTCCAGTGAGCTGAAATAATACGAGGTGTGTCTAAAAAGTTTGGTAAATGGTATCAGAAAACAACCAAAACAGAAGCTACAAACAAATGACCTTTATTGGCTTTCAAAATAATCGCCATCCTTCCCAACACACTTTTGGCAACATTCATAAAGCTTCTGGAAACTGTCAGCAAAGACCTCTTTAGGAATCGATCGCAGAACCGCTGCCACACATTCTTGGATTGCCGCCACGTCCGCAAAACATTGTCTTGACCTTGGACTTTTGCAGGCAACTAATTTTGGGTCTCGGGGAAGACGATGAATGTCTTTCCATCGATTGCCGATTGGATTCTGGATCAAACTGGTAGTACCAAGTCTCATTCCTTGTGACAATGGTCACAGAAAGGATGGATCCTGATCACACATGGTAATGAAATCTCCAGGGGTTTCCATCCATTTTGCTTTCAGTTCGTCACAAACCAGGAACAGATCTTTTGCTTACCCAAATATTTGCTGATTGTGGTGCGCAGCGTATTCTTGCTAAAGCCCAATTCCTCCGCCATCAATCTTAGAGTCAGTCGCCGATTGCTCGATCATGTCTGGGGTTCTGCTTGTCGACAGCTGACCAGAACGTGGCTCATCCTCAGTCCTTTCTTTCGTAAACACATTTTCTGCTCACAGCTTCCGTCCCGTACATTTCATGCGTCTCTGTCACTGTTTTCCCCAATTTGTAGCAGAACTTGATGTTCACTCAAAGCTCCATTGCACTGTGACCCTACCTCTCACACCGACTATGTTGCTCTGCCCGCAGTGGGTTTAACCTGATGGTCACATGTACTCCACGCTAGGTGGTGCTTCTTGACATGTCTCTGGATAGCCATGTGCATGAGTATGCACCTGGCCCATGTTGCCGTTGAGGTACAGGACCATTCACTAAACTTTTTAGACACACCTCGTATATCAAATAATGTTAGCTTTCCTTCAAAGCTTTTTAACCACGTTGCCTCCCACGCCTGATCACCCTTATGGACCAGAGCAATTTTTACATATCTGCTATGGACTTGTTTATTCAGTGATAGCTTTGTCATAACTTTTTTTTTTTTGTAAATTATTTTTATTATAATTTCAATGTAAGTACAGAACAGAACAGAGCCTATTGGGCATACCCAGGCTCGATCAACAACTACATAGAAAAAACAAAACAAAACAATTAAAAAAAAAAAAAATACACATAGAATCTATATCTATGTTCCTAACTAAACCATTGTACGCTCAACCACCCTGCAGACTATTCAAAGTAGTCCTCCAATTCCATGTGTACACTGCAATACCCACTATATTCATTTATGTAATGAGATGTGCAATATATTAACATATTCAATTCCCCCCCTTCCCATCCCTATCGACTGACAGCCCAGGGACTTTTATGAGATCAGGAACGGCATTTGAGCCCTTCCCGGTTACTCAATAGAGTGAACTAATCATCAATCGAGTCTGAATTAGTAGACCGGGATTCCGTCCAAATATCCCATAAGCTTTGCCATAACTTAAAGGAGTTGTAAAGGCAGAAGATTTTTTTATCTGAATGCATTCTATACATTCAGATAAAAAACCTTTTGTGTGTAACAGCTACTTCTGCACCCCCCTAGTTACTTACCTGAGCCCCATCTCTCTCCAGCCATGTCCACGAATGTCTAAGCCGCCCAAGACACTCCTTCTGATTGGCTGAGACACAGCAGCAGCGCCATTGGCTCCCACGGCTGTCAATCAAAGTCAGTCAGGCAATCAGGGAAGAGAGGGGGCGGGGCCGGGTCGGGGCCCCGTGTCTGAATGGACACACAGAGGTGTGACTCGGCTCCAGTGCCCCAATAGAAAGCTGCTGACTGTGGGGTCATGCGATAGGAGGGAGGGGACAGAAGCAGCAAAGAGGGATCCGAGAAAAGGAGGATCTGGGCTTCTCTGTGCAAAACCAACTGCACAGAGGAGTTAAGTATAACATGTTTGTTTTTTTTGTTTTGTTTTTTTAAAACAAGCCTTTACAATCACTTTAAGATAACAAGGTCATACATATATATTTTTTAAGGACCAACAAGGCCTTCCATAAATTGTGTCTTGAAACTATTTTTTTTTTTTTTTTAAAGTGTTACTGCAGATAAAAAGTGTGCATTTTATTCCATAATTTATCCTGTTTAAAATGACACCAAAATTGTTTACAACTGAAAATAAAGTGTTTTTTTGTTTTCTATTTTGTGCTTTTTTAAATGTGAAACATGTAAATATATGTTAAATGTGTAAAAAATATTACCAAAGCAAACCAACTAAAAAAGTTTAAATATTAATAGTAAATAAAATAGAAACGAACAAAAAAAAAAAATCAGTATGAAAATAATAATGGAATGGATAAGGAGAATAAGGAGTTAATTAGGGCTGTTCAGCGAAAACTAAGAGTTAATAAGGGGTTAAACAAAGAAACATTTAATTTTTTAAAAAATACTTTTTTTTTGTCAGCTGCTTTACCTGAATTCATCTGAAGACCAAAGTGCATCCCTTTGATCTGCAGCTGATCAAACAGAAAGATACAAATGCTTCAATATGTAACAATGGAGTTTATTTACTAAAGGCAAATCCACTTTGCACTACAAGCGCACTTGGAAGTGCAGTCACTTTAGATCTGAGGGGAAGATCTAAAAATAGGGGAAGCTCTGCTGATTTTATCATCCAATCATGTACAAGTAAAAATGCTGTTTTTTATTTTCCTTGCATGTCCCCCTCAGATCTACAGCGACTGCACTTCTAAGTGCACTTGTAGTGCAAAGTGGATTTGCCTTTAGTAAATAACCCCCCCCCCCCATCTTTGTGTAGGGTCTGAGATCATCTGATCACTCTACACTCCACATCATCTACAGTCTGGCCTCACTGCCATAGGAATATGTTTTAACCCAGATTGGGACAGCAAGTTGTCTAGGGCCATAGTCCGGTCGGGAAAAATTCCAACTCAATGTATTAGTGACATGTATTACTACACGTTTCTAAATTTAATTTCTGATTCTCACCTATTGTTAAATTAATAAACACAAAGGCGTTGGGTAAGGAAAGACTGGACATTAAAAGCAGCCTTGTAATAATAGATCTGTCAGCCTTTGTTTATATATTAAATGAAATTTAAAAGTCATCTTGAAAGTCATATCAGAAGATACCACTGCAAGGTAATACTCTCAAAAGGCAACTTTGCAGATCTATGAATGGAGCCCTTAGAAAATCAATGGCGCGTCTTTTATACCAGCTATTTGCATTTAAATTGGGTAAATGAGATGGGATTTTCAAGAACATGATGCTTTTACAAGGTCAGAATCTTTGTCACTCAATCTTGTAACAATATTTTACTAACCTATAGGTGTCATAGTGGAATTACATACATTTGTAACATGAAGTGAAAAAATATATGCTGAAGATAAGTATCCTGGTGAAGTGTTATATATAACCTGTCAGCAACATAAACATACTAAACTGGTTACAGAAGTAAAATGTAGGCACCTCCCAGAGAATCTATACTACATCAATTATGACACATAGGGGGAGATTTACTAAAACTGGAGAGTGCAAAATCTGGTGCAGCTGTGCATGGTAGCCAATCAGCTTCTAACCTCAGCTTCTTCAATTAGGCTTTGACAAAAAACCTGGAAGCTGATTGGTTTCTATGCAGAGCTGCACCAAATTTTGCACTCTCCAGTTTGAGTAAGTCAACCCTATTAAAGCATTGTTTATAAAGTATGGTATAGCCTTACCACAGCCATACTGTTGCTGTATAAAGCACAGCAGAAGGATGAATAGAGCGTGTGTCTGGCCTCTCCTCCAATCATGCATAGGGAATGCCATGGGACGCCCACGTTGTTCCTTTTATGAATGGCTCCTAAAATGCAGGTGAAGTGTGGAATGTACACTGCGGTGTCCAGCAGAGAGTGGATATTGGTTTCCACTATTAATAAGCCAGAGTGCAAAGAATTGGGAAAGCAGCAGGCTTGCTTTTAACGCTGGTAGGAATATATTAGATTATATCAGCTCTCCTGGAGAGTGTGAGAAGGTGTTAAAGCAGAGTTCCACCCAAAAGTAGAAGCTTCACTTGTCAGACTCCCCCCCCCCCCCCCCTCCGGTGCCAGATTTGGTACCTTTCGGGGGAAGGGGCAATGGGTACCTGTTTTTGACAGGTATCTGTCCCTAATTCCAAGAGATCTCGCCATGACAAAATCACGTAGGAGTTCGGCTCCTCTCCACCTTCCCCTGCCGCCAGACCATTTAGAAAGCGCAGTGCACTTCGGGCATGCACAGTAGGGAACCCGGCCAAAAGGCTTCACAGCCAGGTACCCTTACTACGAATGGCAGCGGCAGCACCCAAGAGCCAATGGAAAAACCGGCTGGGGTACGGACATTGCTGGATTCCAGGACAGGTAAGTGTCCTAATAATAAAAGTCAGCAGCTATAGTAGCTGCTGACTTGAGTTTTTTTGCTGGGGGGGCAGAACTTCTCTTTAAACCAGTTTAGAACAGTTTTACTTCTGCTGGACTTTAGGGATTCGTTCATTCAGAAGTGCCAATTCAGTAACAGATGAAGTTTGGTGGCCTAAGTTATCTGAAGAAGGCTTTTAAAAGTAGAACTATAAGGGAAAAACTTTTTTTTTTCAAACTGGAGAAAGGAAGTGCTATAACCCCAGTCAGATTTTCTTTTTTTTTTGCCGTGTCCCATTGGGGAGATTTACCCTCACTTCCTGTCTCAAAACAGGAAGTGAGAGGAAATCCCTGCAAATTAGGGTAATCCCTCGGGGACCCCCAGGCTTTCAGAACTAGTGTCCCTATTGGAAATTTGGGATTTTCTTTCACTTTCACTTTCAATGATAAAGGTAAACAGGACAAATGGAGAGGATCATTCTCTCCTAAAGGGGGGGGGGGGGCACAGACAGCAATAAAACATACGAAAAACAAACAGGTGTTTCTAATCCCTCAAAATGTTTTGCCTTTAGTTATAGCTTAAAGTGTTACTAAACCCTGGACCCTGCATTCACTATATCTGGTCTCCCACAGTACACAGAACAGGGAAATACAATTATTTTAGTAAATATAAACTTCGAAATACTTTTTCTTATCAGCAATTGGAGCAGTCTTGTGACTTCTATCAGTGTCCAGCAGAGCCCTGTAGGAGCTTGTAGGAGGAGTTTTCATTTTCCCCTGATTGTCCTATGAGGCTGCAGGACCCTTCACCCTCTGTCTGGATAGTGCTGATTGGCCCTGTACTGATCACATGCACCCTCCCAAGAAAAAAAAAACTCTCTAGCAATTCACACCAAACTGAGGATGTGCAGAGTTCCCACAAGGCTCTGTTCTATCAGGAGATGGATTGGGGACAGTGGAAGAAGGGGAGGATTAGAGAAGACAGGATCAAACAGTCTTTATATACAATGCAGAGGATTAACCCCTTAGTTTCCAAGTGGAGTATAACAAGCATGATTTACTGCATATACAGACTGATTTTACTGTTGTGGATTTAGTAAAACTTTAAGTCTTGGGGACCCCAGCATTGGGCTGTCCAATGTTCCTACCCACCATGGTGCTTTGGGTGCTGTTGCCCAACTTTAGTTTTTTTCCACTACTGCTGTGCTTTCCATAGTATACAAAATCAAAACCCAAAAGTCAGGCCAGACCCCCTTATATCTGCAGTTGTACAGATTTAGCAAGTCAGCTATGGAAATCTCATCTCTGAATTCCCTGGGACATATAGGAAAGTGGTAATTAAAATTTCCAGCAAAAAACATGAATATCTGGTTTTGCACGGGCTGGTCTTTTAAGTATAAGCATGATTTGCTTTGTCCCATTCTTAAAGCGGTTATTAAACCCCAAAGCAAACATTTATTATATTGCAGCTTACCAATTCTTAGATGTGATGGCTGTATTAGTTTTCCTTTTTAGGCTTTATTTTCATCTGGTGATCTGGCCAGTACGTCTGTTGTTTTTCAACAGAACAAGCTCTCCTGTAAATGTAGCAGTTAGAAGGCTGAGAAAAACCATTGAACTCTGACAAAGATAGTACCCCTAAGCCTACTTTAAAGGCATTAATATATACACAAAAAGTATTGGAGAGTGTTTGCGGTGTACCAAAAGTATTTATTTAACAAGCTATATTAAAAACATGATAATTTAAGACAAGAGGTTGTTGGAATGTATACAAAACTGTATATGGAGACACCAATACTAAAGCACACGATCAAATGTGATCCTTCACCCGACGCGTTTCAATTGAATTCTTTCTTTAGGGGTGTTCTTTAGGAAACACACATGTGCATCTATAACGTTATGAAAGACATGCAATGTCAATAAACAGTATTTCAAAAAGTACATATATTGTTATAAGAGATATCATTTCCTGTTTTAAATGCACTTACATGTGCTATGATGGTGTCACAGATGAAACACTCCAAAATTCTATTTAAAAGCAAATAAAAGGAGAGCTGGGTCTCATAGAAGACGCTTAAGAACCCCGCAGAGGTTAATCTCCTCTGTGTTGAAGACTATGAAGAAAATTGCCTCAATGGAGATAAATACATATTGGTAGGGGTGGGTACCATCATCCTTAATTGACATTGTTTTGAAGACTGGATCAAGAAGCCAGAAATGACGGGCCCCGCCCCTCCTCCCAAAAATCTCCAGGAGAGGGCGGACAAGAGCACCGAGGCCACAAAAATTGGAAGGAAAGCCTAAAAGTAAAAATAGAAAATGATAGTGAATATTCGTTGGGACTAAAATATAGGTGATACCAGAAAGCTGCTACCTGAGTAATAAGTTGGTCCACAATAGGGACAAAAGTGTTCCTACAGGTCATATAAACTTCCAATGGATCTATATAATAGACAATGATTGAATTAGGTAATCGTCTAAACTCATGTAGCAACTAGTTATAATATAAAGTACTCCCATAATGACCAATGTAAGTAGACAGACTTCCTATAATTCCTATAACACTGGTTAAGACGTTTAGATTAAATCATTACCTTGAGAAGGATTGTAAGAGCACACAGTGTCCTGACATCCTCTCTCTTACAATCCCTCTCAAGGTAATGATTTAATCTAAACGTCTTAACCAGTGTTATAGGAATTATAGGAAGTCTGTCTACTTACATTGGTCATTATGGGAGTACTTTATATTATAACTAGCTGCTACATGAGTTTAGACGATTACCTAATTCAATCATTGTCTATTATATAGATCCATTGGAAGTTTATATGACCTGTAGGAACACTTTTGTCCTTATTGTGGACCAACTTATTACTCAGGTAGCAGCTTTCTGGTATCACCTATATTTTAGTCCCAACGAATATTCGCTATCATTTTCTATTTTTACTTTTAGGCTTTCCTTCCAATTTTTGTGGCCTCGGTGCTCTTGTCCGCCCTCTCCTGGAGATTTTTGGTAGGAGAGGCGGGGCCCGTTATTTCTGAATTCTTGATCTAGTCTTCAACACAGAGGAGATTAACCTCTGCGGGGTGATTAAGCTTCTTCTATGAGACACAGCTCTCCTTTTCTTTGCTTTTAAATAGAATTATGGAATGTTTTATCTGTGACACCATCACAGCACATGTAAGTGCATTTAAAACAGAAAATGATATCTCTTATAACAATATATGTACTTTTTGAAATACTGTTTATTGACATTGCATGTCTTTCCTAACGTTATAGATCATGGATATGCAATTAGCGGACCTCCAGCTGTTGCAGAACTACAAGTCCCATGAGGCATAGCAAGACTCTGACAGCCACAAGCATGACACCCCAGAGGCAGAGGCATGATGGGACTTGTAGTTTTGCAACAGCTGGAGGTCTGCTAATTGCATATCCCTGCTATAGATGCACATGTGTGTTTCCTAAAGAACACCCCTGAAGAAAGAAATCAATTGAAACGCGTCGGGTGAAGGATCACATTTGATGGTGTGCTTTAGTATTGGTGTCTCCATATACATTCCAACAACCTCTTGTCTTAAATCATCATGTTTTTAATATATCTTGTTAAATAAATACTTTTGTTACACTCAATCACTCTGCAATACTTTTTATATAGATTTTAATGCCTTTAAAGTCCGCTCAAGGGTACTATCTTTGTTTATATATTTTTGGATGTGGCATTATATCTGAGAACACAGTCACTGACCTCCCCTTTTCTTCATTGAACACTGACAGGGGTTTATACAATGATCAGCTTTCATTTATTCATGTAAATTCTTTATCCCAAAAGAACAGAACTGTTGCTGCAACTGTTTGTGTAACTGCAGTGTGAGCTGGATTTTGGCTTCAATTTGTCAGTGTATCTAAATCTGCTAGTTCATCTAACACTCCCCTCCCTGCCAGACTGACAATGCTGCTGTCCAAAGGCGCTCCCTGTGCTCCTTCATTCAGAGTGGGGGCACTTTAATACAGGAGGTTGCAAACCGGCATTTCAGTGCGAGTTCGGGGGAGATTTGAAAGACATCTGTGCGGGTTCATACACAGATGTCTATTGAAATCGCCCCTAAAGTCACCAATAGCAGTGCAGGAACTACTTTGGGAATCGGTTCGGCGCTGCAAAGTCGGCGTCGCACCGATTCGGACGGTGCTGTGTGCAGCAATAGCTTGCGACTTGACATGTTAAATCGCCCAGATGTGAACAGGGGCTAACACCTTAATCCAATTAACTTCTGTTCTACTATTTACCAATTCATGCCATATATGCGTATTTGGAGAGACAAGGAACAGAAGTTCACAAGCTTTTTCAAACGTTATATTTGTTTTTTATTAGCTACTTACCTGGGCAATTGCAAACTGGTCATAGAAAGAGGAATTTTCTAGGTTAAGTTCAAGATCTCTGTCCTGGAGTTCTTCACAGCTTTGGGAAATGACAAAAAACATATCAACAGATAAGGCAGAAAATAAATGATAAAAGAATGATGATGTTTTATTTCCTGAATTAAGCCACTCAGGCTCCATTCACACCATGGCGTTCAGTTTTGCGGGCACTGCGATACTTTGCGATACTGCCTGGGATTCAGAAACGCTGTAAAACGTGGGGCCGCCCTTGCGATCCCCGTTACTTTGAATGGCACTCAAATCGCGGTGCGATTTTGCCACAATTTAGGTGCTACTCGGGGATTTGTAGCGTTTCTGAATCGTGGGCAGAATCGCATCGATTACGTCCGCGAAGCGGAACGCCATGGTGTGAATGGAGCCTAAAAAAGGCCAACAAAATTACAAGAGCAGTTAACCTTTCCGAACAATCAGTGTCCATCTTTACTTGTTATGTTTGTAAGTGGTTCACTTCATGTGTGCCTATTGTCAAAACATCTTTTTTTTGAAGTTTTGAATACAGTGTGTAATAAGGTAGAATCCCTCTTGGATCTTTATTGCTGCCTGTATCACCCTCTATTTGTCCTGGTGACCCCTGTCATCATTGTCACCAGGACACAAAGTGACAGTAATGCTGTATTCACAGCTGAGCGTTGCATTTTGTCGCACGTTTTTATGTGCATTTTTGCTTTGTCGGTTTTTTTTAGCCAATAACGAAAAATATCATCAGTTTAATCATTTGTTGCTATGCTTTGCACTTTTGCATTCACTTGTATTTATTATTTATTTTGTATGTATTTATTTATTTATTCTTTTTTTTATGATAGGGTTAGACGTTAGGGGTTAATTTATTTATGTATTATTATTAATTATTTGTGATTTATGTTATTTATTTACTTATTATTAACATTTATTTATTTTATTGATAGGATTAGGGTTAGGGGTTTTCTATTTTCTTATTTTATTTATTTATTTATTTTGTTAGGGTTAGGGGTTAAGATTAGGGTTAGGGGTTAAATTATTTATTATTTTGATATTATTATTATTTATGATTATTATACATTTTATTTTAGGTACTGTATTTATGCAGAAAAACACTAAAAAATTAGCAAAAACGCTCAAATTGCAACATTTCAATGCATTTCTATGCGTAAAAAAAAAAATTAAAAAACACACTAATCTGGCCAAATTGAGCTACAAAAGCAGCGTTTGGATTCAGGCCACTTGGAGTGAACCAACTCCATAGGGAATAATTGATTTTTTTTTCTACTCCAGTGTGTAAATGAAGCCTAAATCCAAAATTTTACAACCATCACAAGAACAAGAGGGAAGTAGAAAGCTTCTAATGGAATCTTCCAATTGTCTAAAAGGGGATTTCCTCTCAGTTTGGAGAGATTTCTTTATACTATCTGTTGCACCTCCAGGACAGGAAATAAAAGGAAATCTCCCCATCAGGACACAGACAGTAAAAAATAAACTTAAAGCTGAATTCCAGGAATGGTTTTCCTGCTTGGACCAATAGAAGTATGCATATGCCACATCTGGCCGATCCCTGTGGAAGAAGACAATCACTGTAGTAGCTACCACTACTACATTAATCCTCACTGTGCTGAGCCACTACCATGCAGCAAAGTAACCACATGGGGTCACTTGCTGAAGCACCTTTCAGAGAAAGCCATGCATTGCTCTCAATGAATGCAAAGCGGCTGTGATTGGAGGAGGATTATTTTACTAGTGGTGGCTACTACAGATATTCTCTGCTTTCACCAGGATCAGTCAGGTATGGAATAGGTATACATATATTGGCCCAAGCTGGACCAATGTAACTGCACAAAATTCATACCTGGAGTTCAGCTTTAAAGTATAACTAAGGGCATTATTTATTTGTTTTTAGTTTTGGATAGAGCGGAGTATGTAACTTTCTACCCCTCTTCCCATGATCCAGTGCTGCTGGTAGGGCCAAGGGCTGTTACTTGGGGGCAGGTAGTGTGTACTCAGCCTGATAGACTTGAAGGGAGCGTGCACAGGTTTTTTGTTTTATTTGGCTCCTACAGGGGAAGCAGAACAGAAAATTGTAAAAATAGGCAGCCATGAAAGCATAAAAATAGGGACATTAATTAAAGTGTCATTAAAACCACATCATTAAAAACGATCAATAAATACATGCTGCTCATACTCACTCAGTCACTATGAGACTTGTCTTCTGTAGTCTGCAAAAAAACCTGGTTGATCCTGCTATTTTCTGTCTCCCCCTCCTGTCCATGTCCTCACTGCGGTTGGGGAGTTTGCAAAGCAGTGTTGGCAGCTCTGCACACGCTCAGTTTTCAGTGAGTTTCTATGCTGAGCATTTCCTCCCTATCACATCTGAGCAGCCTATCTGACTATAGAATCACACATGTGGGCGTATACACAGTGGTAAAAGACAGCCCATTCCCTCCCTCCTCCATACCCACTAACCAGCTAAGTACAATGGGGGTGGGATATTACATCTTGATTGATAGAGCCTTCGCCTTCCACTTATTCCAAGACATGGGCTAAAATCTGCCCACACCATGTTATTGCCAAAAATAAAAAGATTTGATTTCAAATATATATTTGTATGACCATTTAAAACAGTTTATTGATGTTAATTATTTATTTTTACTTTGTATTCCAAAAGCTGTTTTTTTTTAACATGTGACCAGTAGCAAAGGACTAGAAACTCCTGGCACTGTTTCCTTGCAGACAGGGTGGAAAAGAGCTGAGTCATGTGACCGTTATATATTGATTGGGAAAAAGGTACATGGATTTTTTTTTTATTAAAATAATTACAGTGCCATTATCCACATACAGAAATAGAAGGGACAATGCAAATTAAACAGTGTGTGTTTAGTATCCCTTTAAGAATCTCTTATTTTGACCAGACTGATGAAAGTAAAGGTTCAAAATAAACTGACAAGTGCTCATGATTAGTCTTTGCTCTTCTTAAATATGATTTTTATCCAGGCATGGAGGAGTATCCAACAAATGTGATTTATACAGCCAGTTTATAGATTTCAGACTGTCAGTGCGATATTAGACTCCAAGCTTAAGTCATATAGTCCGGTAAATCTTCACTTAAAAGGATTGGAATCAAATTAATTGTAAAGAGCCAGAGAGTGACCGTTGATACGCTTTTGGGATTAGTAAGACCTAATGCTAACCATAAGGACTGCAGTGCTGACAGTACAGCACAACGCCAGGGTGATTTAAAGCAAACCTTTCCTAATAGCATTAAAGGACCTGTCACTGCTAACCTTCTTCTGTAAATACTAGCTACCTGGTTATAATGTAGAACCACGGGCTACAATAGTTTCAGTGACCAAGCCAGAAGAAGTATGCCTATCAGGATTGTTGGAGAGAAGTCAGGAGGTTCTTGTCTGCTTACTTCTTTCTGAGTCAGTGACTCTAAGGGCACTTCCACACGGGGGCGGGCATAGGTGCTAAAGCGCCGCTATTTTTAGTGGTGCTTTACAGTCGTTTTTGTGGCGCTCTTCGGCCGTTAGCGGGGCACCTTTAACCACCGCTAACGGATGAAAAAGGGTTAAAAGCGCCGCTGCAGCTGCACTTTTCCGGCGCTGCCCATTGATTTCAATGGGCAGGGGAGCTTTAGGGACTGCCTACATTCAAGCATGGTGGTGGGAGTGTCATAGTCTAATGCCCCGTACACACGGTCGGATTTTCCGACGGAAAATGTGTGATAGGACCTCGTTGTCGGAAATTCTGACCGTGTGTGGGCTCCATCACACATTTTCCATCGGATTTTCCGACACACAAAGTTTGAGAGCAGGATATAAAATTTTCCGACAACAAAATCCGTTGTCGGAAATTCCGATCGTGTGTACACAAATCCGAAGGACAAAGTGCCACGCGTGCTCAGAATAAATAGAGAGATGAAAGCTATTGGCCACTGCCCCGTTTATAGTCCTGACGTACGTGTTTTACGTCACCGCGTTCAGAATGATCGGATTTACCGACAACTTTGTGTGACCGTGTGTATGCAAGACAAGTTTGAGCCAACATCCGTCGGAAAAAATCCTAGGATTTTGTTGTCGGAATGTCCGAACAAAGTCCGACCGTGTGTACGGGGCATAAGACTGCATGAGTGCTGCCGGCACTGGGGAGCTACAGCTCCGTGATGTTATCATGGAGGAGTGGAAGAGGACTGGTGAACTCCATGCCCAAGAGGGTTAAGGCAGTGCTGGAAAATAATGGTGGCCACACAAAATATTTGACACTTTGGACATTTTCACTTGGGGGTGTACTCACTTTTGTTGCCAGCGGTTTAGAAATTAATGGATGTGTGTTGAGTTATTTTGAAGGGACAGCATGGAGGCTTCCTTTGCTGACCTCCTGGCACTGGCCTAGGAAAACATGTAGATCAAGACTTCTGACTTTCCTACAAGCTTCCTGATATACATAATATTCCAGGTTGATGATATAAACTATTAAAGGCATTAGTTGGCCAATGTACCAGCATTTTCATAAGAAGGTCAGTACTGGCAATGCCTGTATTTCCCTCACTACCCCAGATAGCAAGCAATTGAGCTGCAAGTTTGAAAATGACTTGTTAAGCTATTGCTAGACTTGCCAGGCTTCACAAGTTTGTTGCACAATTGCTGCAAGTCTGCATTGCATGGTTCCAGATCAACTTTTCTTTGCAAACATTCTGCAACTCTGCTGTAAGTTCTGGTTCAGTTATGTTTTCAGTAGTCATCCCACCACAGGGGTCACTGTGACTTGCAGAGCTCTTGCTGTAGACTCTCCACTGCAACTTTGCTCTTGCAAGAGACTTACCACGCTAAATTGCTACAAACTGGAAAAGTGTCAATTAGAACTTGTGCTTCAAGTGCTCTGCATGTGAACAACTTGCCAGTGAAAATGTGCAGCAATTTAACAGACTTACAATATTATTATTACTATCTGGGGATGGGTTTACTTCAAGTTGATTCCAATCACACATATGTCCACAAAAACGTGAAAAAAAACGGTAGACTTGCTATAAAAAAATGAATTTTCCACTTTCAACTCTACATAAAAGGACAGCCATAAATCTTTTCTACCAACCTGTTGGGCATACTTCCTTTCTCCGTAATTGCGTCGCACCACATGTTAAACCCAACGCTGACGATGGTGCTGGCAATAAAGGTAACGAAAACCACAAAGGAGCTGATCAGCATATTTAGGAAGGTGTAAAAGAAAGAGCTGTAATAAAAAAAAAGAAAGGCAATATAACTCATGGGAAACTTAAAGAACGCCATAAGCAGACGCTCCAAACAGCATCCAGCCAGCACCGAGCTGGAATAAGTGCTCTCTTAAGACATCTGTTTTAATTAATAACACCGAGGAGAGACGGGAAGACTTGAGATTACTCTGCCCGAGCCTCATTATCCTTGTCACTTAAATACTCTAATTTTTTTTTATCTAATGAGATTCTACATCATAAATCCTAAACCATCTTCTAACCATGTATCCTATTGCTCAACCACAAACACGTAGAAGACAGGATTGGACACCTACCGTGATTAAAGTACACATCTGTCCTACATGTTTTTCTTTAGTGTTGTTATAGAGGACTATAAAAAAAAAGACAAAGCAGAACTAAAGCCATGAACAAAAATGTTTTTAAATATTTTAGTTTTCAATTCCTTAGATACGATGGGTGCATTTGTTTTTATTTTTTGGGCGAAGATCATTTTCAGCAAGTACAGAAATTACCCATTGATCGTGCCATAAATACAATGTCCTATCACTCCCTGCAGGCTTAACAGAAAGCAAACCAATCGTATCTTTGTTCTGTTAACTAATAATCCTCCAACCCTCCATGTGCTGGAGATGAACAAAAGTAGACACATTTTAAGTCCAGCCTGGTTGACAACTGTGGCCCCCCTCCATACAGTGAGGGGAAAAAGTATTTGATCCCCTGCTGATTTTGTATGTTTGCCCACTGACAGAAATGATCAGTCTATCATTTTAATGGTAGGTTTATTTATACAGTAAGGCCCCTTTCACACTTGGGCGGTGGCGGTAAAACAGCGCTATTTTTAGCGCTGCTTTACCGACGTTTTTGCGGCGGTATTCGGCCGCTAGCAGTGCAGTTTTAACCCCTGCTGGCAGCCTAAAAAGGCTTAAAACCGCTCGCATAGCGCCGCTATAGCCGCGGTATAGCCGCGCTGCCCCATTGATTTCAATGGGCAGGAGCGGTGAATATACCGCTCCTTCACCGCTCCAAAGATGCGGTTTGCAGGAGTTTTTTTTTTCTCCTGCCAGCGCACTGCTGCAGTGTGAAAGCCCTCAGGCTTTTACACTGAAGAAACAGTAGAGGCAGTTTTAGGTCGGTTTGCAGGCGCTATTTTTAGCGCAATAACGCCTGCAAACCGCCCCAGTGTGAAAGGGTCCTAAGAGACAGAAAAACAACAAAAGAATCCAGAAAAACACATTTCAAAACAGTTATAAATTGATTTGAATTTTAATGAGTGAAATAAGTATTTGACCCCTTTGCAAAACATGACTTGGTACTTGGT
This sequence comes from Lithobates clamitans, assembly GCA_037952925.1. Lineage (NCBI taxonomy): Eukaryota > Metazoa > Chordata > Amphibia > Anura > Ranidae > Lithobates > Lithobates clamitans. The sequence continues at coordinate 1,443,262 of JBBGZY010000096.1, read as the reverse complement.
GGTAAAACTCTTGTTGGCAATCACAGAGATCAGACGTTTCTTGTAGTTGGCCACCAGGTTTGCACACATCTCGGGAGGGATTTTGTCCCACTCCTCTTTGCAGATCCTCTCTGAGGCATTAAGGTTTTGAGGCTGATGTTTGGTAACTCGTACCCAATGGCGTCCCTAGGGGGAGGCCAGAGGGGGCCCTGGCCCCCCCAACATTATGCTGTGCCCCTCCAATAAAAAAAAACAAAACATTTTTTTACAAAAAAATCAATGTCTAAGAGGGAGAGAGTCCCCAGTCAGCTCCTGCGGGTGATTCCTCCCCCTCCCTCTGCTTGCTGACACTGCATAATGCGAGCGCTCATACAACCACGGCCACTCGATCTGCTCCTTCCCCTGCATCCTCATTGGCAGGGAGAAGAGCAAGTTGCAGGAAGGACTCCACCAGGACTCTCAGTTACTGAAAAAACAGACTGATTTCTCCCGTCCTTAGGACAGGAGAACCAGCCTGCAAATTCCAAGAGATGCCAGACCAGCGCTGTCAATAGCAGGGGCAGGACAGCAAGAGGAGGCTGGGGTACCCCACAGTGGCAGAACACCAGGGCCCAGAGGCAAGACAACCTTTGCAACCCTGATAGTTCTCCCACTGCTTTGGATCCTTATATTTTTTTGGTATGCTGGTGACATATATATCTTGTTTTCTGCCACCCTGGGGGACCCCAATACAGTAGGAAGGGAGCGCACTGCAATATATATATATATATATATATATATATATATATATATATGCATTTTATAGTTGCCCCCCTACTTTTGTCCCTGTCCCCCCATGTGCCCCCCCTAAATATGAAAGCTGGAGACGCCACTGCTCGTACCTTCAGCTCCCTCCATATATTTTCTATGGGATTAAGGTCTGGAGACTGGCTAGGCCACTCCAGGGCCTTAATGTGCTTCTTCTTGAGCCACGCCTTTGTTGCCTTGGCTGTGTGTTTTGGGTCAATATCATGCTGGAATAGCCATCCATGACCCATTTTAAATGCCCTGACAGGTGGTTCTCACCCAAGATTTGATGGTGCATGGCCCTGTGTATCATCTCTTTTGATGTGGTGAAGATGTTCTGTTCCCTTAGCATAAAAACACCTCCAAAGTACAATGTTTCCACCTCCATGTTTGACGGTGGGGATGGTGACCTTGGGGTCATAGGCAGCATTCCTCCTCCTCCAAACACAACAAGTTAGGTTGATGCCAAAGAGCTTGATTTTGGTCTCATCTGACCACAACACTTTCACCTGTTCTCCTCTGAATCATTCAGATGTTCATTAGCAAACTTCAGTCAGGCCTGTACATGTGCTTTCTTAAGCAGGGGGACCTTGTGGGAGCTGCAAGATTTTAGTCCTTCACAGCGTAGTGTGTTACCAAATGTTTTCTTGGTGACTATGGTCCCAGCTGCCTTGAGATTGACAAGATTCTCCCATGTCGTTCTGGGCTGATTTCTTACCATTCTCATGATCATTGAAACTCTACGAGGTGAGATCTTGTGTGGAGCCCCAGATAGAGGGAGATTGACGGTTATTTTGTATTTCTTCCATTTGCGAATAATCGCACCAACTGTTGTCACCCTCTCACCAATGGTGAGCCCATTCAAGGCTTGTGTAAGTCTATAATCTTGTCCTTGATATCCTTGGATGTCTCTTTGGTCTTGGCTATGGTGGAGAGATTTGAATCTTATTGATTGCTTCTGTGGACAGATGTCTTTTATACAGGTAACAAGCTGTGATTAGGAGTGTGCTCCTAATCTCAGCTTGTTACCTGTATAGAAGACACCTGGGTGCCAGAAATCTTGCTGATTGATAGGCAATCAAATACTTATTTCACTCATTAAAATGCAAATCAATTTATAATTGTTTTGAAATGCGTTTTTCTGGATATTTTTGTTGTTATTCTGTCTCTCACTGTTAAAATAACCCTACCATTAAAATTATAGACGGATCATTTCTTTGTCAGTGGGCAAACGTACAAAATCAGCAGGGGATCAAATACTTTTTCCCTCACTGTAGATACAGTGGAGGAATGTTTAGCCACCCAGGAACAGGAAGTGTGGTAATCACAGGATTACCAGGTGAAGCACAGCGGAAAAAGCCAGGAAAAGGAAAACTAAGCCAGGAGACCACAACATCTAAGAAAGAATAGGCTATGATAAACAAAATAATTTGTGGCATAGATACACGCTAAAGTGTTTGTAACCCCAACATTTTATATGATATGTATCTGTTAACCATGCACTTGTGTTAAAAAGTATCCTGTTTTCTTTGTATTTCTTCTTTTGTGTGAAATACTTGGTGTTCCTGCGAGAGACCCTGCTTTCCAATTCAAAACTGACCACATTGGGCATGAGAGCACATCCATCCCACTGTGGTCAGTTTTTTTAGTTGTGCTGGGAAAACAACCTACTTGTCCTCCAATGGCCAAGACTTGTGCTGACACGCCCCCCTGCACGGCCATTTTTTGGGAAGTTCAGTGTATTGCTCTATCAGACAGTGTTTTAAATTCACCATTTTATACATTTCCTAGACATTCTATAGAATGCCTGATTTCACATGTTGCCTGTAACATACAGTATATACTGTATACAACACACATATATATATAGAGATAGATAGATAGATAGATAGATAGATAGATAGATAGATAGATAGATAGATAGATAGATAGATAGATAGATATATCTATATATATATATTAGGGTTGCACCGATACTAGTATCGGTATCGGTGCCGATACCGAGTATTTGCCCAAGTACTTGTACTCAGGCAAATGCTCCTGATGCGCCCCCCGTTACCTTGCATTCCCGGAAGTCAGTGGGTGGGCGGAGTGGGTGGGAGAAGGCGGGGCGCAGTTCCTGGCACAGTGAGTCCTTGCAGTGCAGCGGAGGAAGGTAAGCCTGTGGGCAGGGGTGGGGATCGCAGCCGTGTGCATCCATCACCAGCATCGTTGACCGGGCCATCAGAATTGTTAACAGGAGTGACGGCCCAAGTCTCCGTCAGAGGCTGTACACGGCGACGCCCATCTTGGTACACCTTGGTAGCCTGCAGTCACAAGGCGGCAGCGGACATCTTGTTACACCCAGCTCATATAGTTCACTAACTATATGGGCTGGGTGTAACAAGATGTCTGCTGCTGCATTCTGACTAGGCTTACTGAGGCCGAATGCAGGGTGTATCAAGATGGGCTCTTGTATACTCACTGTCAGTCATCACATTTCGTTGATTTTATTTTATCATGCCAACCAAACAGTTCCACCTATCATTGCCCATAAATGCCACCTATAAGTGCCACCTATTAGTGCCTATAAGTGCCACCTATCAGTGCTGCAAATCAGTGCCACCTATCAGTGCCCATAAGTGCCACCCATAAGTGCCAGCCATCAGTGCCCATCAGTAAGTGTCAGCCATCAGTGCCGCATATCAGAGTCCATCACTCAGTGCCACCTATCAGTGCTGCAAATCAGTGCCTATCAGTCAGTGCCATATATAGGTGCCACCTATCAGTGCCCATAAGTGCCAGCCATCAGTGCCACAAATCAGTGGCCATCAGTCAGTGCCATCTATCAGTCCTGCATATCAGTGCCAGCAATTAGTGCTGCAAATCTGTGCCAATCAGTACTTGCCACCTATCAGTGCTGCAGATCAGTGCCACCTATCAGTGCCCATAAGTGCCAGCCATCAGTGCCGCAAATCAGTGGCCATCTGTCAGTACCACCTATCAATCCTGCATATCAGTGCCAGCCATTAGTGCTGCAAATCAGTGGCCATAATTATAAAGAAGATATCGTTAGTCTGTATTGTGCTTTGAAAACTGTCACTTCACATTAAAAAAAGTATTGGTAATCGGTATCGGCGAGTACTTGAACAAAAAGTATCGGTACTTGTACTCTGTCTTAAAAAAGTGGTATTGGTGCAACCCTAATATATATATTAGGGTTTATTGATATATATATTTATATAACTTTGTACGGTTTAGGAGATATTCACTTTGCATGCAGCTGCTGACGTCAGCAGTATATGCGCTGTGAATGCCCAGCCGAAGGTCCGGCAGACGCTGCCGGACCTAACCAGGGAAAAGACTCCCGCTTGCATGCGTAGGAGTGATGTCATTGCGGCTCCGGCCACTCACAGCGCCGGAGCCGTGAATCCGGAAGACAGGCCGAGGGAAAATATTCAGCTCCCTCGGCATGGACCAGGATTAGATACCAACGCCTTGTTCTAAGGTAAGTATTTTATAATGAGCTAGTATGCAGTGCGCACTAGCTCATTATGTCTTTGCCTTACAGTTGGAGGGTAGAGGGGTTGGAGGAGAGAGGGGGTGGAGGAGAGAGGGGTGGAGGAGAGAGGGGGGAGAGGGGAGAAGGAGGTAGAGGAGAGAGGGGGTGGAGGAGAGAGAGGATGGAGGGGAGAGGGGGTGGAGGAGAGAGGGGGTGGAGGAGAGAGGGGGTGGAGGGGAGAGGGGGTGGAGGGGAGAGGGGGTGGAGGAGAGAGGGGTTGGAGGAGAGAGGGGGTGGAGGAGAGAGGGGGTGGAGGAGAGAGGGAAGGATAGAGGAGAGAGAGGGAGGTGGAGGGGCGAGAGAGAGGGATGGAGGAGGGGAGGTAGTGGAAGAAAAAGGGAAGATGGAGGAGAGAGAGAGGGGGTGGAGGAGAGAGGGAGATGGAGAGGAGAGAGGGGGTGGAGGGGAGAGAGGGGGTGGAGAGGAGAGAGTGGGGAGTTGTAGGAGAGAGGGAGATAGAGGAGAAAGGGGGTGGAGGAGAGAGAGAGGGGGTGAAGGGGAGAGGGGTGGAGGAGAGGGGGGATGGGGGAGAGAGGAGGGGAGAGGGGGTGGAGGAGATAGGGGGAAAGAGGGGAGAGGGGGTGGAGGAAAGAGAGGGTGGAGGAAAGAGGGGAGAGGGGGAAAGAGGGGAGAGGGGGAAAGAGGGGAGAGGGGGTGAAGGAGAGAGAGGTTGGAGGAGAGAGGGAGAAAGAAGGGAGAGGGGGTGGAGGAGAGAGGAGGTGGAGGGGAGAGGGGGTGGAGGAGAGAGGGGGTGGAGGGGAGAGGGGGTGAAGGAGAGAGAGGTTGGAGAAGAGAGGGAGAAAGAAGGGAGAGGGGGTGGAGGAGAGAGGAGGTGGAGGGGAGAGGGGGTGGAGGAGAGAGGGGGTGGAGGGGAGAGGGGTTGGAGGAGAGAGGGGATGGAGGAAAGAGGAGGGGAGAGGGGGTGGAGGAGAGAGGAGAGAGGGGTAAAGAGGGGGTGGAGGAGAGAGGGAGTGGAGGACAGAGGGGGTGGAGAGGAGAGAGTGGGGAGTTGTAGGAGAGAGGGAGATAGAGGAGAAAGGGGGTGGAGGAGAGAGAGAGGGGGTGAAGGGGAGAGGGGTGGAGGAGGGAGGGGATGGAGGAGAGAGGAGGGGAGAGGGGGTGGAGGAGAGAGGGGGAAAGAGGGGAGAGGGGGTGGAGGAAAGAGAGGGTGGAGGAAAGAGGGGAGAGGGGGTGGAGGAGAGAGGGGGTGGAGGGGAGAGGGGGTGGAGGGGAGAGGGGTGGAGGAGAGAGAGGGTGGAGGAAAGAGGGGAGAGGGGTGGAGGAGAGAGGGGGTGGAGGGGAGAGGGGTGGAGGAGAGAGGGGGAAAGAGGGGAGAGGGGGTGAAGGAGAGAGATGGTGGAGGAGAGAGGGAGAAAGAAGGGAGAGGGGGTGGAGGAGAGAGGAGGTGGAGGGAAGAGGGGGTGGAGGAGAGAGGGGTGGAGGGGAGAGGGGTGGAGGAGAGAGGGGGAAAGAGGGGAGAGGGGGTGAAGGAGAGAGAGGGTGGAGGAGAGAGGGGGAAAGAAACGGAGAGGGGGTGGAGGAGAGAGGAGGTGGAGGGGAGAGGGGGTGGAGGAGAGAGGAGGTGGAGGGGAGAGGGGGTGGAGGAGAGAGGGGGTGGAGGAGAGAGGGGGTGGAGGGGAGAGGGGGTGGAGGAGAGAGGGGGTGGAGGAGAGAGGGGGTGGAGGGGAGAGGGGGTGGAGGAGAGAGGGGGTGGAGGAGAGAGGAGGGGAGAGGGGGTGGAGGAGAGAGGAGGAGAGAGGGGGTGGAGGAGAGAGGAGGTGGAGGGGAGAGGGGGTGGAGGAGAGAGGGGGTGGAGGGGAGAGGGGGTGGGAGGAGAGAGGGGGTGGAGGAGAGAGGAGGGGAGAGGGGGTGGAGGAGAGAGGAGGAGAGAGGGGGTGGAGGAGAGAGGAGGGGAGAGGGGGTGGAGGAGAGAGGGGGTGGAGGAGAGAGGGGGTGGAGGCGAGAGGGGGTGGAGGAGAGAGGGGGTGGAGGCGAGAGGGGGTGGAGGAGAGAGGGGGTGGAGGAGAGAGGAGGGGGAGAGGGGGTGGAGGAGAGAGGGGGTGGAGGACAGAGGAGGTGGAGGACAGAGGAGGGGAGAGGGGGTGGAGGAGAGAGGGGGAAAGAGGGGAGAGGGGTGGAGGAGAGAGGGGGTGAAGGAGAGAGAGGGTGGAGAGAAGGGGAAAGAGGGGAGAGGGGGTGAAGGGGGAGAGCGGGTTGAGGAGAAAGGAGAGGAGAAGGGGTGGAGGGGAGAGAGGATGGAGGAGAGGGGGATGGAGAAGAGGGAGTGGAGAAAATAGAAAGAGAAATGAGGGAGATGTGAATTGAATGTGAATGGAGAGAGGAGGGAGAGGAGATACATTGGAGAGGAGAATGGAGAGGAGATACATTGGAGAGGAGAATGGAGAGGAGATGCATTGGAGAGGAGAATGGAGAGGAGATATATTGTATTGTATATGGAGGGAGGAGATGATCGCTGTCCATGGTGCTGAAATCTCAGACGGTCCATCCGCCCTCCTCCATCCATACCCCGCACCCTCCCCGCCCCCCTCCGGTCCTCCCCCGGTCCTCCCCGGTCCTCCCCCGGTACTCACTCGTCATGCCCCTTGCAGAGGAGGAAGAGGGACCTCCAGGCCTGCAGAGCGGCGGCCAGCAGGGAGAGGAGTCCGGAGAAGACGCTGAACCTGCAGGCGGACTCCGGTCCCCACTCCTCCACAGTGAAGTGTTCCCGAGTCTCCAGGGAGACGTTCCCGCTCAGCCACACTCCCTCGGTGAAGAGAAGACATTTCCCGTGGAAGTCGGCGCTGTTCTCGGAGAGCGGGATGACGGCGATGAAGCTGAAGAGGAAGGCCAAGAAATAGAGAATACACTGAGCGAAGAGGAAATTGTTCATCGCCATCTTCACCGCCCGGAGCCACACCGAGCATGCGCAGTGAGAGGAACGGGAGAGAGGAGGAGAGAACGAGAGAGAGGAGGAGAGAGGAAAGAGAGAGGGAGAAGGAGAGAGGGAAAATTAGAGAGGGGGGGGGAGAAGAGAGGGTGAGGAGAGAGAGGAGGGGGGAGAGGTAGAGGAGAAGGGGAAAGGAGTTAAGTCACACTAGATGTCCTGTATGGGGGTCACATGTCCTTTATGGAGGTCACACTACATGTCCTGTATGGAGGTCACATGTCCTTTATGGAGGTCACACTACATGTCCTGTATGGAGGTCACATGTCCTGTATGGGGGGTCACACTACAGGTCCTGTATGGGGGGGTCACACTACATGTCCTGTATGGGGGGGGGGTCACACTACATGTCCTGTATGGGGGGTCACACTACAGGTCCTGTATGGGGGGGTCACACTACATGTCCTGTATGGGGGGGGGGTCACACTACATGTCCTGTATGGGGGGTCACACTACAGGTCCTGTATGGGGGGGTCACACTACATGTCCTGTATGGGGGGGGGGTCACACTACATGTCCTGTATGGGGGGGTCACACTACATGTCCTGTATGGGGGGCCACACTACATGTCCTGTATGGGGGGGTCACACTACATGTCCTTTATGGAGGTCACATGTCCTGTATGGAGGTCACACTACATGTCCTGTATGGAGGTCACACTACATGTCCTGTATGGAGGTCACATGTCCTTTATGGAGGTCACACTACATGTCCTTTATGGAGGCCACACTACATGTCCTGTATGGAGGTCACACTAGATGTCCTGTATGGAGGTCACATGTCCTGTATGGAGGCCACACTACATGTCCTGTATGGGGGGGTCATACTACATGTCCTGTATGGGGGGTCACGCTACATGTCCTGTATGGAGGTCACGCTACATGTCCTGTATGGAGGTCATACTTCATGTCCTGTATGGAGGTCACATGTCCTGTATGGAGGTCATACTACATGTCCTGTATGGGGAGGTCACACTACATGTCCTGTATGGAGGTCACACTACATGTCCTGTATGGAGGTCACACTACATGTCCTGTATGGAGGTCACACTACATGTCCTGTATGGGGAGGTCACACTACATGTCCTGTATGGAGGTCACATGTTCTGTATGGAGGTCACACTAGATGTCCTGTATGGGGGTCACATGTCCTGTATGGAGGTCACACTAGATGTCCTGTATGAAGGTCACACTACATGTCCTGTATGGGGGGGGGTCATACTACATGTCCTGTATGGGGGGGGGGTCACATTACATGTCCTGTATGGGGGGCCACACTACATGTCCTGTATGGGGGGGTCACACTACATGTCCTTTATGGAGGAGCACACTACATGTCCTGTATGGGGGGGTCACACTACATGTCCTGTATGGGGGGGTCACACTACATGGTCTGTATGGGGGGGAGTCACACTACATGTCCTGTATGGGGGGGGGGTCATACTACATGTCCTGTATGGGGGGGGGTCACATTACATGTCCTGTATGGGGGGCCACACTACATGTCCTGTATGGGGGGGTCACACTACATGTCCTTTATGGAGGAGCACACTACATGTCCTGTATGGGGGGGTCACACTACATGTCCTGTATGGGGGGGTCACACTACATGGTCTGTATGGGGGGGAGTCACACTACATGTCCTGTATGGGGGGGTCACACTACATGGTCTGTATGGGGGGGAGTCACACTACATGTCCTGTATAGGGGGGAATCACACTGTCCCTTATGGGAGTCACCCTACATTTGCTGTATGGGAATTACACGTAATATACACAGTATACTATACCTCCTATACAATGTTCTGTATGAGGGTTACAGTACAAGCCTTGTATTGGGGTCACTATAGTCTCCTGGTATGAAGACTGCTCTCGTGGTTCAGCACCATGGACAGTTCCACCCATGTTCTCATGGCACAACCTTCCTTTCTCTATGTCCCCGATTACAGACAGTCTGGGGAGATTCACCTCTTTTTGTACAGGTGACCATTGTCACTGAGAATGATCGTGTGGGGCGTTGTTTCACAACCTTTTTTTTCAGTCAAGGCACCCTTTAAAATTATACTTAATCTCAAGGCACCCCAATCTAAAATATAAAAAAACGAAAGTACTGGTACTGACTAGTATGCCAATGTTTCTCTGCTTCCTCAGTTTCTCTCCCTCGTTGAGCCAATATGACCCCAGTGCTGATGGAGAGGGGCAGGGGAGGGCCAAACAAGGATGCTTTGCAAGTGTCCAGTGTCCTTATCAACCAATGACATCGTGGGTTGTTAAGAAGCTGGTGGCTAGAAGGTTGTAATACTCCCTGATGAAAACCTGTGGTTAAAAGGCAGGCTCGGTTCACTCGCTGACTTGTATACAATTTTGGGCAATTTTTAGGCATTTTGCCAGGGCACCCCTGAAGAAACCTGAAGGCACCCTTGTTGAGAAAGGCTGGTATGGGGAATTAGCTGTCCCCAAAACAAGAGGTAAGGGGGAGATCTTCCAATGGGGGATACCTATGCTGAGGACAACTGTCTAACAGGGGAATTCTCCACATTCTGTTGTGTTCTCTGCGATGCGTATTGAAAGGAACTTTCTGCAATGGCCACAGACAGCAAAAAAAAAAATCATTTGGATTGAGTTTTAACCCTTTCTTACTCTATCCAAAACTATAAAAAACAATTCCCGGCTATACGTTCACTTGCCACCTCCTACACACACAAATGCCTGATGTAATATAACAAACGTTATCATACAGGCATTTTAATCCTACAAAAGCACCATGCCTATGTCGTTATTGGCCTAATGGCTGCAAAAGACAAGTTGGTCACCTGAAACTAACAGGCCTGCTACCACTGCTGTTATTCCTTTCTTAAATTGAAAATGAATTATTATCTTATGCTTTGTCAACCTTTTGTTCAGTCACTTCATAAATCTTCCAGACAAGGCTTGAATCTACCAGCATTTTTTCCTTTTTTTAAATTTTGAAATATAAAGCTTGCGTCTCCCATAGGATTACAGGAAAATGGGTTGCTGCAAGAGTGCTGTCTCAATTAGGCAGTGTATACTGCTTGAGCAGGATCCACCCGCTTTTTTAAACATTCTCCCATATCTTTTCTAGGATTCGTTCAACAATTTCGAGTTGCATCAGATTTAGCTATATAAATTTTTTCCTCGTTTATAAACGTTATTTTGTGATTTATTTTCCATTTGCTGTACTCACTGGTCACTAAGAAAATGGCCGATATGTGAAACTAGGCCATTTGACTCCAGTGTAATGGCTGGGATGCTGGCCATAGACAAATATCTATGGGAAAACGGCCACCGCTCCATTTGTTGTTGTGCTATGGGAAAATGGCCACCCAATTAGTTCAATTGTAAGCATATATTAGGACACTTCCGCTGCCAGTGACCATCCCCTGATGAAGTCACGTGACCGTGACGAACACGCGTCGGGACCTACAGGCACCGGAAGTGACGTCGGCGAGCTTGCTGCTCGTGTTTGTTTTTGAATTGTATATGTAAAGAAATGTGAGTACTCTAGTCGTTTTAACTTTAATAAATTTACTTTATAAACATACTACACCATTGAGCATCCCCTCCTCTTCTTCCCTTTATACCCTCAACACCCACTCACTGAGGTTACGCTGAACTGGCCACTTCTGGCAGAGTATTGTTGGCTTCCAAAGACGGACACACACCACCATATTTAAATTGCCAGATCCGGAGGTCGGTGGACACCTGGATACATAGGGAACATATCCGTTACCCTCAAAGATACACTTACATGCTGTTACCTTACAGCCGTAAGGTAAGGGGACACCTATACACTACGTATTGCACTGAAGATAAGAAGTCACTCTCTGCACTTTATATAGACTCTTGGCACAGAAGGAGGAATTTCACAAATTTTGCATATTTTCTTATTATTCACCACAAAAAAGAAAAGGACATTTTATAGATATTTTATGTTATTCCATGTTATTTATTTATCACTAATAAGATAAGGACATTTTTAGGTTCTTATTAGAGCATTGCTCTGATGTGATGCTCTAGTTTATTTGTCACTTGCACATATGCACATTACCACTTTATTTGTTACCAGCACAGTTATGGTTGTTTAATATATAGCACATTGTCATTTTACTGTGTATTAATTTAGTTCACCTCATTATGGATAATTATGTTTAGATTACACAGCGCAGCACTATCTATTTTTACTTTTTACTTTGGAGTTTTCCGTTCAACTTTTCAGTGCTTGCAGCAGTGCAGTTTTTATCTATTTCGTGGTGAGGGGATATTTTACTTTCACTTAAGAGTGCTGTCTCAATGCTACGCTGATTCCAGTCGAAATGCCCCTCGACACCTAAAGGATCTCTTATGAAGGGAAAAAAGGGAGTAAATAGCCCTGTGATGATGATCTCTTCCAGCCCATCAGTGCCTCAATATAGCAACCAGCCCTTGAACCCTCACAACAATACACAAATAATCAAATACATAGGAAAAAAACATAAACACTAAAGGCCTATTGACCCCAGCCTGATCAGTCATGATGCGTTAACACACACTATGTCACACAATAACATGCGTTGTGTTAAGGCAATCGATTCATTGAATGTGCTGCCCAATGTACCATGATGGATCTAAAATGGTGCAGGTTGCATTTTTTTTTTGTATCACAATGAACAATAGTGTTTTAGTGTGGATTGTGGTGCATCATGAAGGGACGCCAAGGTTCCATTCAAAATGAATGACAATGTCGTACATCAATGGACATGTAGCACTCACCCCCCAAATGGACCGCTAATTATCCACAGGTTCCTTTCCCCACCAGTGCAGCAGCAGCCAGGCACCCAGCAACATTCACTCTTCTGGCTCAATAAACAGTCTAGGGGTTGCCTTTTTGATATTTGTTGTTGAATAAACTGGAACGGGACACTGGGAGCCGTGGGGTACTTCAGAAAATGCTTAGCAGTAATTAGAGGGCACTCTTGACTCTGCAGCTACTTCTTAGAACTGTCCTTTTAATAATAGCCCAAGAAATGGACAGCACTGAGACACCATGAGCAATGTGCCAGGCCAGACAAGCCTTAGTATTGATGCACCAGGTGCTAAGAGCAGCAACAGTCACCCAGATTTTGCACTCAGGTCTGTGCTCACAATGTCCCTGGATACGTGTATGCCTCCTTCCAGTATCAGACAGACACTTCCTTAATGAACCCTCCAGACCAGATCCTGGGGGAAATTCCCCTGCTTGGCTTCATGGATTTAAGCAGGTCCCCCAGCTTAAGCATAGCTGGGACCTCGATGAGTTCAGGTAAATTTCAGCTGAACTTCATGGAAAGGAAGCAGCCCTCCAGGCTGAGAACCTCTCTTCCTGGACAAGAACCATACTGATCCAGATTCCAGTTTATTTATGTGCTCTGCAGTAAACCTCCCCAAGGATTGGCACACCTCCCCAGGAATTGGCACACCTCCCCAGGGATTGGCTGAGACCCCATAAATATTCAGGCTACTCATTTGACCTGCTCCACTCCTATGTTCTGAAGCCTTCCAGAAGACAGGAAGAAGCAAACAAGCCTGGAGCCTGTGAGTTCCTAAACAGTCCAAAACAATCAGCAACTGCTCCACTGATTACAGGAGAGCCAAAAAGAACTACATTTACCAAGCAGCCTAGCATCTATGAGGGCGCTACACACCTAACATGCATTACTGCAATGCAATGGTGTAAATGGCCCAAAGAACACTTTTTCAAGCAAATTTTGCCTAACAAGCTCAATGAGTGTTTTGGAAATATTTTGCTAACAACAAAATGTACTGTTACACACCATTCATTTCATTAAACCATTTCACCCAGGGGGTCCTTGTCTAAATTCTGTTTCAGGATGATGTGATTTTTGGATGAAGCTCTGCCTGTTGTCTAACCACCTGAATACTTTAGATGAAGAGAAATCAGTTGATTGCAGTCCCCTATGACTCAAATAATAACATGGTAATGGCACGTACAAAAACAGAATTTCCATGCAGATGCCCAGATGCATTGTATGACAATATGCCGATGAGCTCTGGAACTGTCATTGACAGAGTTCAATTACTACTTGTTTTGCATGTCAATTTACTGCTAATTGCTCTTTATAAACAATATTTATGCAAATTATACTCTTTAGTCTTTGAGAAATTATGATTAGCTGACTTTTGCTCTTGCAGCAGGTATTCCATCTTGTTCTAAAATACTTGCCTCGGTTACATTAACACATACGACATATTCCTAATTCCTTTGCGGCTGAAAGCTTTCCTGTGAAAGTCACACTTGCCTTAACAACCGTCTCTTTTACCACTATAATATAATTATTCCCCTTATCTTTCTCCTCTGCATAGCCTGCTGTAATTGCTCCATTTAAATAATTACAGTCATCCGAAACACAAATAAGTGCTGTATTCTTCTGATTATGTGGGAGGTGAAATAATTATCATTTAGAGCTATTTGTGCAGTGCAGAACAGACGCGATGCGCTACAAGTTGTGTAATGTATTGTCAGAATAAGGAAAATTACGCAAAGTAGACCTTTTTTTTTTTACCCAAGCTGTGTATATTCTACATCAAGGAACATCAGCATCAAAAATCAGATGGAAACAGCAAAAATCACTTTTATTTTATATTTTATTTAAAATGGAACTTCAGTCCCCCGAAATTTTGGTTTCCAGGCCGCCTCTTCTATGCCACCAAATCTTGCATGTGCGGCGACGTGCTAAAGGTCTCAGCCCTGTCTTTGGGACCCAGCAAAGACCTGCAGCACATCTGGGTCGGGGTGATTACCGCAGATGTGTCACAGGTCTTTGTCGGTTCCCATGGACCTGCTGGTCATCTGTGCACACTCGGAATGTACAGTGGGGAAAATAATTATTTGATCCCCTGCAAATTTTGTACGTTTGCCCAATTACAAAGCAATGAAGGGTCTAAAATGTTTATCATTGGTCTATTTTAAAGGATAGAGACAGAATATCAATCAAAAATCCAGAAAAAAAAACACATAAAACAAATGCTATAAATTGAATTGCAGTTCAGTGAGTAGAACAAGTATTTGATTCCCAAGCAAAGCATGTAGTTATTAATTAAACACGCTGTGCAGCGCTAAAGTATCCAAATTAACATTATTTTAAATATAATGTGTAATAATTGCTATAAACAAAGAAATAAAACATAAAGAGCAAACAGCGTCAAATACGTGTCACCAAAAAAAATGATAAAATATAAAAAAATGTGTCCATGCAGAAATAGAGAAAAAACAGCCTTCTCCACATCACACAGTGATGTCCTTTATTCAATCCAATCCTGTTGTGCTCATAAATGGTGAACACAAATAGTTCACCGCAAAAGTGCTCTCCGGACCACAACAAAACAGCGGCACCCAAAGACTTTAAGAAAATGGTTCCCGTCTTTATAAATAAACTGTGAAGAACTTGCGAGCTACCTATATTAAAAGTGACAAAATATATAAAAAACAAAATATACTAGACGAGTAATAATGATCGACAGCTGCTAGCACTGATCACGTCCCATAAAGTATATGTGAAAACAATATAAACAGAAAATTACTATGCTGCGCTATCTCATAACATTAGTTCCAACAAATACTTTTACTTTACAATGATGAGAAAAATAATAATAATAATAAAAAACCGTGATAAACTAACAAAAATTATAATATATTCCAAAACTATATATAGAGTTTTTTGATTGCTGTGATGATAAATTCTGTGTTAAATGTCACATTTTGTCCACAGACAAAATAAAAATATTAAGCAAACTAATAAAAGTTAAATATATGGTGCCACAAACATGAATCATAAAGTGCTATAGTGTATATAACAGTGACGTCCTAATCAAACGCAGATCAGTCCAACATAATCGGTATATAGTGCTTATTAAAGGTATAAGGGTGACTTCATAAAAACGTGAAAATAACGTGTTACGGTGTCCACACTCAAGTGCTCCCCACCCTTAGGCAATGGCCGCTCACCTTAGAGCATGTGACCTCGCAATGAAGTTCGGTCAAACACGCATATGAGTCACCTCAGGGATTCTAAGTTAGCTGTATGGATCCAGAGTGCTCACTGATGCTGTATCATCATATACAAACAGTAGAAAGAGACTCCATAGCGCACACCTGCCAACATTTTGAGATGGGAATGAGGGACACCTACTAACAAATGTATATAGGCACAGGACACGCCCCCTGCCACACCCCCTTAAAGGAGAATTAACCAAAAAAAAGTTTAATTAAATCCACAAGGACTTTTTTTACCGCTACTTATACTTTATATTGACTTTTAAAATGTACAAATGCAGAAATTTAGAAATTGGATGAAAGGTTTAGCGCTGGGAAACACTTTTTGAAAGGTAAAAAGTGCATTTTATATACAACTATATGGATCAGATCAAAATGAGGGACTAATGAGGGACAGAGGGACATTGCTCCAAATCAGGGACAGTCCCTCGAAATCAGGGACAGTTGGGAGCTATGCATAGCGTGATACTGTTTAACACAATTTTATTGTACAAACAAAAAAGCCCCAGTACAGGGTACTCACATGGGTTAGGTGCATTAAGTGCACCACTCTGTAATGTGCCTTAAAACACTGGGTTTTGGTTGAGGTCGTATGTCTGTTCTCTGTGAAGCAGACCAGCTGCTTCCTGCACCGTCCTGTCTCCTCCCCTACATGTGACGATACAAGGGAAATTTGTATCTTCCTCAGGGGGTCTTTATAAATAGATTGACAGCCTGCATGTCCAATATAAATCCCCCTGAGGAAGACATGTGACCCTGTGTCAGCACGTGTAGGGGAGGGGCACGGACGGTGACGACACCAGGAACTGGCGTGGAGCTGGCTACCGACAAGGGTGTTTGCAAGGCTTGTGTGGAACGAAATAGATATTTCCTACTGCAGAGTTTTAAGTTTGTGGTAGACTGGTGCGCTGGAAGCACCAGTATAATGTGAGTACCCTGTGTTTTACTTCATGCAATAAATCCCTTTTTAAATGATATAAGCACTATCAGTGTTTCCTTATATATACTGTGGATGTCCCGGGTCATCTGAGAGGAGATAGTGGAGAGGAGGCTTGGAATGCACCATGTTAGAGCCCTGGAGAGGCTAAAAAGCTGTTTCTGACCCTACTTAACTGTAGTGGTCGCATTATATCAGGTGAGATTACTCCTGGAGGGGGGGCACTTTGCTGTGACCTATTTGTCTTCAACATTTATGAGCACAACAGGATTGGATGGAATAAAGAACATCACTGTGTGAAATCTTATTTGTGTGGAGAAGACTGTGTTTGATGCTGTTTGCTCTTTATGTGTGTATTATATTTTATTCCTTTGTTTATAGCAATTATTACACATTGTATTTAAAATAATGTTTATTTGGATACTTTAGTGCTGCACAGCTTGTTTATTATTATCTTTGTTACACATTTGGGATTGTGAACAGCGTTAGCGGCTTTTTAATTTTTTTGCACAGTTTTGATATTTTTACACCTATCTAGCAGTAGCATGCAAGTTTATTTGTTATATAAAAAACGACTTAGTACTTGGTGGAGAAACCCTTGTTACCCTTGAGGTAAGACGAATCTTGTAGTTGGTGACCAGGTTTGCACACATCTCAGGAGGGATTTTGGCCACTCTTCTTTACAGATCTTCTCTAAATTCTTAACCACTTAAGGACCGGGCCTATTTTTCAAACTTGTTGTTTACAAGTTAAAATCAGTTGTTTTTTTTTGCTAGAAAATAACTTAGAACCCCCAAACATTATATATTTTTTTCAGACACCCTAGAGCAGTGGTTCTCAACTCCTGTCCTCAGGGCCCACTAACAAGCCAGATTTTAAGTATTACCTTGGGGAGATGCAGACTAGAATACTGCAATCACTGAGCAGCAAATGATATCACCTGTTATATATTTCAGTAATATTGCAAACCTGGCCTGTTAGTGGGTCCTGAGGACAGGAGTTGAGAACCACTGCCCTAAAGAATAAAATGGCGGTCGTTGATATACTTTATGCCACACAGTATTTGCGCAGCGTTTGTAAATTGCGTATTTACAAATGCAATTTTTTTGGAAAAAATACAATTTTTAAATTAAAAAAAGGAAAATAGTAAAGTTAGCCCAATTTTTTTATATTGTGAAAGATAATTTTACACTGAGTAAATTAGTTACAGAGGAGGTATTTTGCTAGAAGTATTGCTCCCGCTCAAACAATCGCGGCGATACCTCACCTGTGTGGTTTGAACACCGTTTACATATGCAGGCGCGACTTACGTATGCGTTCACTTCTGCGCGCAAGCACGGTGGGACGGGGCGCTTTGAATTTATTTATTTTTTCTTATTTATTTAACTTTTTATTTTTTATTTTTACACTGTCTCTTTAAAAAACAAAAATTGGGATCACTTTTATTCCTATTACAAGGAATGTAAACATCCCTTATGATAGAAAAAAGCATGACAGGACCTCTTTAACCACTTTGCCCGCCATATAGCAGAATGACGGCGGCAAAGTGGTTTCAATACCCTGACTGGGCGTCATATGACGTTCGCAGGATATTGAACCGCTGCGCGCCCCGCAACACCGATCTAGGTAAAGAGTCTCTGACGGAGACTCTTTATCACGTGATCAGCCGTGTCCAATCACGGCTGATCACGATGTAAACAGGAAGAGAGGTCTGACAGACGCTAGTAGAGGAGAGCTGATCGGCTGCTCTCCTGACAGGGGGGGTCTGTGCTGATTGTTTATCAGCACAGCCCCCCCCCCCCCGCGGATTCCACCCAGGACCACCAGGGAAGCCGCCCAGGACCACCAGGGAAGCCATCCACACTGGACCACCAGGTATGCCCTCTAGACCCCCAGGTAAATACTAATCTGTGCCCAGGCAGCTGCCAATCAGTGCCCACTCACAATGCCTACCACTGCCGGTGCCACCAGGGATGCCTATCAGTGCCCATTAGTGCCACGTATCAGTGCCCAGCAGTGCCGCCTATCAGTACCCATCACTGCCACCAATAAGAACCCATCTTTGCAGCCTTTCAGTGCCCATCAGTGTCGCCTATCAGTGCCACCCATCAGTGCCGCCTACCAGTGCCCATCAGTTGCCACCTCATCGGTGCCGCCTTATCAGTGCCTGTCAGTGCCGCCTTATCAGTGCCTGTCAGTGCCGCCTTATCAGTGCCCATCAGTGAAAGAGAAAACTTACTTATTTACAACATTTTTTAACAGAAACAAAAGCAAAACTTTTATTTTTTTCAAAATTTTCAGTCTTTTTTTTATTTGTTTAGCAGAGGTGATCAAATACCACCAAAAAAAAGCTCTATTTGTGGGAACAAAATGATAAAAATTTAGTTTGGGTACAGTGTTGGATGACCGCGCAATTGTCATTCAAACTGCGACAGCACTGAAAGCTGAAAATTGGTCTGGGCAGGAAGGTGTATAAGTGCCCTGTATTGAAGTGGTCAATGTGAGATCTGGGGTCAAAAAGACCTCAGATCTCACATTTACACTTAAATGCAATAAAATTCAATAAAAATTTGTTTTCCCTTTAGGGCCATTGGTCAGAACTGACGTTGATGTCCCTTTAGTCATCCAACGTCATTGAGTCGAGTGGGGGCCATCATTCCCTCACTCGACTCACAGCCCAGTGGAGAACATCGGATTGTCTCCACCGCTACCAGCGGCTCTGGTAAACTGCGGAGATCACTTTTGTCTTAAAGTGGACCGACCGCTGTTTCACAAAATACCGGGGTTATGGCAGCTATCTGCTGCCATAACCCTGATATTCTACGCCAAAGTACCGATGTACAACTATGGTGGTTTGCGGGAAGTGGTTAAAGTGTTAATTCACCTTTACAGAAAATCTGTAAGGTGAACTTACACTGGACCCCCTTTCCATCGCACCCGGTCCTGCTGACCTGGAGTGCCACGATCACCCGTTCTGACCCATCCTATAGCCGCTTTACCTGTCCGGGGATTTTGGTCTCATCTGACCACAGCACTTTCTCCCAATCCTTCTTTGAATCATTTAGATGTTCATTGGCAAACTGTACATGTGCCTTCTTGAGGAGGGCGACTTTGCCGCATTGAGGGGCCAATGGATGGGGCCATGTATTGTAAAATCTTGGATGAGAATCTTCTTCCCTCAGCCAGAATATTGAAGATGGGTCATGACTAGGGATGAGCCGAACACCCGCCTGTTCGGTTCGCACCAGCACTTGCGAACAGGCAAAAAATTAGTTCGAACACGCGAAAACCGTTAAAGTCTATGGGACGCAAACATGACCTGAAGGGCCTGCTATGGGATTTAGGGGGACCCCCCACATAATTTTTTTTGTTAAATTTTGGTTTGGTGTTCCCCTGTGGGGAATTTCCATGCCGTTTTTATCAATGAACTTTTATGTGTATTGTCGGACCGGCAATTCATTAATAGCCGCGAGTAGTTTTAAATGACTTTTTTTCCTTTGAAATGTCATTTTGCTGTCAGACTGTTCTAAACACGGGAAACATGCGCCCCTTTACAGGCATATTATAGACACCCCCCAGGTACGAAATTTAAAGGAATATTACACTTTTATTGTTTCACTTTAAGCATTATTAAAATCACTGCTTCCGAAAAAAAGGCAGTTTTTAAAACCTTTTTAGCATTGATTTATGTCCCCTGGGGCAGGACTCAGGTCCCCAAACACTTTTAATGACAATAACTTGCATATAAGCCTTTAAAATTAGCACTTTTGATTTCTCCTATAGACTTTTAAAGGCTGTTCCACGGCTTTCGAATTTGCCGCGAACACCCCAAATTGTTCGCTGTTTGGCGAACGGACGAACAGCCAATGTTCGAGTTGAACATGAGTTTGACTCGAACTCGAAGCTCATCCCTAGTCATGACAATGACCCAAAACATACCACCAAGTCAACAAATAGGTGTCTCAAGAAGAAGCACATTAAGGCCATGAAGTGGCCTTGCCAGTCTCCAGACCGTAATTCTATAGAAAATGTATGGAGGGAGCTGAAACTCCGAGTTGCCAAGCAACAGCCAAAAAACGAAGAAGAGTGGACCAAAATTCCTCCTGAGACGTGTGCAAACCTTGTCACTAACCACAAAAAACATATTACCTCTGTGCTTGCCACGCAAAAAAACATGCATGCTCTGAATCAAGTACGGGACGCAAGTGCTTGGTCTGGTAAAACTAGTGTTCGTAATGGAGATAGCACATTCGTCATGCTGTAAATTTGTATATCTTTTAATGCAGCGCATTCTTTTGTTCTCTATAATGCTAGAAGAACGAAGTTGTTTTGCTGCTGATATTCACACAGAGTTCTGACAAACTTATTTCTTTGTTATTTCTTGTGATCTCCTTAATAATATTTTTAGTTTTTAAAGCCAGATCTCCGTAATATTGTTATTATTGTTAAAAATGTTTAGAATTATTTTTTGTGTGATTTTTTTCCTTTTTTATTAAAATAAAGATCTCCTTTTTTATTATTATTTTAAAATTATTTTCTAGTGATCTCCATCATGTTTTAATTTTTTTGTGTGTGAAGTTACCACAACAACATTGTTATCTTGTATTTTTTAACCTCAAGGAGGTTGGTGTCCCTTGTTAATTTGACATTGTATTTTTGAAATGTACCTGCCTACTCACAAACAAACTGTCCTTTTTTAATAAAAACACATAGCCAAGTATTTGTTGAAAACAAAATTACCATTTATTCTGGGTCATAACAAAAGAAAGAGGGAAGGCAACGCTGGAGAAACTGCAGAAATTTGCGAAGGCTTTGTACCCCAGGGCAGACATCAACTCTTTGAAAATGAAAATTGGTAGCCAGAGGAGTCCATACAATAGGAAGCACAATCTGGTCCTGGACTCCGAGAGATCAGGAACAGGAGCAGATGACATATATGTCTCCAGGCTGTGGTACTACAACAGCCTGCGTCTTCTGTCAGACCAGACTGAACCCAGGCCATTACTCTCTTGTCTTCCTTCCATGCTTCCCTGCATGCTGTGGCTTTGTTTGTCGAGTTGTGGCGGGAGGAGGAGGGGGAGGAGGAGGAAGAGGAGGATGGACGAACCCAGAAAGGTGTGTATTTTCTGTCATTTGTCCACTCAACCCCTTATTTAGGGTCTGTAAAATTATGTTCTCACATAAGAGGCGTTGTTCCTTCTCCATTTCCTGCATTTTCGCTGCTACTATGCAGCCATAGCCCTCTTGAATGCTGGGGGGGTCTCTCAGGGTCGCATGAGCATCCCGAATGAGGGCAAGTGCTGCCTCCTCCATGTTCCTCCCCTTCCTGGGCCTTTTGGGTGGAAGGCGGAGGGGAGGGACCTGGGATTGGGTGAGTCCACTGGGCCCGACCACCTCCTGACTGCCACTTCCCCCTGCCACCTCCTGGCTGCCACCTCCTGGCTGCCACATTCCAGACCCTCATCCTGGCCGAGGCTTTCCTGTGTATAAAAAGGGACATATTTTTAGTTTTTGCTTCATCAATCACACACAATTTTCAGCTCATGACTGTTGTAAATCGAATTTTTATAAATAGAAAAGACTATCATTCTTACCCCAGCATTTTTCATTCTTGTCCCAATCATTTTTGGCCACTACTGTCTATTGATATGTAAAACACTTTTTGTTCAATCATTCATTTCTTAGCAATAATAACATCTAGTCAACATCATTAATCATAATCAAATCATAATTTTAGGACAAAAAATATGTAGAAAAATACTATACCTGCCTCAAGCTGGGCTCCTCCTCCTCCAAGGTTGGTCCTCGGAAGCCTCAGCTGGTGTGGAATAAAGTGTGGAAAGTGATGCCCTCACTTCAGTCTGGTCTTACAGTTCCGTTACATTGGTGGCAAGCAGGGGAACGCTTCCTGCAGTCTGGGACATCCAAACTTCCACCTTGATCCAAGGTCCGGATAGCAGGAGAGGAGAGGAGAGGTACAGATACCAGCCGCCATGGAGGAGGAATTCAGAAGGAGGTTGCGAGAGATGCAGATACAGCACAGAGGACCAGTATCAGAGCAGGTCCTGCTGGGATGGTGTGATTCTATTCTGCAAACTCTGGAAAGAAGCGCTAGCCCGTGAGCAGCGACACCAGGGAAAAGTTCTCCTCTCCATCCAGGAAAGGTACTGGTCGCAGTACGGATAGCGGGTGCGGTTTTGGGAAAAAAAGCGCACAGGGAGCAGACAGCTGAATTAAGCAGGCTGGTCTGGGTAGAGATGAAGCTGGATGAGAGCTACAGAGCCCTCCTGTGGCATGTATCCCAAGCATGTCCCTGGATAGCGGATGACAGCCCAATGGAAGGCTTAAGCTTCAGCGGCTTGGGACTGTTGTATGTGAAGCTGACATGGGACCCTAACTTTGGGAGTGATTTGGAGTGGCGGGTGGATGAAATCATGGATTTGAGAGAAGGGCTATTGAACATTTCGGAAGTGCACTGGGCACAGGAAGATTTGGAGTTTCGGCCCGTTCAAGAATGGGAGCTGGAGATCGCCTACAAACGGCTGCTAGATGTTGCTCAGTGCCAGGGCTGGGCTCCCTTTGCCTGGGACTATCAGGAAATACCAGTTGCCAACCCTGAAATTCTGGCTCAAGAGTCGGCAAGGTGGCAGAGTAATAGTGTGCTTTTCCAACCTGCCCCCACAGCTATGGAGGCTGAGGTCTTATGGCGGATGCAGCAAGTGCTGACTGACCTTGATGATCCTGTTTCTGCGTTGATTTTATGGTAATGTGTATTGAATAGTCATCTAGTCTGGGTAAATGATTTAGTAAACTAGATCATGTTAATTAGGTTACAGTTGTATTGTTAGAGGAGGTTCCAACGGCATATAAAGTCTTGTAATTTTGATTCTAAATAAAATAGCCCGTGTTAGCATCTAAGCAAGTCTCGTCTTGTTTTATGCTTGGGGGCGGTTGGAATATCTGATATCTGTATCCAGACTACAAGGAAGTGGTATACTAACGGAAGCACTCAAATGGAGTGTGGGATGTTCCGTTTCTCCGCACGCGTCGCCCGCCCCGACGTTCTTTCTAGAATACTCGGGCAGAGTGCTACCAACTCTTTCTAGAATACTCCCTGCCCCTTCTCTTTCAGCGCAGTGGAAGAGAACATGACAGAGACACAGCAGGTGCGTAATTGCAGTAATGATGAGGAAAGCCCGGAGCCCGAAACGTCCCCATCCCAGAGGAGATTTAAGGCCTCAAATATGGCCTTTATAGAGATGGTGGACATCTTGAAGAGGACCGACTATGATGGGAAGTATGGACCTTACCTAAACCCAAATGTGAGAAAGGCCAAGATCATGTCTAAAGTTGTGAGAAGTCTGCACAGGAATTTTGGGGTACGGCGATCCAAGGAGCAACTGAGGAAACGATGGTCAGACCTGAATTTGAGGGAGCAGGATCAGTAAAAAAAAGTAAGTATTTTGTCGTGTGTTCCTATTATTATTATTACTTGCATGCTGCTCCATGTGCTTTTCTTTACTGTTGTACAGTTTAAAATGGCAACTTTCAGGCTCGTGGGCACAGTAATCGGTCGTAGTAAACACCGTTAGTTCGCCCACTAATAATACAATGTTTTTTTGCAGATGCAGGTTAACTACATTTAGTCATGCCTATTTGTATTAAAATAAGTTTAGTACTGTTTAGTACATTGTTGTCTAGATGTGTTTGTAACTAGAATGAAATGTGTGAATATTGTCCAAAAAAGGTAAGTATTCCAGCTTTAGAAAGGGAAAAAAATGTCTTCAGCTTGGAACTCTGCCAAAACAGACAATTGTACCACATTTCCAAGCAATGTTTCATATTCCTATTTCTGGCCTCAAATATCTGTGTGCTAAGTATACCTTTTTTTTAATTCTCATAGGGGAGAAAAGTCTCGGGACTTCTGAGGACACCAGGAACCCCTCATCTACTAAAGAAGGGGAACTCAGCACACAACCAGAGGATGTGGAGGAAGGAGAGGTGGTTGAAATAGTGACCACAACAGGTGAGTGTCTGAGACCACAGCTTCAGGTAATAGATGTATGCCTGCATATTTATAATACATGGTGTGTTTTTTTATTTTAGGTGATGTGCATGTTGTGGAAGAAGATACGCATTTCACAAGTGAAAGTGCACAAATCCTAACCCAGGACATAATGGTGTGTAGTCGGGATTTAGACATCATCAAGCAAAAAACATTTAAAAAAAAGTTTTAATACATTTTAAAAGCCAAATTTTGAAGATGCACACAGTAGGTCAACATGTGCTATCTGCCATCATGGGATATCAATGTACGCGTTTTGTAGGTGCAACCTCTTCCTTGCAACTCAAATAGGTGAGAGGAAGGGTTTGCACCCCCAAAACACGTCTTTTGATCCCCCATGATGGGAGCTAGCACATGTTGACATTTGGCATGGGATCAGGAGGGAAATCCCCATTTTGAATTCCAATTTTTGCGCCTTCCTAAAAATTTGGCTTTTACAGGGGTGACATCACATCATCTGAGGAAGGCAATATCAACACAGTTTTGACATACTAATGTCTGATATTGCCTTCACTTTTTGTACGTTGAACTTTGTAAGTTCCAGAGTTGTGTATGTTATGATTTGAAACATGCCTGTTATTGCAAAATATAAAACTAAAAATGTCAAACTTAGTTAAACATAGATGTATTTTTGGTGGAAAAATGTTTTACAACGCACATGTGAATGTGCACGGCATAAAAGTTTTTATACTCAACAATGTGTGGCTTCTTCTTTCAATGCTCAATACCAGTTTTTGTATTAAGTTGGTGTTTACAGTGACAATGGGGGTTATTTAATAAAGCAAAATCCACTTGGCACTACAAGTGCACTAGGAGAACCTAGGAGACAGCTAAAAGAAACACAAGCAGTAAATCAAATTCAAGATGATTTCAGATTAAAATAATTTTTTATTTCATAAAAGAATCAAAAATTTGCTGGCATAGCAATGGCTCCCCTACCCGTAAAATAGTCCAGATATTTTTGCGCTTTGGGGGGGCAAGCCAGGACAGCCAGCTTCCAGGGCCGTTATTGTACTTATGCCCTGAATTGTGGCCTCAGGCCCATCTGAGGCCACATAATTTGGAGCATTTCTCCTTAAATAATTATGGAGAATACAGCACGCTAGCACTATGTGATTCAGTTTATACTCTGCCATGTTGATTGCCATAAGGAAACCGGCTGGCCATTATACCAAGCGCATTCTCCACCACTCTTCTGGCTCTGGCCAGCCGGTAAATAAAAACCCTCTTCTCCAGGGTGAGGGTCCTCTGGGGGAATGGCTTCATCAGATGTTCACCCAGACCAAATGCTTTATCTGCGACAAACACAAATGGGAGTCCTTCCACATTCTCTTCCGGAAGTGGCAATCCCAAGCCACCACTCTGGAGACGTCGGTAGAACTCAGTCTGGGCAAAGACTCCACCATCTGACATCCAGGCCATTCTTCCCCACGTCCACATATAAAAACTCATATGTCGCCGACACCACTATGAAAATGTCATATGTAAATACAATATTAAAGTGCAATAGTGCCTTCAATTGCTCGATGATGAATACTCTGAAGAGGATATATAAGACCTTATAAATTTGTAACTAAACAATTCATAACACAAATATGCTCCCAGTTAAATTGTAAATACAATAATAAGGTGCAATTGTGCTCTAAACATAAATCTCAGTTTCTGTATGCATATAGATGCTCTCAACAAATATGTACTTCAAATAAAGTGCTCCGTGTGCATACAACCCTCCACTTCACAAGACCACACCGTTAATGATCCCCCACCAGGGTACGCACTCACCCACAGGTATGGAGGCCTGAGCTTATACCGAGGTGGGTCTACTAGGCTTGGGTGTACTGATGGCTCATACTGAAACTGACAATCCCCCTCTGTGTATGCGGTTCATAAGGAAAATGGAATGACAGGATTCGATATACCGTGATACCATTTATTAAAATCATATAAATATAAGATACAGATGTCCACTCACATGTAAAAATGCTGTAACCTGGCACTAGGAATGATCTGCCAACAATAGCAATACACTGCCGCTGCACTGCGATCCTCTGGAGCCAAGGTGCATTCCACTAGGCAGAAGTGACGGGTACGTGATCAGAATGCCCTACGCGCTTCATCATCCAGACATCTTCAGGAGACAAGGGGACTTTTTAGTGTCTTTAAAGCCCATGCCCCAGACCCCCAAGCCAATTAGGCTTAGTTTACCTTGCAGGTGGGGGCAGCAATAATAGGTCCCACTCCCCCTCTTTAAGCTGCAAAGGCAACCAGATGGGGGTGTACACATGCCATGGCCATGATGCTTTGCATTATGGCCCAGAAACAAATAATCACCTCAGTCACTTCTGGTAGTCAGTACCACCACCAACACACAACCCATTCATGTGAATACAAATGCTAGGCTCTGTCACATACCTGACTGTGGAGCCCAAGATGATAAGTCTAGCCTCTTGCACAGTGATAAGAGGGGAAGGAAGGAGGAGGGAGGGGAAGGGGCTAGCCCCTTCCCCTCCCTCCTCCTTCCTTCCCCTCTTATCACAGCGCAATCACCACTTACTTTATTCACACCACTTTTGTCTGTTTGGATCAGCCATTTAGGTGTTGCAGCAGTGCCCCTTAGCATAGGTATTTCTGACAGCGCAGGAGTTTCTTCATTATTTAGCCTCTTGCACAATTCCCGTCCAAGCAACCCTGGTAGTGGAGACAGGGACTGCTAGGGCAGTGGAAGGGCGCAGGTGCCTGGAAGCTGAAGGAGTGAGCTGTAGCTTGGAGAGACACAGGAGTCCTTCTAGTGTGAAGTCTGGTCACAAGCCTTTTTCAGCGGGAGCCCGGCAGAATCAGGATCAGTTTCAAGGTCAGGAACAGGTAGAAGTCGGTAATGTGCTGGCCGTGGGTTACGAAATTTAGGAAGTCATAAATCCAAGCCGGGGTCGGTAACATAAGCAAGAAGAAGATATAGCAGGCAAGGGTGATCGAAGAGAGGTGTCAGATGTAGCTGGGCCAGGAACAAGGTTAGCAGACATGGATTAGAATCAGGTACACAGGAACCAAAGCTGAAGACAATCCAGCACTGAAGCCAGGCAGACTCTCGTTTAAATAGGCTGCTGGGTGCCAGAATCTTTGGATGCATGCGCACACCTATGTGTACACGCACGTGCTCGCCCGTACACGTGCATTCTAGGTCTTGCTCATCTTGGGCTTCTATGCTCATTACTCTACATATGCACATAAGTATGAACACTTGCTGCACGGAATGAGCACTTGCTGCATGGGAATGAGCACCTGCTGAACGAGAATGAGCATCTGTTGAAGGGGAATGAGCACTTGCTGAACAATAATGAGCACCTTCTAAAGGGGAATGTGCACCTGCTAAATGGGAAGGATCACCTGCTGAAAAGGAAGGAGCACTTGCTGAACGGGAAGGAGCACTTGCTGAACGGGAAGGAGCATTTGCTGAACGGGAAGGAGCACTTGGCAGTGTTGGCACGGTATTCTCTGTAAAAAAACAACACTTGGAGTCCCCATAAAAATGACCTGCTTCCATGACGCATTGCTCATGCCTGAGCTTTCAAATCCAGTCCCAACACTGTCCCATGTGCGTTTACACAGGATTAGGACTGCAGAGCAGCAGAGGGAGTATAGGTGGGTCAGAGGGAAGTGGGGGTTCAAAGGGGATTCATCATTTTGCTGTGAATGAGTTTAATAAAGCATTGGCAACAGCAATGATGGCACACAACAGCCCATCCAAACAAGTCAGCTTAGAACATCAGAAATATGGAAGCTGTTTGATGGATGGGTCTACGGGTTCTCAAATAATGCATGCCTTTTCCCAGAGGAGATTTAAGGCCTCAAATATGGCCTTTATAGAGATGGTGGACATCTTGAAGAGGACCGACTATGATGGGAAGTATGGACCTTACCTAAACCCAAATGTGAGAAAGGTCAAGATCATGTCTAAAGTTGTGAGAAGTCTGCACAGGAATTTTGGGGTACGGCGATCCAAGGAGCAACTGAGGAAACGATGGTCAGACCTGAATTTGAGGGAGCAGGATCAGTAAAAAAAAGTAAGTATTTTGTCGTGTGTTCCTATTATTATTATTACTTGCATGCTGCTCCATGTGCTTTTCTTTACTGTTGTACAGTTTAAAATGGCAACTTTCAGGCTCGTGGGCACAGTAATCGGTCGTAGTAAACACCGTTAGTTCGCCCACTAATAATACAATGTTTTTTTGCAGATGCAGGTTAACTACATTTAGTCATGCCTATTTGTATTAAAATAAGTTTAGTACTGTTTAGTACATTGTTGTCTAGATGTGTTTGTAACTAGAATGAAATGTGTGAATATTGTCCAAAAAAGGTAAGTATTCCAGCTTTAGAAAGGGAAAAAAATGTCTTCAGCTTGGAACTCTGCCAAAACAGACAATTGTACCACATTTCCAAGCAATGTTTCATATTCCTATTTCTGGCCTCAAATATCTGTGTGCTAAGTATACCTTTTTTTTAATTCTCATAGGGGAGAAAAGTCTCGGGACTTCTGAGGACACCAGGAACCCCTCATCTACTAAAGAAGGGGAACTCAGCACACAACCAGAGGATGTGGAGGAAGGAGAGGTGGTTGAAATAGTGACCACAACAGGTGAGTGTCTGAGACCACAGCTTCAGGTAATAGATGTATGCCTGCATATTTATAATACATGGTGTGTTTTTTTATTTTAGGTGATGTGCATGTTGTGGAAGAAGATACGCATTTCACAAGTGAAAGTGCACAAATCCTAATCCAGGACATAATGGTGTGTAGTCGGGATTTAGACATCATCAAGCAAAAAACATTTAAAAAAAAGTTTTAATACATTTTAAAAGCCAAATTTTGAAGATGCACACAGTAGGTCAACATGTGCTATCTGCCATCATGGGATATCAATGTACGCGTTTTGTAGGTGCAACCTCTTCCTTGCAACTCAAATAGGTGAGAGGAAGGGTTTGCACCCCCAAAACACGTCTTTTGATCCCCCATGATGGGAGCTAGCACATGTTGACATTTGGCATGGGATCAGGAGGGAAATCCCCATTTTGAATTCCAATTTTTGCGCCTTCCTAAAAATTTGGCTTTTACAGGGGTGACATCACATCATCTGAGGAAGGCAATATCAACACAGTTTTGACATACTAATGTCTGATATTGCCTTCACTTTTTGTACGTTGAACTTTGTAAGTTCCAGAGTTGTGTATGTTATGATTTGAAACATGCCTGTTATTGCAAAATATAAAACTAAAAATGTCAAACTTAGTTAAACATAGATGTATTTTTGGTGGAAAAATGTTTTACAACGCACATGTGAATGTGCACGGCATAAAAGTTTTTATACTCAACAATGTGTGGCTTCTTCTTTCAATGCTCAATACCAGTTTTTGTATTAAGTTGGTGTTTACAGTGACAATGGGGGTTATTTAATAAAGCAAAATCCACTTGGCACTACAAGTGCACTAGGAGAACCTAGGAGACAGCTAAAAGAAACACAAGCAGTAAATCAAATTCAAGATGATTTCAGATTAAAAAAATTTTTTATTTCATAAAAGAATCAAAAATTTGCTGGCATAGCAATGGCTCCCCTACCCGTAAAATAGTCCAGATATTTTTGCGCTTTGGGGGGGCAAGCCAGGACAGCCAGCTTCCAGGGCCGTTATTGTACTTATGCCCTGAATTGTGGCCTCAGGCCCATCTGAGGCCACATAATTTGGAGCATTTCTCCTTAAATAATTATGGAGAATACAGCACGCTAGCACTATGTGATTCAGTTTATACTCTGCCATGTTGATTGCCATAAGGAAACCGGCTGGCCATTATACCAAGCGCATTCTCCACCACTCTTCTGGCTCTGGCCAGCCGGTAAATAAAAACCCTCTTCTCCAGGGTGAGGGTCCTCTGGGGGAATGGCTTCATCAGATGTTCACCCAGACCAAATGCTTTATCTGCGACAAACACAAATGGGAGTCCTTCCACATTCTCTTCCGGAAGTGGCAATCCCAAGCCACCACTCTGGAGACGTCGGTAGAACTCAGTCTGGGCAAAGACTCCACCATCTGACATCCAGGCCATTCTTCCCCACGTCCACATATAAAAACTCATATGTCGCCGACACCACTATGAAAATGTCATATGTAAATACAATATTAAAGTGCAATAGTGCCTTCAATTGCTCGATGATGAATACTCTGAAGAGGATATATAAGACCTTATAAATTTGTAACTAAACAATTCATAACACAAATATGCTCCCAGTTAAATTGTAAATACAATAATAAGGTGCAATTGTGCTCTAAACATAAATCTCAGTTTCTGTATGCATATAGATGCTCTCAACAAATATGTACTTCAAATAAAGTGCTCCGTGTGCATACAACCCTCCACTTCACAAGACCACACCGTTAATGATCCCCCACCAGGGTACGCACTCACCCACAGGTATGGAGGCCTGAGCTTATACCGAGGTGGGTCTACTAGGCTTGGGTGTACTGATGGCTCATACTGAAACTGACAATCCCCCTCTGTGTATGCGGTTCATAAGGAAAATGGAATGACAGGATTCGATATACCGTGATACCATTTATTAAAATCATATAAATATAAGATACAGATGTCCACTCACATGTAAAAATGCTGTAACCTGGCACTAGGAATGATCTGCCAACAATAGCAATACACTGCCGCTGCACTGCGATCCTCTGGAGCCAAGGTGCATTCCACTAGGCAGAAGTGACGGGTACGTGATCAGAATGCCCTACGCGCTTCATCATCCAGACATCTTCAGGAGACAAGGGGACTTTTTAGTGTCTTTAAAGCCCATGCCCCAGACCCCCAAGCCAATTAGGCTTAGTTTACCTTGCAGGTGGGGGCAGCAATAATAGGTCCCACTCCCCCTCTTTAAGCTGCAAAGGCAACCAGATGGGGGTGTACACATGCCATGGCCATGATGCTTTGCATTATGGCCCAGAAACAAATAATCACCTCAGTCACTTCTGGTAGTCAGTACCACCACCAACACACAACCCATTCATGTGAATACAAATGCTAGGCTCTGTCACATACCTGACTGTGGAGCCCAAGATGATAAGTCTAGCCTCTTGCACAGTGATAAGAGGGGAAGGAAGGAGGAGGGAGGGGAAGGGGCTAGCCCCTTCCCCTCCCTCCTCCTTCCTTCCCCTCTTATCACAGCGCAATCACCACTTACTTTATTCACACCACTTTTGTCTGTTTGGATCAGCCATTTAGGTGTTGCAGCAGTGCCCCTTAGCATAGGTATTTCTGACAGCGCAGGAGTTTCTTCATTATTTAGCCTCTTGCACAATTCCCGTCCAAGCAACCCTGGTAGTGGAGACAGGGACTGCTAGGGCAGTGGAAGGGCGCAGGTGCCTGGAAGCTGAAGGAGTGAGCTGTAGCTTGGAGAGACACAGGAGTCCTTCTAGTGTGAAGTCTGGTCACAAGCCTTTTTCAGCGGGAGCCCGGCAGAATCAGGATCAGTTTCAAGGTCAGGAACAGGTAGAAGTCGGTAATGTGCTGGCCGTGGGTTACGAAATTTAGGAAGTCATAAATCCAAGCCGGGGTCGGTAACATAAGCAAGAAGAAGATATAGCAGGCAAGGGTGATCGAAGAGAGGTGTCAGATGTAGCTGGGCCAGGAACAAGGTTAGCAGACATGGATTAGAATCAGGTACACAGGAACCAAAGCTGAAGACAATCCAGCACTGAAGCCAGGCAGACTCTCGTTTAAATAGGCTGCTGGGTGCCAGAATCTTTGGATGCATGCGCACACCTATGTGTACACGCACGTGCTCGCCCGTACACGTGCATTCTAGGTCTTGCTCATCTTGGGCTTCTATGCTCATTACTCTACATATGCACATAAGTATGAACACTTGCTGCACGGAGTGAGCACTTGCTGCATGGGAATGAGCACCTGCTGAACGAGAATGAGCATCTGTTGAAGGGGAATGAGCACTTGCTGAACAATAATGAGCACCTTCTAAAGGGGAATGTGCACCTGCTAAATGGGAAGGATCACCTGCTGAAAAGGAAGGAGCACTTGCTGAACGGGAAGGAGCACTTGCTGAACGGGAAGGAGCATTTGCTGAACGGGAAGGAGCACTTGGCAGTGTTGGCACGGTATTCTCTGTAAAAAACAACACTTGGAGTCCCCATAAAAATGACCTGCTTCCATGACGCATTGCTCATGCCTGAGCTTTCAAATCCAGTCCCAACACTGTCCCATGTGCGTTTACACAGGATTAGGACTGCAGAGCAGCAGAGGGAGTATAGGTGGGTCAGAGGGAAGTGGGGGTTCAAAGGGGATTCATCATTTTGCTGTGAATGAGTTTAATAAAGCATTGGCAACAGCAATGATGGCACACAACAGCCCATCCAAACAAGTCAGCTTAGAACATCAGAAATATGGAAGCTGTTTGATGGATGGGTCTACGGGTTCTCAAATAATGCATGCCTTTCTAAAACTTGTTAAATAAACCTTCAAGGCTTCCCGTCTTTCTCCTGGAAATTGTTTTTAGGCAGGCTGCATTTATTTTTACAAACAGTTGTTGAGCATCCCACATGTTATAAAATGCACGATGCTGAATATTTTATGATGCTGGCATTAATAGCCATATAATTTTATTAGCTTTTTTATGACAACCTCTGGTTTTTATTTACACCAAATAATATAAGTGCCATAAAGGATTGATGAAAAGGTCTGATGGAAAAAAATTTACGCAGACTTCTTTTGCTTCCAGGCTGACACACACAAATTATAAAATGGTGGATTTTAATTCTGCTGATATGACATTTTCAATTAAACAGAGAGCGAATTATTGCAATGTTCTGTCTTGGAAATTAGATTAAACAGATTGAGATGTTAAAGTTTATGTTCCAAATAATTATATTCCAAGGCACCTGGATTAACCAACACAGGGCTTTGTTTAATAAGGACAAGATCAATGTGCCAAATACAATAATCTACAGCAACCAATCCAAAATCCCTGTTCACCAATCTGTCTGCAATTACCTGAAGGCTGATTGGTTGTGGTATTTTGCACATCATCCATGTGGGCACTGATATAAATGTTGACAGCATTACGAATCTGCCTTAATTATCACCATCCAATCAGTCCAGGGTGTTATTTTAAACCTTACTATGGCCATACAGCTGCTTTGAAAAAAATAATAATGCCCCATCTTTGGTGTCAGTGGAAAAAAATAGTGCCCCATTGTTGGTTTCGGTGGAAGGCGCAGTGCCCCATCCTTGGTGTGAGTAGAAGAAATAGTGCCCTATTGTCAGTTGAAGGAATTATGCCCATTGTTGGTATCATTGAAAAGAAAGGGTGCCCCATCATTGCTGTTAGTGGGAGGAATAGTGCCCATCATGCTGTTAGTGGGAGGAATAGTGCCCATCATTGCTGTTAGTGGGAGGAATAGTGCCCATCATTGCTGTTAGTGGGAGGAACAGTGCCCATAATTGCTGTTATTGGGAGGAATAGTGCCCCATCATTGCTGTTATTGGGAGGAATAGTGCCCCATCCTTGTGCTGTTATTGGGAGGAATAGTGCCCCATCATTGCTGTTAGTGGGAGGAATAGTGCCCCATCATTGGTGTCAGTGGGAGGAACAATGTTCCATCAATGGAAGGATTTATGCCTCATTGTTGGTGTCAGTGGAAAGAATTGTGTTACATCGTTCATATCATTAGGAAGAATTATGCCTCACTGTTGGTGTCAGTGGAAGGCAAAGACGGCTGGTGCTCAATATTCGGGGGGGGGGGGCATACTTTAATGCATGCAGTTGCAAGAGGGCTCGATTGGAGTATAAAAAGTTGGTGTATGGGGGGCACAGGTGCAACAATCAGTCTTCTATTGAAATGAATGCTTGTAAGTTGCCATAATGTGGACACTTGTATAAACTCATGCTTGTGCATTGGCATAAAACCCAGGTTGCAAACTTTTTATGTCCAGAGATGTATGCCCATTTTCTTGCACGAGTTTACACAAGCATCGGTGTGAACTTTTGTATGACTTTCTGCATCCAGGATTGTGTGCCCATGCGCAAGTATGAGTTTACGCGTATGCTGGCATAAACCTTTCTTTAGCAGTTTATAGACATTCATTGCTATGGGAGGCTGGAGGCTGCACCTTTGGCTTTCTTACTCCAGCTATTTACACTCCATCCTTGCTGTGCGCCCTCTTGCAGCCGTGTGCATAAAGCCTAAAGGAGAGAGATCTCTGTGGAGAACTGCAGCCTGCATTTTTGCATGTGTCAATGTACGCTGCAGCGTGCGTAGTTTGCAAGGTATAACGAATAGGCAGAAACAAATATCTGTTCTGCATTATTAATGTGTTTCTGTTTGCCATGAACACTTCTTTCAAGCAAATACAAATATTTTGGGTAAGCCAGTGAACTAGATACTGCTAATCTTGGGGCCCCATACAGCCTACCTGGCAGGCCCCCTTCCTCCATCCGAAAGTTGCTGAGGGCACAGATTTATTAGTCCCTTTCTCTGTACCCTTAGCTGTACAGATGAATGAATAGGAAGTGTTCTGAGGCTTTCTGCTCATTCACAAACTAAAGCATAGCAAACACAGTTTACTATGCTTCGCTGATGAATGGACACAGGAGTGATTGGTAATGATCACTCACTGTATTCATTCAGGAAAGTAAGGGGCCAGTAAATGACATATTTACTTGAAACATCAAGATGGGGAGAGGAGAGGAAAGCTGGCAGCACTGCAGGGGAAAGGGGAACACAAGCAGGTCTGGACAGCAGACGGAAGGGGCACTTGTACTAGAACCGATCCCCCTGCAGTGCAGCCAGAGGGGGAAAGAAGAAGAGAAGCTGGCAGCGCTGCAGGGGGAGGCAGAAGAGGATTGATGCAATAAGACATTACAGCCCGACTTCCTGCTCTTCAGGAGCCCGAGCCCCTCTACTGAATTGATGGGGCTCAGGCCCAGTACTGTAGGGCTGGTTGTACTACCTTATCAGCAGCCCTGCTGCTAAAACTGCTAGATGGCAAAAATACACAATAATTAAAGGAATGTAATGGTAAAGTTGGTGAGCTGAAATTTTTAATATTTAAAGAAACTAGTTAAAGTAATATTAAAGGCATTTTTAAAAAAAATAACAAACATGTTATGCTTACCTGCTCTATGTAATGGTTTTGCACAGAGCAACCCAGATCCTCTTCTTCTCGGGTCCCCCACCAGCGCTTCTGGCCCCTCCCTTCTGCCAACTGCCCCCAGAGCAAGCAGCTTGCAATGGGGGCACCTGGCCAGGCTTACTCCCGAGCCTTGCTTCTGTGTGTCCATTCACACACAGAGCCGTGGCTCGGCCCAGCCTCCTCTGTCCTCATTGGCTTTACAGGCTGTGATTGACAGCAGTGGGAGCTAATGGCTCCAGCTGCTGTCTCAGCCAATGAGGAGTGAGATTCCCCAGACAGCCAAGGCTCTTGTGCACAGCACTGGAAGAAGATCAGGCTCAGGCAAGTATTAGGGGGACTGGGGAAGCTGCAGCACACAGAAGGTTTTTAACCTTGAGCCTTTAGAACCACTTTAAAAAGACTACATAGTATAGCCCAACGCGTTAGCCTGCATTTTGCAGCCCATTCATAAAATGCAGGCTGTGGTACTGAACCTACAGTAGATCATAGATTTTGCAGCAGAGAAAATTTTGGAAATTGAGGATAGCTGGTTATATGACTGTAGGGGTACCCCCCGTAGGGGCTGCTGGTGATTGTGGCCCGTCTCCCACCCTGCACAGTCAGGCACATGGATTTCCAGACACACTTCAGTCATGAAAAAGTCCTTGTACTTTGATTTGTTTTATTTTATTAGGGGAATAGAACTTGGATGGGTATGGGGTGCATATGGGATGCCCACTTGATTGCAGAAAGAAATATAAGGCCTAAACTCCAGTATATACAACCTCTTCTCTTCACCTCCAGCACATACACTTGATTGCAGACTATCACTCCCAGGACCAGCTAGCGCTGTGGTTGGGGCTCAGCCAGACGCAAAGCAAATGTCCTTTGCAGGCAGGGTGTAGCAAAAATGGTAGTAGTTCTTAATGCTAGCTGTCCCACATGTGGCTATTGCCCCCAGTACCACCTCTTCAGACCCTGCCAACCTTACTGGCTGCAGCTGCCTCTTTCCACTGCCCCTGCCACCACAGTCATCCTGACTGGCTCTGCACCTATCCCAGACTGCTCCATCCAAGTCCTCTCAAGCGTACCTCCCAGTCCTCCTGACTGTGTGTCACTCACCAGCCCTCTTGACTGTTGCTGTAGCTCCTGGAGACTTGCCTGGCAGGTTCTCCCGCTGTCCTCCTTGCTCCCGTGACTCCTGTACAGGACACCTCCGTGGTTTTAGGAAGGTCCCTTCACCGGAGCCCATGCCCTAAGGTCTCCCCCCCCCCCGACTGGGGAGCTCCCTCAAGGGCCGCGACAGCCTAACACTCCATCTCCGTGTCCCTATCCTTTCTCTACTCATACCCTCTCCCTGCCACGAATCACTGTCCCTGTCAGATGGGTGACCTGTCCCTACACTACCCACACACAAAATGCATGTCAAGCCTGGGAGCCAGGGCTTTAAATTGGCTCTGCCTAACCCAAGATGGTTGCTAGAGTCACATGGGACAGCAGCATCCAATCAGATAGCTTCCCCAGTGGCCCTGGAAACCATGAAGGAACCATGTTCCTCTTGACTTCCTCTCCCCCTGCTATGCGACACCTGCAGTGGAGAAAGTATGCTGTACCTGCCCACAAGCGTCCAAAAGTTGTATTAAATCATCACAGTGTAAAATAGCAATATTTGGGGACCACGTAGAACCCCTTCTTTATCACATGTCTTAAGAAGGGTCTTGCATGGCCCTGATACATCGCTATTTTACACTGTGATGTGGTCTTTCCATAAACCTTTTGGTCACTATTTCAGAGATCCTTGGTGTGCTGGCGACATCTTAGCAGTCTATACCGGCCAAGCCCCCGGCTGTACTTTGTGTCCTCTAACACCTCTACAACTAGCACATTGCCTTTATGGGTAACAGATCCATGAGAAATACGGCTTAAGAACTTTTTTTTAGAAGAACAAGTCCATCATTCATCACAGTCCCAGGTCTTTCTTTATCCTGCATTTGATAAATGAAGTGTAATAACTCTTCGTGCAGTAAAGCTCATTTAAATCGTTTCAGGGAACGTTCACCAATTAAATGCCTATGATCGATCTATTAACAAGCATTAATCACTGTTACAGGATGTCAGGCGGAATATGCTGGGGGAGTCCAGCCAAAAGCCTGTACGGCACAAATATGTTGTCATAAAATATTCATGAGCCCATGTTATGTACCGCCATATATCTTACTCACCCGCAGACTTGTAACTTACTATCTGCAAATCCAAGATTTTTTTCAAGTCCCGTATTTCCAGTCTATGATCGAAATACCAGCAGTCAGTGGTAGCTGCAGTGTTTTAAACATTCAGCTCACACAAAAGTGATATTTCAGTTTGAGATTAAACCTGATGCATTGAGTCTTTTGGATATTTCTTTGGGACTCCAACAGACAAGTTTTAATTGCAGTGGTTCCTAGTTTTGCTCCTGCCCACCTTGGGGTTTTGGCTGTTCCCACCAGCCTCAGGGCGTTCCCAATTCCTCCCTATAAATTAAGGGAGAGTGGGATCCCTTTATATTAGCCATGGCTGCTGTGAAGACTTATGCTGCGTACACATGAGCAGAATGTCCGACAGAAAAAGTCAGACGGAAGCTTTTCATCGTATATTCCGATCATGTGTATGCCTCACTGGACGGGCCTAGAAATGGAACATGGAACATGTTCTAAATATTTCCGATGGAATCAATTACTATCTGGAAAACCGCTCGTCTGTATGCTGTTCCAACGGACCAAAAACTACGCATGCTCTGAAGCAAGTATGAGACGGAAGCTATTGGCTAGTGGCGATTCAACTTCCTTTTTCTAGTCCTGTCGTACGTTCTGTACGTCACTGCGTTCTGGACGATCGGACTTTGGTGTGATCGCGTGTACGCAAGACAGTTTCAGCAGAACTCCATCAGAAAAACCTTCAGAGTTTATTCCGACGGGAAAACCGGTCGTGTGTACGCGGCATTAGAGATATCTATCAGAAACCATTAAATAAGGCTGAGACAGAAGTACAGTGAAATCACACTTGTTTAATAATAAAAGTAAAAAAATCAAACGTAGTCAAAACATAGCCAAAGTTCAGTAACCGGAACGGATAGTCAGGCAAGCCAGAAGTCAGGGACCGATGTAGTGGAACAGCAAGCAGGATCTGGAGCTAGAAGGGATGTCAGCAAAGCCAGTCTTTTAACAAGAACGCAGGAGATAGTTTCTTGTGATGTGACCAAGGCGAAGATAAGCTCCTCTGGACTGGACGGCTTAAGTATGCAGGACTGACGAGCAGGATCATCAACAGCTAAGTAACTGTGGAGAGACATGGGAGCTAGCAATTAGCCGACAGCTGAGCAGCCAGCTCAGAGAAGGAAGGGCTGAGCCCAGTCCTGACAATATTTCTCCGGTCACCCAGCAGAGTTCCCAAGATATAAATTAAAAAAAAACACAACCGGTTACGTGCGAAAGCGACAATCTTGCATCAATCATATGTTAATCAACCAGACAAATTTTAAAAAATGGCATTCTCAAACAATGGTGTCACCCCAAAAAAATAATCACTACAATAGCCTTAGGGTACACCATACATCTTCACTTCTTATAGTGACGTCAGACGCACAACGGCAGTGTCGCGGTGGCCATTTTGGAAAGGGTTTGCATGTAATTCTGGTTCAAATGAAAGGATGAATAAATGTCAGTTTAGATTATCATTCTGCTACACTATGGCCCTTACTTTTTTATTTTACATAGTCTTTGACTATTTTATTGACATTGGGAGTGCTGGTTGGTACTGCATATATGAAGATGATTGTATGATGTACCATAAAGCCCAGGGCTTTTTTTCACGGAGAACATGAGGGAACGCAGTTCCGGCACCTCCAGCACTAAATTTATGTAATGGCAAGGGGTGCTGGGGATGTGCTGGAGGGTCTATTGATGATTGCCTCTGGGGGATCCATAGTCTATAGCGACTACGTTGGTGGGGTTATCTTTTTGTGCGGGGTTCTATTGTTGCTGGGAGGGGTTTTTATATTTCTGGGGGGTCCGTTGTTGCTGAGAGGAACCTACTGTTGAGAGAGATGTCTATTGTTGCTAGCTGCTGGAGGGTCTATTGATGCTGGCTGCTGGGAAATCTGTTGTTGCTGCTGGGGGTCTATTGTTGCTGGGGTGGATTTTTGTTGCTGGGGGCTTTGTTGTGTAAGGGAATTATTGTTGTTGGCTGAAGAGGATCTATTTTTCTGCTAACAAATTCTATACAAATTACTTAGCGCCACAGAATGATACTTGGTTCTGTATTCTCTACTGGGAGGTGGGTAGGGGGTGGAACCAAGTTCTTAAGACCAGTCTATATGATCCTTATGGGATAAAATGTTCATTAACTACTTTCTGACTGCACTATAGCCAAAAGATGCCTACAGTGTGATCATCCAGTTCTGGAAGGGCATCCATGGACGTCCTCCCAGAATCCCATCTCCCGCACGCCCCTGGGGCACACATCCGGCACACTCTGTGACCGATGTTCCCTTTACCACATGATCAGCTGTGTCCAATCACAGCTGATCACATGTAAACAGACTTGATGGTTATCGGCAGTCCTTTCCTTTCACGTTGTGTCTGTGTGAGGAAAGGAGATCCATTAACCGGCAAACCTGTTAACACGTTGTTTACACAGATAATCAGGGCACTCATCATTAGTGCCCTGATTATCAGTGCAGCCCCATCAGTGCCCATCAGC
Source organism: Lithobates clamitans (assembly GCA_037952925.1). NCBI lineage: Eukaryota > Metazoa > Chordata > Amphibia > Anura > Ranidae > Lithobates > Lithobates clamitans. The sequence goes on along the minus strand of JBBGZY010000096.1, from coordinate 1,403,055 downwards.
ACAGCCTATCAGTGCCCATCAACGCAGTCTATCAGTGCCGCCTTATCAGTGCCTATCAGTGCCACCTATCGGTGCCCATCAGCACCGCCTATCAGTGCAGCCTCATCAGTGCCTCCTTATCAGTGCCCATCAGTGTCATCTCATCAGTGCAGCCTATCAGTTAGGGTTGCCATCTTTTCTTCAAGTCAAACCCGAACTCTTTAGCGGTGCACAGCAATTTTTTTTATTGTATAAACTATACATATATTTTGCTATTAAATAACATTTCTAATCATATGAAGTTAATAACAAGAGTCCCCCTTTACATCAGAGTCCACTGAGCTCCACTTTTACATCTGAACTTTCACTGTAAGGGGGGACTCTGCAGACTCTGATGTAAGGGAGAACTCTGGGGGCTCTAACATAAGGGATGCTCTGGAAACCCTGATTTGAGGGGGAACATTGAGAACTCTGATGTACAGAGAAGACTCTGATGTAAGGGGAAACACTGTGGCCTCTGGTGTAAAGGGGAACTCTGATGTAAGGGGCACTCTGAGAACCCTGATTTGCCTTAGTGTACTCACTCAGAGGCAGGAGAAAGAAGGGAGAGACTTCAGTCACAGACAGGGAGGGATGGTGAATTCACTCACCCTTTGGCAGTCAGCACCTTTCATCCAGATGTATCTGAGGCTGCTGGACTTCGAATTTCCACCCCCCCACTTTCCTTTTCTGAGGCACAGTGCCGGGGATTGGAGTGTGGGTAGACACAGAGGGGTAGGGGTGGAGGGAAGAGGTGCTGGCTTTGGCAGTGTGAAAGACTGTAACAGACACTCTCAACTTAGACGACTGCAGCCAGCAACCCTGCTGGGAAGCCATAGTCCAGTCTAAATAATGTGTCCGGGTCTCAGATAGTCTGAAATCTGGATACATGATTCCAAACCCAAACAGTCCGGGTGAATCCTGGACAGGTGGCAACCCTACTATCAGTCCCACCTATCAGTGCAGCATCATCAGTGCACATCTGTGAAGAAGATAACAGAAACTAAGTAAAACATATTTTTTTCCAAATGTTTGGTCTTTTTTTGTTTACTTAGCAAAAAATAAAAAACACAGTCCTGATTAAATGACACCAAAATAAAGTTCTATCTGTCTTAAAAAATGATAAAAATTTCATATGGGTACAGTGTAGCATGACCGTGCAAATTTTCATTCAATGTGACAGTGCTGAAAGCTAAAAATTGGTCTGGGCAAGTCTGCGGTGAGTAAGATATACAGTGGGGACGGAAAGTATTCAGACCCCCTTAAATTTTTCACTCTTTGTTATATTGCAGCCATTTGCTAAAATCATTTAAGTTCATTTTTTTTCCTTATTAATGTACACACAGCACCCCATATTGACAGAAAAACACAGAATTGTTGACATTTTTGCAGGTTTATTAAAAAAGAAAAACTGAAATATCACATGGTCCTAAGTATTCAGACCCTTTGCTCAGTATTTAGTAGAAGCCCCTTTTGATCTAATACAGCCATGAGTCTTTTTGGGAAAGATGCAACAAGTTTTTCACACCTGGATTTGGGGATCCTCTGCCATTCCTCCTTGCAGATCCTCTCCAGTTCTGTCAGGTTGGATGGTAAACGTTGGTGGACAGCCATTTTTAGGTCTCTCCAGAGAGGCTCAATTGGGTTTAAGTCAGGGCTCTGGCTGGGCCATTCAAGAACAGTCACGGAGTTGTTGTGAAGCCACTCTATTGTTATTTTAGCTGTGTGCTTAGGGTCATTGTCTTGTTGGAAGGTAAACCTTCGGCCCAGTCTGAGGTCCTGAGCACTCTGGAGAAGGTTTTCGTCCAGGATATCCCTGTACTTGGCCGCATTCATCTTTCCCTCGATTGCAACCAGTCATCCTGTCCCTGCAGCTGAAAAACACCCCCACAGCATGATGCTGCCACCACCATGCTTCACTGTTGGGACTGTAATGGACAGGTGATGAGCAGTGCCTGGTTTTCTCCACACATACCGCTTAGAATCAAGGCAAAAAAGTTCTATTTTGGTCTCATCAGACCAGAGAATCTTATTTCTCACCATCTTGGAGTCTTTCAGGTGTTTTTAGCAAACTCCATGTGGGCTTTTATGTGTCTTGCACTGTGGAGAGGCTTCCGTCGGGCCACTCTGCCATAAAGCCCCGACTGGTGGAGGGCTGCAGTGATGGTTGACTTTCTACAACTTTCTCCCATCTCCCAACTGCATGCACTGTGAGCTGTAAGGTCTTATATAGACAGGTGTGTCCAATCAGTCCAATCAGTATAATCAAACACAGCTGAACTCAAATAAATGTGTAGAACCATCTCAAGGATGATCAGAAGAAATGGACAGCACCTGAGTTAAATATATGAGAGTCACAGCAAAGGGTCTGAATACTTAGGATCATGTGATATTTCAGTTTTTCTTTTTTAATAAATCTGCAATCTGTTTTCCTGTTAATATGGGGTGCTGTGTTTTTTACTGTTTTACTGTTGTACATTTTTTGCAAGTGTTCTATTTCAGATGCTGATATACTGTACTGTATGTCAAGATATACTGTACCTCCAGTGACCCGTCTGTGCCCACAGTATGGCCACTTGCTGACTTGGCAGAGGCAAAACTTATTTTTTTTAATTTTGCATAAAGTACAGAGGGATTAGAAGGCTTGTCAGTTTTTATTGCTGTCTGTGCCCCGGTTAAGGAGATTCAACCTCTGTTTACCATTATCATTGAAAGGGAAAGTAAAAGTTAAAGCGGAGTTCCACCCAAAAGTGGAACTTCCGCTCATCGGATTCCTCCCCCCCTCCGGTGTCACAATTGGCACCTTTCAGGGGGGATGGGGGTGCAGATGCCTGTATAGTACAGGTATCTGCACCTACTTCCGGGAATAGACTCCTGCGAGAGTCACGCCCCCTCCCGCACTCCCTGTGTCCTGGGAAAGACACAGGTCCCAGGAGATAGCGGGGACCATTGAGAACGCGCAGCGCGACTCGCGCATGCGCAGTAGGGAACTGGGAAGTAAAGCCGCAACGCTTCACTTCCTGATTCCCTCACTGAGAATGGCGGCGGCAGCACCCGAGGACCGAGGGACGGCTCGGTCTCGGGTGCTGACATCGCTGGACCCCGGGACAGGTGAGTGACCCTATTTTAAAAGTCAGCAGCTGCAGTATTTGCAGCTGCTGACATCTAAAAAAAAAAATTTTCACTGGACTCCTGCTTTAATCTCAAATTTTGGGTTGTCCCCAGAAAAGTTTTAGAGAGGAAATCTTCCACTAGTTCTGGTGACCTGGAGATCCCCAAGGAATTCCCTTAATTTGCAGGGATTTCCTCTCACTTCCTGTTCAGCTATGGGACAGGAAGTAAAGGCAAATCCCTGAAATGGGATACAGATGGCATACCAAAAGTAAAAAAAAGGCTGCTGTGGCAAGTACAAATTTTATTCTTTATCCCACCAGAAATTGCGTGTCCGTGTAATGTCCTGTACACCTAGCGTAACTCTTAAAACAATGTTATCAGCCTTTCCAGCTATTTTATGGGAAATGCATCCCCTTCCACACCCTTACATAATGTAGATAAGGAGAGGGTAGGTGTTTGTAGTCAAAATGAGAAGAGCAGCTTTGGGTGACAATGCTGCTCCTACATAGATACATTAGACTGACTAATGCCCCGTACACACGGTCGGACATTGATCGGACATTCCGACAACAAAATCCTAGGATTTTTTCCGACGGATGTTGGCTCAAACTTGTTTTGTCTACACACGGTCACACAAAGTTGTCGGAAAATCCGATCATTCTGAACGCGGTGACGTAAAACACGTACGTCGGGACTATAAACGGGGCAGTGGCCAATAGCTTTCATCTCTTTATTTATTCTGAGCATGCGTGGCACTTTGTCCGTCGGATTTGTGTACACACGATCAGGAATTCTGACAACGGATTTTGTTGTCGGAAAATTTTATATCCTGCTCTCAAACTTTGTGTGTCGGAAAATCCGATGGAAAATGTGTGATGGAGCCTACACACGGTCGGAATTTCCCACAACAAGGTCCTATCACACATTTTCCGTCAGAAAATCCAACCGTGTGTACGGGGCATAAGTGCTGGCACTCTAGGACAGGAGGTGTGTTACTGGCAGACTCACCAGGTAAAAATCTGTAAAAAAAAAACTAATGCAGCCACCACACCAGAGAAATGGTAGGTTGCAATATATTACATTTTTGTATTAAGTTTGGATACACTTTAAGCTCAGATAACATACCAAGAGATGATTTTTTTCCCCAAATTCCACCAGAATCTCCAATCTACAGCAATCTTTCTTTGAACATACTAATAGAATCTCATGATTGTCTTTTATATAACCAGGAAGGTGATTTCAGGTAAGCAAATATCTGATAATTTTCTGGTCTTGGTTAAATGTTCTTTGTATGCTTGTTTTTCATTTTATTGTTTTGTGTTCTTTTTACTAATCCGGCTGTAAAATGATGTCTGAGCATTTTTAATCACAACCTTTATAAAAAGCGAGGATAAGGTAGAGGCGAGGGACATTTGGGCGCTGTTTAATTTACACGTTTTGCAGCACTGAAATCTCCACGCTTACTACAGCTCTGTAAACTAACATACCGATCTGATAAGACATTCTTGATCCAACACATCTGTCAATGTGGCAGAGATAACTTCTTTTTTTATACTTTCTTCAAGATACTAATTTTGAAAGCTTAGGGGGTAATATGGCAAATATAGCGGAACAAATTTCTTCCCTATCAAACAGGAAAATGTTTTAAGATTCCAAACTCTCATACTAAAAACATTTTAAAGTTAACTCTCTCAAACTACAGGTAGTAATAATAACAGTAATATTAATAAACTACCCACACATGCTCATATTATGCATTTATATAGTGCTGACAATTTATGCAGCACTCTACATATTGTACATTCCCATCAGTCCTTGCCCCCAAAGAACTTACAAGCCTTAGTATGTGATGTTATCACGCATTTGTGATTGGACTGAACGATGATTCACATACAAGAGCACTTGGGTATTTTAAACGCTGTCTTATGTCGCGTACACACAGGCGGACTTTTCAACGGACTTTCCGAATAAACGGACTTGCCTACACACGATCAACCAAAGTCCGTTGGATTCGTACGTGATGACGTACGACCGGACTAAAACAAGGAAGTTGATAGCCAGTAGCCAATAGCTGCCCTAGCGTGGCTTTTTGTCCGAACTAGCATACAGACGAGCGGACTTTTCAAATGGACTCGAGTCCGTCGGAAAGATTTGAAACATGTTTCATTTCTAGGTCCATCAAACTTTTGTGAAAAAGAGTCCGCTGGAGCCCACACACGATCGAATTATCTGCCGGACTCCGGTCCGCCGAACCAAGTCTGCCGTAAAGTCCGCTCGTGTGTACGTGGCATTACAAGATTTTTTATGGGACTTTGCATTTTGTTTTTTTAATAAATTTGCGCTATAGCAGTTTTACACTATGGAACTTGCTTTTTTTTTCATGCTACTTTGATTATGGTGTGAGATAGTATCTGCTTGTATGGATGTGAAGCCACATGGAAATCCTGTTGATTTATCTTGCTGGTGAAGCCATAATGCTTAGAGGTGCAACATGCTTGTATGACCATTATAATCTTTGGCCATACATATCCGGTAAGCAGCTTGATCACAGTGGTGTGGGGAGCACGTCTTGTTTTTTTTGCAGCACCGTGGAACATTTAGGAAGAATATTTGCACTTCATTTATTGGACATTTTTTGAATACTCATTTGGACTTTTTGTCACCTTTTGTTTTTATTTGTTTATTTTGTTGAATTTTTGTTTGTATTTATATTATGTCACTATTTTTGCGATTACCGCGGCACAACACATATACGTTTTTTTGCTGTTCATTTGATTATCACAAATGTGTGCCAGTTGCTTCTGAATCTAATGCCGCGTACACACGAGCGGACTTTACGGCAGACTTTGCCCGGCGGACTTTTCAACGTACTTTACGACGGACTTTCTGAATGAACGGACTTGCCTACACACAATCCACCAAAGTCCGAATTCGTACGTGATGACGTACGACCGGACTAAAACAAGGAAGTTCATAGCCAGTAGCCAATAGCTGCCCTAGCGTGGCTTTTTGTCCGTCGAACTAGCATACAGACGAGCGGACTTTTCGACTGGACTCAATTTCGACGGATAGATTTAAAACATGTTTCAAATCTAAGTCCGTCCAACTTTTGAGAAAACAAAGTCAGCTGGAGCCCACACACATCGAATTGTCCGACAAAATCCCATCCGCCAGGCAAAATCTGCCGTAAAGTCCGCCCGTGTGTACGCGGCATAAGACTCCAAGGATGGTAGTGTATTTGTTATTTAACTAGCTCTATATACGTAAATGTAATAAATAACTAATAAATAAAATAAATTCTCAATAAAGAGGAGGATAAAGTCAGGTTTTTGGCATCTGTGTGCAAGAGGGGAAATGTCCCTTACTTTGCTGTGCTGTTGACACAACAGGAAGTGAGAACATTTCTATTAATGGAAGGGAAGTCCTGCCCTTGACAGCTGTCACTGGCACAAGAGTCTCCACTTGCAGATTCACCTACTATTTCTGTGTTGGAAACTACTCAAAATGTTGGATCCTTCTATGTTTTAGTCCTGGTGACGATGGGCACCGGACACAAATGGAGAGTGTGCATCCCTTCAGTGGGAACACAGACCACAAAAAAAAAAACAGACAGGGGAGTTAGCCCATTACCACCCTGTCCAAAATCACAAATACATCAGATACACTTATCTTCAGCTAAGACGTTTTTGGAAAGAATTGAGAAGATTTAGGACAGGTTTTTTTTGTAATCTGTGTCTCCACTGAGTTTCCCCCTGAGTACCAATGGTGGTCAACATTGAGTTGTACTACCTTGTAGTATGGTGGCATACCCTCTGTTATATTCATACAATTTGATAAAAACTTTATAAAAAGAGAGGCTAAGGTAGAGGTAAGGGACATTTGGGCACTGTTTAATTTACACATTTTGCAGCTCTGAAATCTCCACACTTACTACAGCTCTGTAAACTAACATACTGATTTGATAAAACATTCTTAAACCAACACATCTGCCAATGTGGCAGAGATAAAGTTTTTTTTTTATATTTTCCTCAAAATATTATCTTTGAAAGCTTAGGGGGTAACTTGGCAAATATAGCAGAACAAATTTATTTTTTATAAAGGTTGTATCATATTGTATGAATATAACAGAGGGTATGCCACCCTGCTACAAGGTAGTATAACTCAATGGTGACCACCATTGGTACTCCGGGGGTGAAAGTCATGTAAAAAAGCCCCCTTGTGTTTTGTAATCTAAGGTTCAACTGTTCCTTTAAAGTTATCATTTTGCTGATCAAGTAAATTTTATATATATATATATATATATATATATATATATATATATATATATATATATATATATATATCAGTGGGGACGGAAAGTATTCAGACCCCCTTAAATTTTTCACTCTTTGTTATATTGCAGCCATTTGCTAAAATCATTTACGTTCATTTTTTTCCTCATTAATGTACACACAGCACCCCATGTTGACAGAAAAACACAGAATTATTGACATTTTTGCAAATTTATTAAAAAAGAAAAACTTTAATATCACATGGTCCTAAGTATTCAGACCCTTTGCTCAGTATTTAGTAGAAGTACCCTTTTGATCTAATATAGCCATGAGTCTTTTTGGGAAAGATGCAACAAGTTTTCCACACCTGGATTTGGGGATCCTCTGCCATTCCTCCTTGCAGATCCTCTCCAGTTCTGTCAGGTTGGATGGTAAACGTTGGTGGACAGCCATTTTTTGGTTTCTCCAGAGATGCTCATTTGGGTTTAAGTCAGGGCTCTGGCTGGGCCATTCAAGAACAGTCACGGAGTTGTTGTGAAGACACTCCTTCGTTATTTTAGCTGTGTGCTTAGGGTCATTGTCTTGTTGGAAGGTAAACCTTTGGCCCAGTCTGAGGTCCTGAGCACTCTGGAGAAGGTTTTCGTCCAGGATATCCCTGTACTTGGCTGTATTCATCTTTCCCTCGATTGCAACCAGTCATCCTGTCCCTGCAGCTGAAAAACACCCCCACAGCATGATGCTGCCACCACCATGCTTCACTGTTGGGACTGTATTGGACAGGTGATGAGCAGTGCCTGGTTTTCTCCGCACATACCACTTAGAATTAAGGCCAAAAAGTTCTATCTTGATCTCATCAGACCAAAGAATCTTATTTCTCACCATCTTGGAGTCCTTCAGGTGTTTTTTTTAGCAAACTCCATCCAGGCTTTTATGTGTCTTGCACTGAGGAGAGGCTTCCCTCGGGCCACTCTACCATAAAGCCCCGACTGGTGGAGGGCTGCAGTGATGGTTGACTTTCTACAACTTTCTCCCATCTCCCAACTGCATCTCTGGAGCTCAGCCACAGTGATCCTTGGGTTCTTCTTTACCTCTCTCACCAAGGCTCTTCTCCCCCGATAGCTCAGTTTGGCTGGATGGCCAGTTCTAGGAAGGGTTCTGGTTGTCCCAAACATCTTCCATTTAGGGATTATGGAGGTCACTGTGCTCTTAGGAACCTCAAATGCAGCAGAATTTTTTTTGTAACCTTGGCCAGATCTGTGCCTTGCCACAATTCTGTCTCTGAGCTCTTCAGGCAGTTCCTTTGACCTCATGATTCTCATTTGCTCTGACATGCACTGTGAGCTGTAAGGTCTTATATAGACAGGTGTGTGGCTTTCCTAATCAAGTCCAATCAGTATAATCAAACACAGCTGGACTCAAATGAAGGTGTAGAACCATCTCAAGGATGATCAGAAGAAATGGACAGTTAAATATATGAGTGTCACAGCAAAGGGTCTGAATACTTAGGACCATGTGATATTTCAGTTTTTCTTTTTTATTAAATCTGTAAAAATGTCAACAATTCTGTGTTTTTCTGTCAATATGGGGTGCTGTGTGTACATTAATGAGGAAAAAAATTAACTTAAATGATTTTAGCAAATGGCTGCAATATAACAAAGAGTGAAAAATTTAAGGGGGTCTGAATACTTTCCGTCCCCACTGTATATTGTTGTTCAAGAAGTGAATTTGTGTTGAAATCGAAACCAGACATCGGGAAGTTACATGTGTGTCATGAGATGGTCTGCAGTTATATATGTCTGGGTGAAATAATATAATGGGACATAATATAAGGTGACATAATGAGTTATAATGATAAAGAGGTAATGATTATAATTGGTTGAGGACATTGTAAAAGGAAATGTGTCATTTGAACATGTACCCCTTATTGGTGGAAGATGGTCGCTAACGCCTATCTTTCATCCATACTTAAAGCAGAGTTCCACCCTAAAGTGGAACTTCCGCTCATCGGATTCCTCCCCCTCTCCGGTGTCACAATTGGCACCTTTTTAGGGGGGAGGGGGGTGCAGATACTTGTATAATACAGGTATCTGCACCCACTTCGGGGAATAGCTAGCCGCAGCTAGCCGCAGCTAGCTGCAAATGCCCGCCCACCCCCATTGTGTTGTGGGAAATACACAGTTCCCACAACACAATGGGGACCAGTGTAGACGCGCAGCGCGACTCGCGCATGCGCAGTAGGGAACCGGGCAGTAAAGCCGCAACGCTTCACTTCCTGATTCCCTCACTGACAATGGTGGCGGCAGTACCCGAGGATCGAGGGGTGGTTCGGTCTCGGGTGCCGACATCGCTGGACCCCGGGACAGGTGAGTGTCCTTATTTTAAACTCCTCTTTAACACCCTGTCTGGGATAATAAAACTGAACAGTGTATGAAGCAACTTTGCTGTGTCAATTATTCATATACGCTGTTTCCCATGCATAGAGATATATTTGGGTATGGGAGCAACGGAATCGGCCGATAAGGTAATTATAATTAGATAATAAGATAATAGTGAGGACTAGTGGTTAAAGGTGAAATTGCACCTTTCAGGGGGAAACTCAGTGGAGACACGGATTGCAATAAAACCTGATGTCCTAGCGCTACTCAATTCTTTCCAAAAGAATTGTAAATTGGTAAAAGTCTACTAAGATCCTACTAGTACATACTGGCAATACAAATAGTCTCCTTATCTGTAGCAGCGTTCATAAACTGTAGATCATCCTTGTCCCTTCTCTGAATTTAACAGCTCACAGTGGCCAGGGACTAAATTACATTATTTTACGACAAAATTGTAATTATACAGCCACAAGCACATTTCAAATACCCAGCAGGGCAAAATAAAAGGCTGCGCTGAAAAATATAAATTTTTATTTGTAGACATTATGTATGAAGAGCAGCTTAGTCTGTTATTAACAGAGATGTGTCTGACTGTTTGGTTTTACAACTGACCTTTATTTCTGCTTTCCATAATAAAATCTTTTGAAATGTTAACAAAACAGTAATTCACAAATGCTTTTTACGATTCATTTGTTAAGCCCATTGAATTGCTATACTGTTATGTTTCAGAATGACTATCAATAAACATCTAAGGATACCAAAGGCAAAATGATAAGGTAGCTAGTGCACCAATACTGTAATAACAATTTATAATTCAAGTCAAAGAAATAAAAATACTCTCACAAGAGGTGGATGTAAAATCACTGATGTGTTTCTGTGGGCCTGGGTTGTGTTCTTTGTCCAGTCCAGAAAGGCTTTCGGCTTTGACCACTGGCAGAGGTTGGAGCTGAAAGGTGTCCAGGATGCTGGCATCAGCCCAATGAGACCCTCAAACACAACATGCAGAGTGTGGCTTTCAGTGACCAAGAGGAGGTGTTAGAGTTCCTCTAACTTCCAGGTCAGAGCTTTGGCAGTAGATGGTTGTGGTGCCAATAATGGATTTATTTTTGGAGTCATCTTTCACCCCTTAATAATTCACTTTAAGGTTGGATTGTAGATTCACCCTCCAGATATCTCTTCTTTTATCTAAGGATACCACACTATATTTTCCCCTCTATAGGCAACTTAGACCTACAGTAAAACTCTAAAAAGATTCTTCCAGCAGCATAAAGCCTGCAATTTTTTCTTCAATTGCTTTAGTCAAGCGTGGAACTCTGATCTGTACTGTCCTGCACTAAACAGGTTCTTGACCTGTCCCTTAGATAAGGGTGAGGTATGCAATCCATACCGAAGGGTTCTTTTTTAACCTTAATGCAGATAATACATTAAGGCAAAAAAACTACAGCCTTCAGAACCACTTTAAAGCTGTTATCCTTGAACAAGTAAAATGCATACTGGTTTGGAAGGTCCTGAAGCCTTTGAATCAGTATGCCAGACAAGGAACTAGCATTTTTAGAAAGACAGCTCAGTAATGACTACCCCCATACTTTCTCAGTTCAGGCTTCCACTTATGAATCCAATATGTAAACAGAGAAGAAAAAAGTTTAACCCTGCGCTTACCCAACACATCAGCAGCTCACACAACAAATAAGGATTTTGTCTAAAGTTACAAGTGCACAAACAAGTGTAGCGCTAGAGATTTTGCAAGCTTATGATATAACGTATATATAAGAATATGAAAAAAGAAAAGAAAAGAAGTCTATGTCAGTCCACAGTGTGCAAAAATACAGTCTCTGGTGATCTTCAGATGTCACTTCAAATAGGGAAAAATGTTGCTAATCCAAAGGGTACATGCAATTTCTTAATCACCACGTGGATAACTCATGCAGAAAATTGAGTGTGATGGACCCTCCACACGGAAAGAGTGAAGGCTTACCAGAGGGATTGAACTCATAAGAACATACGTTCGATGAGTCAATCAAGCTTGTATCACCAACAGGCAATAAAAAGGAAGGACCTCCCAATTGGATGGCAGCAGAACTCCAAACGTATCCAGAACCGTGAGAGAACCCTCTTTATAGTGGATGGCAAACCTTCCAATGGATCATCTCAGAGGAATAGCCCATATGAAATAAAAAGGGGCCACATAGCATAATACCATTTGTAAAACGAATTTATTAAAACAAGTAAACAACTTACATTTCTGTAGTAAAAAAGCGCTTCAAGTAAAATTATGGCAGGCAGTGGAGTCTCCCAACACGTTTCGTCTTACAAGACTTCATCTGGGGTACTCACCCACTGCTGCCATACCCCTTAATATAGATGCCATGGCCCCCTTGATGAGAATCCAGCTCGTATCTACAATTAACCTGCACTTCCGGGTTTGGCCAAAATGGCAGACCCGCGTGCGTTCCAAGCCTCATTATGGTGTATCTGTGTGCGTTCCAACGCCATGCCGAATTTTATCCCAGTATTCTCATAAATGTAATGTAATCATAAATATAAACCACTTCCCCAAGTTGAGAGAAATCTACCAGTAAACTTAAACTAATGAGGTTACAATATGTTCAAGATCACTGGTAATATAATTTGTATCCGAAGATGGGAAGAGCGTGTGACCGGACATGCGTCACCTCGTCTAGTAAGACGGGCGCACGTTGCTTCCCCTCTCGTGGAGCGCTAAAAGTAAACAGAGGCTAGGGCATGCGTCACAAGCCTCGTTACGGCGATCGACAATGCGCAGTGACGTCAGCTACGATCTACCGTGACAATACAGCAAGGCAATCGACTATGCGCAGTGACGTCAGCTGGAATCTGCGCAACAAAAGGATAGTCCGACCTGGATGTGGAATTTAAATAAAAATGGATAAATGTATATAATCAAGAATCATCCATTATCCATTTTTATTTAAATTCCACATCCAGATCGGACTATCCTTTTGTTGCGCAGATTCCAGCTGATGTCACTGCGCATAGTCGATCGCCTTGCTGTATTGTCACGGTAGATCGTAGCTGACGTCACTGCGCATTGTCGATCGCCGTAGTGAGGCTTGTGACGCATGCCCTAGCCTCTGTTTACTTTTAGCGCTCCACGAGAGGGGAAGCAACGTGCGCCCGTCTTACTAGACGAGGTGACGCATGTCCGGTCACACGCTCTTCCCATCTTCGGATACAAATTATATTACCAGTGATCTTGAACATATTGTAACCTCATTAGTTTAAGTTTACTGGTAGATTTCTCTCAACTTGGGGAAGTGGTTTATATTTATGATTACATTACATTTATGAGAATACTAGGATAAAATTCAGCATGACGTTGGAACGCACACAGATACACTATAATGAGGCTTGGAATGCACGCGGGTCCGCCATTTTGGCCAAACCCGGAAGTGCAGGTTAATTGTAGATACGAGCTGGATTCTCATCAAGGGGGCCATGGCATCTATATTAAGGGGTATGGCAGCAGTGGGTGAGTACCCCAGATGAAGTCTTGTAAGACAAAACGCGTCGGGAGACTCCACTGCCTGCCATAATTTTACTTGAAGCGCTTTTTTCCTACAGAAATGTAAGTTGTTTACTTGTTTTAATAAATTCGTTTTACAAACGGTATTATGCTATGTGGCCCCTTTTTATTTCATATGGGCTATTCCTCTGAGATGATCCATTGGAAGGTTTGCCATCCACTATAAAGAGGGTTCTCTCACGGTTCTGGATACGTTTGGTGTTCTGCTGCCATCCAATTGGGAGGTCCTTCCTTTTTATTGCCTGTTGGTGATACAAGCTTGATTGACTCATCGAACGTATGTTCTTATGAGTTCAATCCCTCTGGTAAGCCTTCACTCTTTCCGTGTGGAGGGTCCATCACACTCAATTTTCTGCATGAGTTATCCACGTGGTGATTAAGAAATTGCATGTACCCTTTGGATTAGCAACATTTTTCCGTATTTGAAGTGACATCTGAAGATCACCAGAGACTGTATTTTTGCACACTGTGGACTGACATAGACTTATTTTCTTTTCTTTTTTCATATTCTTATATATACGTTATATCATAAGCTTGCAAAATCTCTAGCGCTACACTTGTTTGTGCACTCGCTTACGAATACAATACTACTTTGTTGAATTATGTTCCAACTGTTCCCAACATCTCTATAACAACCGCTGTAAGGACAAATTATATGATAAATATAGTCATTTGCAAATGCCATGGAAACATTGCATACTGTCAACAATAACATAAAAAGTACAATTCGCTAAACAGAACATAAACTGCTACTGATCTCTCTTTTATATAAACATTTCATTTGCTACAATTCTAAATGATTCTCTTACATGTTATGTCTCTATGGTAGGGCTGGCAAGATGCATCCTTTTTCTGGATTTACACATAGAAGCCCATCGAACAAAAACAAAAAAAAATATCATTTTGCAGGCATAAAGTCCAGGCAACTAAAGGCTCTAATGCCTTTCTTTTATGGGTAAATCCACAGTGCTCCAGACAGGCAGGGTAATGTTGGAGCTTACATTTACCTCCTACCCACTAGCACATTCCTTTTGTCCCATTACTATGATGGCCTACTTCACCAAATAATAGGAATATGCAAAAGCAAAGAAAAGACAGGCAGGCTTCAGCAGTATCAGGCAGTACGGAAGATTTTCCTTTTAGAGCAACACAAGATTTGGTTGTAAAAGCAAAGTAATAGGCTTTAGTTTTTCCATGACAAAGTACTCTTTAATGTGTTCACCTTTATGGCCTATTTCAGCAAGGTTTTTGTTCACATCAAAAGTGCTTTTCTCTCCATGAAAGTCGGGAATGCAAAATCAAATAAAAAAAAGGTTGAAGGAAGTCAAATGCAGGTCAGAAGGAGCTCAACTGCAGGTGAATGCATGCATCTGTGAAGAATCTCAGTAACATAGATCCCAACTGTCCTTGATTTCGAAGGACTGTCCTTCATTTGAAACAAAATCCCTCTTTCTTCCTCATTTGTCCCTCATTTTGGTCTTATAATTAAATATAAAATGCACTACTTATCTATCAAAAAGGGTTTCCTAGCGCTAAACTTTTCATCCAATGGGCCGCCAGATATAATTTATATCTAAATAAAACCGTCAGCTGTAGTAAATGCCCCATAGATCAAGAATTACAGAATAGGGAGTTATAAAAGATTAAACAGAGTCAAGGGCAGGGGCGTTGCTAGGTCTGCAAAAGATCTGGGGCTAGAGCCCATAGCAGCGGTCACCAACCTTTTTGCAGACCCGGGGGAGGGGGGGCTGGTGGTATGCAATTTTATGCGGGCAAAGGATGGTGTTGGCGTTTCAATCATCATGGCACCATGGTTGATATGGTGTCGGGGTGATCGAGGTGCATTGTTTCTATTGTTACATTCTAATATATAATGAAGTGGTTCAACTCACCATAATGCAGAATCAGTGAGAGCCCTGGGTTTGTCACTTGCCACATCTCCTGCCACCAGATGCATCATGTCACTTGCCACCATCGCCTGTCAGCAGATGCAGCTTTTTAACTTGCTACCATCACCTGCCACCAGATGTGGATTGTCACTTGCTACATCACCTGCCACCGTTTGCAGATTGTCACGTCACCTGTCACAATTTGCAGATTGACACTTGCCACGTCGCCTGCCACCATTTGCAGATTGTCACTTGCCACGTCACCTGCCACCATTTGCAGATTGTCACTTGCCACGTCACCTGCCACCATTTGCAGACTGTCACTTGCCACATCACCTGCCACTAGATGTGGGTTGTCACTTGCCAACTGATGTGGATTGACACTTGCCATGCCAGCCAGTGCCACCAAATGGGCATTGTCGCTGCATTGGTGGCAGGCTAGCAGCACTGGTCCATGAGGGCAGGAGAGCGGCGATGCGGGGCGGGCAGTGAGAGATAATGTAATCTCTCTGCTCCCCGCCGCACCTCTGACATTGAAGAGGCCCGTGCTGTGCGGGCGAAAGTGCGCTGATGTGTGGTGGGCAGTGAGAGACGGTGTCAGTAGGGCAGAGGAGTAGGGCAGAGGACGGTGTCAGTAGGGCAGTAGACGGTGTCAGTAGTGGAAGGTGTCAGTATCGCAGTGGACGGTGTCAGTAGGGCAGTGGACGGTGTCAGTAGGGCAGAGGATGGTGTCAGTAGGGCAGAGGGTAGTGTCAGTAGGGCAGAGGACGGTGTCAGTAGGGCAGAGGACGGTGTTAGGAGGGCAGTGGATGGTGTCAGTATTGCAGTGGAAGGTGTCAGTATCGCAGTGGACGGTGTCAGTAGGGCAGTGGACGGTGTCAGTAGGGCAGAGGACGGTGTCAGTAGGGCAGAGGACGGTGTCAGTAGGGCAGAGGACGGTGTCAGTAGGGCAGAGGACGGTGTCAGTAGGGCAGAGGACGGTGTCAGTAGGGCAGAGGACGGTGTCAGTAGGGCAGTGGAGTAGGGCAGAGGAGAGGACGGTGTCAGTAGGGCAGTGGACGGTGTCAGTAGGGCAGTGGACGGTGTTAGTAGGGCAGAGGATGGTGTCAGTAGGGCAGAGGACGGTGTCAGTAGGGCAGAGGACGGTGTCAGTAGGGCAGAGGACGGTGTCAGTAGGGCAGAGGAGTAGGGCAGAGGACGGTGTCAGTAGGGCAGTAGACGGTGTCAGTAGGGCAGTGAACGGTGTCAGTAGAGTAGAGGACGGTGTCAGTAGAGTAGAGGACGGTGTCAGTAGAGTAGAGGACGGTGTCAGTAGAGTAGAGGACAGTGTCAGTAGAGTACAGTGTCAGTAGGGCAGTGGACGGTGTCAGTAGAGCAGAG
Organism: Lithobates clamitans; assembly: GCA_037952925.1. Lineage (NCBI taxonomy): Eukaryota > Metazoa > Chordata > Amphibia > Anura > Ranidae > Lithobates > Lithobates clamitans. The sequence goes on along the minus strand of JBBGZY010000096.1, from coordinate 1,386,446 downwards.
GACGGTGTTAGAAGGGCAGTGGAAGGTGTCAGTATTGCAGTGGAAGGTGTCAGTAGGGCAGAGGACGGTGTCAGTAGGGTAGAGGACGGTGTCAGTAGGGCAGAGGACGGTGTCAGTAGGGCAGTGGAGTAGGGCAGAGGAGAGGACGGTGTCAGTAGGGCAGTGGACGGTGTCAGTAAAGCAGTGGATGGTGTCAGTAGGGCAGAGGATGGTGTCAGTAGGGCAGAGGACGGTGTCAGTAGGGCAGAGGACGGTGTCAGTAGGGCAGAGGACGGTGTCAGTAGGGCAGAGGAGTAGGGCAGAGGACGGTGTCAGTAGGGCAGTGGATGGTGTCAGTAGAGTAGAGGACGGTGTCAGTAGAGTAGAGGACGGTGTCAGTAGAGCAGAGGACGGTGTCAGTAGGGCAGAGGACGGTGTCAGTAGGGCAGAGGACGGTGTCAGTAGGGCAGAGGACGGTGTCAGTAGGGCAGTGGACAGTAGGGCAGTGGACGGTGTCAGTAGGGCAGTGGACGGTGTCAGTAGGGCAGTGGACGGTGTCAGTAGGGCAGTGGACGGTGTCAGTAGGGCAGAGGACGGTGTCAGTAGGGCAGAGGTTGGAGGTAGGCAAGTGTACACAGACACAAATCCATTTACATCTGCCGCTCCATAGAAGTGAATGGAGGGTACGATTGGGTCCACCTGAAAAACAGACAGGCGGACCCGATTGGTTAGTTGCCATAGAATTCTATTATATACTGCAGATGTGATGGATGTACTTTGTGAAAGCACACCAAACCTGCAGGTAATAACAGAAGTCTATGGTTCAGTGCAGGCAACCCGCAGCTGCACCTGTGGATGAGTTTAAAAGCAGCTCAGTGTAGAAAACAGACATGTCCATTGCTGTTTGATTTTATAAAAAAACTGACCTCAATCTTCATGGCTGCTGCTGTCCCCCAGGGCGGGTATGGCTGGTGGCTGCTGGTGCTGTCCCCCAGGGCGGGCATGGCTGGCGGCAGCTGCTGCTGTCCCCCAGGGCGGGGATGGCTGGCGCATGCTGCTGTCCCCCAGGGCGAGTATGGCTGGTGGCGGCTGCTGCTGTCCCCCCAGGGCGGGTATGGCTGGTGGCGGCTGCTGTCCCCCAGGGCGGGTATGGCTGGTGGCTGCTGCTGTCCCCCAGGGCGGGTATGGCTGGCGGCTGCTGCTGTCCCCCAGGGCGGGTATGGCTGGCGGCTGCTGCTGTCCCCCAGGGCGGGTATGGCTGGCGGCTGCTGCTGTCCTCCAGGGCGGGTATGGCTGGCGGCTGCTGCTGTCCCCCAGGGCGAGTATGGCTGGTGGCTGCTGCTGCTGTCCCCCAGGGCGAGTATGGCTGGTGGCGGCTGCTGCTGTCCCCCAGGGCGGGTATGGCTGGCGGCTGCTGCTGTCCCCCAGGGCGGGTATGGCTGGCGGCTGCTGCTGTCCTCCAGGGCGGGTATGGCTGGCGGCTGCTGCTGTCCCCCAGGGCGGGTATGGCTGGCGGCTGCTGCTGTCCCCCAGGGCGGGTATGGCTGGCGGCTGCTGCTGTCCCCCAGGGCGGGTATGGCTGGCGGCTGCTGCTGTCCCCCAGGGCGGGTATGGCTGGCGGCTGCTGCTGTCCCCCAGGGCGGGTATGGCTGGCGGCTGCTGCTGTCCCCCAGGGCGGGTATGGCTGGCTCCTGGAGCATGGGCCCAGCACTATGCCATTATGTCCACAGAAGTCCGACTGCTGCCTGCACACTACAAGTCCCAGCATGTTCAGAACTTATCCCTTCCACATGCTGGCTCCTGTCACTCCAGGGGGAATCCAGGGAAGTCTCAGTCCTCCTCCCTTTTAATAGAAGCCCCCAGCCCTGTCAGTTTCCTGGACAGTAGAATGTACTCAGTCACCCCAATCCTCTGCTCTCATCATAAATATGCTTGCTTGTAGGATCTACTGCACCCCCTTAGAGAGCATTTCCCCCAGCCGGACCCTTGCCATTACTGAGGACAGGTGGGGGGTGAGAGGGAAAAAACAAAGCCAGGAGAGATCAGCAGGGAATGAATTGGAGCAAACGGTGAGGAGACCAGCGAGAAGGCAGGACCAGCTCACGGAGGGGACGGGACCAGCTCGCGGAGGGGGCGGGACCAGCTCGCGGAGGGGGCGGGGCCAACTCGCTGAGGGGGCGGGACCAATTCGCGGAGGGGGCGGGGCCAATTCGCGGAGGGGGCGGGGCCAATTCGCGGAGGGGGGCGGGGGGGGGGGGCAACTCACGGAGGTGCATGGATAGGGAGGACAGGTGGTTGGGAGGCAGTGTCATTCTAATCAAGAGAACAGCCCCTTAGCAGATGACCCGCCTCCTCCACTCAGCAGCGTTCCAATGCAGGAGAGGGGAGTGGTTTGTCCTATAACATACTGACCCTCATGCGAGCCCGCTACCCTAACACACAGCAGCGACATAAAACCAAATGCAACAGAGAGCCACAGGCCCCCCTGAAGCATGGGCGGGGTCACAGTTGCAGCTCCTCATGTTACGCCCTTTGTCCCAGCCAGCAATGTATGAATGTCTCCAGTGGTTGGATGACAGAGGGGCGGGTCTGGGTAGCAGTCCCGCCCATACCCGACATCACACTCTCAATTTGACAGGTGAAGTCTTCCTTCCTGACTGCACAGTGTACATCCAGCCAGCTTGTCCATCAATCCCTGGCTGTGCTGGATGATCACACTGCTGCAGGTCCTACTGAACCAAAACCACATAATCAACAGACTTATGCGGACAATGCACCTGCAGGGTGGGTTAGAGACTCGGGGCTATGGGCTCCAGATTCGGGGCTCCAGCCTCGATAGCCACCCCCTGGCGACGCCTATGGTCAAGGGTATATAGCAGCCCAAGTATGGTATGTAAAATGTAACCCAGCTCCCCTGCCAATTCACTGCACGAAACACCACGCCGCACGCCAGGCCGCATGTCCCAGCCCTGGAGGCGGGTCCTGATACACCCCCACCATGGCATGGTCAGGAACCTGGCTGGGTCAAGGATAGTGGCCCAAAGCTATGAACAAGCCAAAAACTGGAGAAACATGGACACACCTATCATTACAATTAACCTACATAAGTTTATAACTAGCAGTAAGCATAAGGTATGGTGCTTCCTTAAAAAGAGGTAACCACTAATTTAGATACTAAGTCTAGATCTCTGAACCTCAGATGGTGAACTGGTGAGGGTCCTACATCTTTTATTTTAAAGCTGGAACAATGCTTTTCGTACCCTACTAAAAATAGTTTTGAATGTAAAAGTCAAGAAATTGACACAACTGTAAGATTTTTGGCATAACTGTAACATATGAGTTTAACCACTTCCCGCCCACCGGGTGTCAAATGACAGCTGGGCGGTACGGCTCTCGTTCTGGGTGGATGTCATATGATGGCCCTCCAGAACGACTGCTCTTGCGTGCCCATAGGGACTCTCATCATGGTGATCGGTGGTGCAGTGTGTCAGTCTGACACACCGCTACACCGGTCTCGGTAAAGAGCCTCTGATGGAGGCTCTTTACCACATGATCAGCCGTGTCCAATCACGGCTGATCACGATGTAAACAGGAAGAGCCATTGATTGGCTTTTCCTCACTCGTGTCTAACAGACGCGAGTAGAGGAGAGCTGATCGGCTGCTCTCCTGACAGGGGGGGTCTGTGCTGATTGTTTATCAGCGCAGCCCCCCCTCGGATGCCCACCCAGGACCACCAGGATGCAGCCAGGACCACCAGGGATGTCCACCACACTGGACCACTAGGTATGCCACCCTAGACCACCAGGGAAATGCCAATGAGTGTCCAGGCAGCTGCCAATCAGTGCCCATCCCCAATGCCTGCCAGTGCCATCAGTGATACCTAACAATGCCATCTATCAGTGCTACATATCAGTGCCCATCAGTGCCACCCATACCCATCCGTGCAGCCATTAGTGTCAGCTATCAGTGCCCACCAGTGCCACCCATGAGTGCCCATCAGTGTCACCTATCAGTGCCCATCAGTGCCACCCATAAGTACCCATCCCTGCAGCCTTTCAGTGCCCATAAGTGTCACCTATCAGTGCCCACCAGTGCCACCCATGAGTGCCCATTAGTGTCACCTATCAATGCCCATCAGTGCTGCATGTCAGTGCTACCCATCAGTGCTGCATGTCAGTGCTACCCATCAGTGCTGCCTACCAGTGCCCATTAGTGCCGCCTATCAGTGCCCATCATCAGTGCCTGTCAGTGCCACCTCATCGTGCCACCTTATCAGTGCCCATCAGTGCCGCCTTATCAGTGCCTATCAGTGAAGGAGAAAAATTACTTATTTACAAAATTTTATAACAGAAACAAAAAAAAGCTTTATTTTTTTCAAAATTTTAGGTCTTTTTTTATTTGTTTAGCAGAAAATAAAAACACAGAGGTGATCAAATACCACCAAAAGAAAGCTCTATTTGTGGGGAAAAAAAATGATAAAAGTTATGTTTGGGTACAGTGTAGCATAACCGTGCAATTGTCATTTAAACAGTGACAGCGCTGAAAGCTGAAAATTGGCTTGGGCAGGAAGGGGGTGTAAGTGCCCTATATTGAAGTAGTTAATGGGTGCCTTGAATTGTCCTCATAATAAGATATTGTGGGCCTTGGTTTTCTTTATTGGCTGACCAAGTCTACATCCTTTCTGTAAAAAGAATAAGCTGTATTTTTCTTGCTGAGGCCCTACAGCAAAAATTAAAATAAAAACATATAATTTCTCTAACCCGAGTCTTGGTTCTCTCTAATCAAGGATAAATCAGACATTTTATGTCTATAAAAGGCCAGCAGGATACCTTTTATCAAGGAGAAATTCTTTCTGCTGACGGCAAAATTAGCTGAAAAGCATTTGTCTATAAAATATTGTTCAGGAAGTATACAACATAATGTATTCATTTCTTGCTCTGAGGCAGCAGGTCTCTGTGTTCCAGCACTCACCTGATTATTATTACAGGCTGGATGAGGATAAAATGTATGCTTTGTGTTATAGAGAAAGTACATTGAGGCTGTTTACATGTGTCAGCTTTTAGCATACAGAGTCTAGGAAAAAAGTCATACAGTATTGGCGCAGGAAATAATGTCTCTATGTACCACCTTGCTGCCTTTGTGTTGTATTTAAAAACAACCATTGCCCACCATGTAGTTTAAAGCTCGAATTAGGGCTGAGAACCCCCAAGAACACCCCCCCCCCTCTTCTTATCTTTATAACTTAAGCAGGTGGTGTTCTGCAGTCCAACAGTAAGGAGCTCAAGACAGGGCCGACAGCTCAGTACAGGGAGTGAGGGGCTCATTGGATTTCTGGCAGGATCAACATGTATTGTTCTGTATTTGCAGAAGAACCACAACATGGGGAAGCATGCATGTATTGCAGATATGTACTTAATGAGTTTGTTTGATTTTGCACAGACATGACCTTTAACCACTTAAGGAACTTAACTGTAACCCCCTCCTTTTTTTTACCCCTGCTTATTTGATGTTGGGTCATTCTCAATTCAGATGCTTACCCAACCAGCAGATCCAATGTTGTCCTGCTATCTCTGCTGCCACCGCTCAAGTGACAGTTCCCAAGTCTCCATCTTCTCCCATGACATCATCAGCAGGAGGCTGTCTCTTTTAGGTTTAGGGAGCTGCCTCCCAATGACGCGCCACAAGGCCAGCCCCCCTGCTTCATTCATAAATGGGAGCTGATGCCTCCTGGGATGTGACATGCATATCCCAGGAGGCTCCAGCAGCGCAGCACATTATTCATGGGGGTTCAGGTGTGGGAAGGGTGTTGGAGGAGAGGAAAGTCTAACTATTGAGTTCAGTTCTGCTTTATGGAGGAAGGATTTGCTGGTTATATTATTATTATTATTATACAGGATTTATATAGCGCCAACATTTTGCGCAGCACTTTACAACACGAGGGAAGACATTACAGTTACATTATAATTTGGTACAAGAGGAATCAGAGGGCCCTGCTCGTTAGAGCTTACAATCACGTAAGACTTCTGTTAATCCTGCAGGGTGTACCTAGTTCCTCCTGCAATGGAGCTGATTTACTAAAGGCAAATCGGCGGTTCACTTATCAAGAGAAATTGCACTTTGCAAGGGAATTTAGCTTAGCTTAGTAAAAATAGCTTAGTGAATGAGATGAAGCTCTGATGTTTTCCATCATCCAATCATATGCTTGAAAAATGCTGTTTTGTTTTATTGTCCTTGTATGTGATTGGGTATTCCTTACAAAGTGAATTTTCACCACATTCATTAAACTTAGGCTCCATTCACATCTAAGCATACTGCAGCGACACCTTCTGCACCTCTTTCTTTTTTGTGGCGCATTTTTTGGAGCAGCACCATTCATTTGGATAGGCCTCCTTCTTCTCCAAAAATGCACGAAAGAAGCTCATGTACCAAATGTTGGCACAGAGCCAGGCGCATTTGGCATTGCGATTTTTGCCGCGATTTTAGTGCATTTTGTCGTTTGACAATCCCGGCAAAATCGCACCATGTTTGGGGTGCCATTAAGGAAAAATTGCATCACAAACACGTCCCGTGTTTTACCACAATTCCAGTACGCTCAGGTGTGAATGTAGCCTAAGAGAAAAGTTCCTTGCAATGTGCAAACTGAACAGCCTCTTTGCCTTTAGTAAATCAGCCCCAATGTCTCCACTGCTGTGAGTTACCCTGTCAGTAGCTCTATCTGGACACCAGGAGCCTTTTAGAACTTTGATCAATACATTAATAGCTTGCAATTGAGACATCATTTGTAGAGGCATTGGTTGAATTACTTAAGGCAAATTGCCTATTCCACTTTGTAAGGGAATTATCCCCAGAGCTTAGTGATTGAGATGAAGCTCTGCCGACTTCAATCATCCAAAAATGTGCAAGCAAAAATGCACTTTTTTTATTTTCCTTGCACGTGATTGGGTATTCTTTGCATTCACTTACATGTGGAGAAAATTGAAGTGAACAGACTAGTGCCTTAAATCAACCTATTTTAACAATTTTGTTACATTGTAATTTGTTGCAGGTTTTATATGAGATCACAGGTTTGTTGTATGGCCCAAATTTCAAAAGCAGCAAACCTATAGATGAAAATAAAGCTTTTGTACCAAATTTTATATGTTTTGCACATCATGAGTTCTGACTTTACACTTGCTGCATACTTGTTCCAGGTCACCAACTCAAATTATTGAAGCCAAGCAAGTAGCATTTTACTGATGTCAACAGTAGTAGTTTAGGTTTCCTTTACAATGACAATACAGTAAAACCTTGGTTTGAGAGTAACTTGGTTTGAGAGCGTTTTGCAAGACAAGCAAAATGTTTTAATAAATTTTGCCTTGATATACAAGCGATGTCTTGATATAAGAGTAGCGTCATGTCACAGCTGGAGTATAAAAAAGAAGAGAGGAGCCTCTAAATGTAGCAATATGGTTGCATTTAATGAAGGTACAACATTTAGCAACTTATTGCTACACTTAGAGGTGCCTCTCTTCTCTTTTACACCCTGTAAAAAAAATGATTAGATATACAAGTGCTTTGGATTACAAGCATGTTTCTGGAACGAATTGTGGTCGCAAACCAAGGTTTTATTGTATACATCTACTTTCTTTATATGATGTATTACTATGTATATTGCTTGTATCTTTTAACAATGTTTAACTCAATTGTAACAATCATGTGACAATTGTGTTGTTATTATGTAATAATGTAACTCAATGGCTGTTTTTAGATCACTTTTTTTTTACCAACAATTAAAACTATCATGGTCTCTTTAATCCAATTTTAGTCTGGCGCTTCATTCTGTATTTCTATCCTATAAAACAGGGACAGCCTTGGGATCATTTGCCCCTTTCCATCTCTGCCCTGTTCCCTTAGTCCACTTATACTACTAATAGCAAAAACTACCTTCAAAAATCATCCTGATAACCTGTCTGTTGGATGCTGAAACCACTTTTCAAATTCCATTAGTGTATATATAAAGTCTCTGGGCGTCTTACATTTGCAACAATTAATTTTAATTGAGCGCCAGTCAATAATATGAAGTTTGCACCCATTCTTGGTTCAGTTAGTCACAGGCCGTCCAATACATTAGAAATAATTGGTTTAATCTGAGTGATGACATCTCTGAATGGGCTTTTCAGCAAATTCATTAACTCAACTGTGGCACAGACAAACATAATTAAAACATATGCAAATTTAATATTTTTATCCTTTCGGTATTTGTTATTGAAATGCATATAAACTAACATGCAATTATTATTTATAAAGGCCTTGCAAGGAAGACAAAACCGCTGTAGAAGCAGTGAATATTAAAGTATTAGATCACACGGTGTAATCAAGTCAGGAGATTTTAATGCATACAGTTAGATGAAAGGTCTCAAGTATTTATGAGTTCATTTTTCACCTTTTTAGCCTTTTTTACACATGCCATAGATGATTTGCATAAAAAAAATAACACCATGTAGTTCACATTCTGTTCAAGAATTTCCTTTTAAAGTGTACCTTCTCTTGTACAAAACACTTTTTGCTCCTGCAATCTCCTGCACCACCTTTACATAAAAAATGGCAACCCCCCCCCCCCAACCTATAACTAGACTTTGCAGTAAGGTGCACATGGAAGGGCAACACACATCACAAAAGATTTCCCAGCACGCTTACCAGCCAGCCTGCAAATCATCCAAATTGACCCTGTCTAACAATCCACATTAAAAACAGAGGGTTTTGTTTGCACGCATTTGTAAATATATGTGTAGGCCACAGTGCCCATGTCAAGGCTCCTCTGTATACTGCGGTCCTAACGCTATAATTTCTTAAAAGTTGGAGCACATAGAACAGTGGATAAAGTAAGGTGTGCCTGGAGGAAGCCCACGCCTCCTTAAAGCGGTTGTATATCCGCAAAAAAAAAAAAATTTTCTACCCCTGTAAAGCAAAAGGCATAATGAGCTAGTATGCACCGCATACTAGCTCATTATGAAATACTTACCTTAGAACGAGGCGTCGGTATCTTACCTGGTCCACGCCGAGGGAGCTGTCATGTCGCAGATCCAGCGCTGTGAGTGGCTGAAACCGCGATGTCGTCACTCCCGCGCATGCGCGCGGGAGATTTCTTACTCGGCAAGGTCCGGCAGTTGCCGGCCTTCAGCCGAGAATCCCCTATGCGCATGCGCCGCTGCAGTCAGTGGCTCATAGCAAGGGGAATATCTCCTAAACCGTAAAGGTTTAGGAGATATTTTTTTTACCTACAGGTAAGCCTTATTATAGGCTTACCTGTAGGTAAAAGTAAAAAAAAATGACTATACAACCACTTTAAGGCCCCATTCACACGTGAGCATTTTGTAGCTTGAAGCCTGAAGCTACAAAACGCTGGAGGGGAAAAAATCAATTATTCTCTATGGAGATGGTTCATATCTCCACTTCAAAACGCCTGAAGCTAGAAGCTTCAAAACGCCTGAAGCTCAAACAAGATCTGGAGCTTTTTTTACGCAGATTTAGGTGTTTTTCTGCTTTTTACATTGGTGACCTTTTGACCTGTACAAAATCCGCGGCAGAAACACGTCAAAATATCGGTAAAACCTGGCAAAATCGTGCAACTTTCTGCCTGAAAATGCTACGCTCAGGTTTGAATGGGGCCTAAAGGCACAAGGACGCACATGACACCCAGTAAGAATACAATAGCAGCTAAAGGCATCCAGTCTCTTCACACACCCCATTCAGCCAACTGTACAAAAAATGACAACCTCCCCAACCTATAACTAGCCTTTGCAATAAAGTGCAAAGGTCTCTGCAATCTGATTTGTATTTTTATTTTTTTTCCAGAATTCAACCTGCCTAGGCGGGAATGACGTCTCCACCACTTCTAAAGCCTCCTGGGATGTAGGTTTCACATATCCCAGGAAGGATCAACTTAAACACAAGCAAGGCATTGTCAGGGTGTCACTTGCCTAGACCAGGATCAGCCAGCCAGCTCTGGATGACATCACGAAGGAAGATGGTGGCATGTGATCTCGCATTCAGCAACAGATAGGCTTGTCAAAGCAGGACAATGCTTGCGATAGTATAAAGCCAGATTGCAATTTCTGGCTCAGGAAAAAGTATATTATTATCTGCAATATCCATGCTTCCCTTTCTCTCCCTTTGCATTGTCCGCTCCCCCTAGAAAAATGTAAGCAGGTACTTCCAAAAGGTTCTGTGTGTTAAAGTTTTATTATTATGTGTGTGTAAGTAATTTGCTACAATGTAGATTTATTGCACAGGTTGACCTGTTGGGCCGGTGGTTCCTGAGAAGAAAGGGTTAAGGCTGCTGGTCAAGTTTTCCCGTTCTTTTCAAGGAGGTTACCGCCCTATACAGGTCATACTATATAAATAGGGGCTCATTAGTGTCCTGAGGAAGTCAGCAAGGGGAAAGATTGTCACAATATAGCCATTATGCTGTCAGGGAGCCCATTCAAAGTTCCCAGTGGAATCCGTGGATCTACTGTATAAAGACTTATGCTGCCAGTCATGGAATTACTGCCTTTTGTGGATTATTGCTGCCTCATGAGGATTTACTGCCAGTCATGGACTCTGCCTTACTAAAGACTTGGACTCTACAACCTAACTCACGTATGACTACCTCATGAGGCACTTCAATTTTTTTAATATGGGCACTTTGAGAAATTTCTCAGGAAAGTGTGTGGAAGGTGTCTTTGAAACTGTTTCTTTATTACCTTTAACAACTTCAGTAAAAGATCTTTATTGTTCATCTAAATTGCTTGGTCTGAAGTCTCTTAAGGGGTTCAAGCATGGCATATCAAAAGAACAGGGCTTACAACAGGGGACTGGAAAAGTTATACGGTACAGAAGTTAAATGAGCAGAGAAGCTGTCTTAAGGAGGCTATATTTCTGTTGCTAATGACTACCATTTTTGTGCCACATGCTAAGCAGCCAACCAGTCAAGAAATTGGTGACATGTCAGTGGTGATGGATACTGTGGTATTGAAGAGGTGTTATGCTTGGCCCCTTCGCTAGCGATCAGATCCCCAGGAACTGGGACTGATCTTGTGGCATAGAGTACCTAGGGACCTAGCCTGGAGTCACATTGAGAGAGACGTAGAAGAAGCCCAGGAGAAGAACAAGCATGGCGTTGTGGAGAAATGTGTTTTCTGCATCCATTAGTAACATACGGAACATTGCCCCTGGGAGTGGAGACTGCTGAGTTGACAGAGACCGGTACAAACTCCATGGTACCGGCTCAGAAATACTGTATACCTGGAGCAAGGCGTTATCTAGCAGAAGCTGTGTCTGTAATGCATTGGTGTCAACAGTGTAAGATGTATAGCCATGTATTGCTAAGTGTTAACTGTGCAAGTTGCTCTACTCACCGAGTAAGTTCACCTTTGGGAACATGTTGCATGTTCCACCTGATTTTAGGGTGGAACATGTAACATGTTCTCAGTGCTGCAGCCATTGCCCGCAGCCCCCCTTGCTGTGGCAACAGAACCAGGAGAAGTTCCCCGTACTAGCTGCCACTGTTTGAAAAACAGCGTAGCCGTGCGGGGCTCCGCCCACATGCCGATTCATTCAGACACACAGCTCTGTATTGTCTAAATGAACTACAAGCCCCAACATCCTTAGTGGCTGTTGGCTTGTAGTTCTCAATGAACTACCACGTTGTTCCTGTCAGGGAGTATCGGCTTACCCATATGGGATGTATGGGTAATCCAATACACTGACAGCATGCAAGATACCTGCATGGCATCAGCAATCTGCTGATTGCTGGTGCAATGCTTTCCAGGCTCCTACAACAAATGATAATAAATGCATAATTGTTTACCTGCAAAAAATGTGCATTTGTTTATTTTTTTTCGAAAAAAGTGAACTTATTCTTTAATTCTGATTTCACATGATGGCGGCTCCTACCTGTGTTACAGGCATTAATGAGGGCAGCTATGGCACCTTAAACCCCGCCCACACACATTCCTCCCTCTGTAATTTCCAGTCCCACCCCAGTATTCCTCCCTCTACAGAGTTCATGCATCCCCCAACATTCCTCCTACTGCAGTCTCCACTCCCATTCCCTCAGAAACATTGTTCTCTCTGAAGTTTTCATGTCCTCCACCAAGACATTTTTTCTCCCTGAAGAGTCCCCTGCAGTGTCAACACCTTCTGAGGCATTCTGCCCAAAGCAGTGTCCACACTCCCTACTCCAAGACATTTCCCACTTTGCAGTCTCCACTCCCTCATCCAGAGGTATTCCTCCCTCTGCAGTATCCTCTCTCTCCTCCAGGGGTCATTTCTCCCTCTGCAGTATTCACTTTTTCATCCCTCTGCAGTGTCCGCTCCTGCCTCCAGAAACATTTCTCCATCCTCCAGAGGCATTCCATCCCCTATAGTGTTCACTCCCTCCTCCAGAGACATTCTTCCCTCTGCAGTGTTCCTCCCTCTGCTCTCTCCATTCTCTTATCCAGAGGCATTCCTCACTCTGCGGTACCTGCTCTCTTCTACAGGGCCATTCCTCTCTCTGCAGTGTCCACTCCTACCTCCAGAGACATTCCTCCCTCTTCAGTGCCCATTCCCTTGTCCAGAGACATTACTCCCTCTTCAGTGTCCGCTCCCTTCTCCAGAGACATTCCTCCCTCTTCAGTGTCCGCTCCCTTCTCCAGAGACATTCCTCCCTCTTCAGTGTCTGCTCCCTTCTCCAGAGACATTCCTCCCTCTTCAGTGTCTGCTCCCTACTCCAGGGACATTCCTCCCTCTTCAGTGTCCGCTCCCTTCTCCAGAGACATTCCTCCCTCTGCACTGCAGTGTCCGCTCCCTCCTCCAGAGAAATTCCTCCCTCTTCAGTGTCCGCTCCCTTCTCCAGAGACATTCCTCCCTCTTCAGTGTCTGCTCCCTTCTCCAGAGACATTCCTCCCTCTTCAGTGTCCGCTCCCTTCTCCAGAGACATTCTTCCCTCTGCACTGCAGTGTCCGCTCCCTTCTCCAGAGACATTCCTCCCTCTTCAGTGTCCGCTCCCTTCTCCAGAGACATTCCTCCCTCTTCAGTGTCCGCTCCCTTCTCTAGAGACATTCCACCCTCTTCAGTGTCCGCTCCCTTCTCCAGAGACATTCCTCCCTCTTCAGTGTCTGCTACCTTCTCCAGAGACATTGCTCCCTCTTCAGTGACATTCCTCCCTCTTAAGTGTCCGCTCTTTTCTCTAGAGACATTCCTCCCTCTGTAGTCTCCACTCCCTCCACCAGAGACATTCCTCTCTCTTCAGTGTCCGCTCCCTTCTCCAGAGACATTCCTCCATCTTCAGTGTCTGTTCCCTTCTCCAGAGACATTCCTCCCTCTGCAGTGTCCGCTCCGTCCTCCAGAGACATTCCTCTCTCTTCAGTGTCCGCTCCCTACTCCAGAGACATTCCTCCCTCTTCAGTGTCCGCTCCCTACTCCAAAGACATTCCTCCCTCTGCACTGCAGTGTCCGCTCCCTTCTCCAGAGACATTCCTCCCTCTGCAGTGTCCGCTCCCTCCTCCAGAGACATTCCTCTCTCTTCAGTGTCCGCTCCTTACTCCAGAGACATTCCTCCCTCTGCACTGTAGTGTCCACTCCTTTCTCCAGAGACATTCCTCCCTCTTCAGTGTCCACTCCCTCCTCCAGAGACATTCCTCTCTCTTCAGTGTCCGCTCCCTACTCCAGAGACATTCCTCCCTCTGCACTGTAGTGTCCACTCCTTTCTCCAGAGACATTCCTCCCTCTTCAGTGTCCGCTCCCTCCTCCAGGGACATTTCTCCCTCTTCAGTGTCCACTCCCTCCTCCAGAGACATTCCTCTCTCTTCAGTCTCCACTCCCTCCACCAGAGACATTCCTCCCTCTTCAGTATCTGCTCCCTTCTCCAGAGACATTCCTCCCTCTTCAGTGTCCGCTCCCTTCTCCGGAGAAATTTCTCCCTCTTCAGTGTCCGCTCCCTTCTCCGGAGACATTCCTCCCTCTTCAGTGCCCGCTCCCTTCTCCAGAGATATTCCTCCCTCTAATAGCATTTCTAATAGGAACAGTTTCTCATATATTTTAGGGCCTACAGTTATGTAATCAGAAAGCCCAGCAGTCTTTAGCTGCTTTTTTTAAAGGGCCTAACTGGGATTTGTCTCTCCTGTGATTTATTAAGCGGTGTGCATAAATTAAACAGCAGGATATTAAACTACAGGCTGTTAACAGTATTATTGTAAATGACATATTCACAATAGTGCAGAACGCCTACTGTGCACCACCTGCTGGGTGCAAGTGGTAAATATGAACAATTTATATTACATTTTGAATCCTTCTTGATGGAGTTGAATAAAACTAATACAATCTGTTTTTTAGGCCTAAAAATAACAAAAAATACTGTGAAAAATATGTAAACCAGGCTGCAAAAAGGCTTCTCAACAATTGATAAATATTAAAACAAAAAGTTTAAATATTTAGAAAAATGTATTTAAAGAAAAAACATTTACTGTAAACTCAGATACAGTCACTTTCCAGGCCCAGAGGCTAGATGAAAAACATAATTAGTATAATGTCATAAATTACATCTACTTAGACAACAAAGAACCCATAAAGAGCATGATACATCCCCTTTTGTTCTGCACCACAGGTGACAATGTCATTATATAAAATTATAAATAATAATTTTAATATATAACTTAGACTGTAAATACCACACGTAAATATTGTTCTTGTCCAATTTTAGTTTAGGTTTCCAAAGTTGATGGCTCTGTTCACGTTTTTTTGTCGCCACCCAGTGTTAAAATGTATTATTCATCCCGGCTAATCTCTAAGCCTATAGTCAAAAGATCAAGAATTGACAGAACATCACCAACAATATTATCAATTTTCCGTTTAACCCCTTAACAACAAAGAGAATTGCGTGCCTTTGTTAGCGAATGACTTAAAGCGTCACAAAACCCACAACAGTAAGATCATCTGCAGTAGGGTGATGATAACTGTACAACATTATCACAAGGAAATTTTTCCTACAATTGTGTTATGTATTTAAATGTTTTTCTATGCCATTGAGAAAAAAAAAAAAAAAAAAAGACCTGCAAGACAAAGGCATAATGAGCTAGTGTGCATAGCATTCTAGCTCATTATGTAATACTCACCTGAGATCGAAGCCCCTGCTGCGGTGCCCGTACACAGCACCAGCCGGCGACATTTCTCCCCGGAGTTACTTCCGGGTATTGTGGCTCCGGCGCTGTGATTGGCCGGAGCCGCGATGACGTCACTCCCACGCATGCGCGCAGGGAGCCGCCGGTAACGGCACACTCACTGAAGCAAACAGCACGTACGTATTGCTTCAGTGCGCATGTGCCGAAGACGTCGGCACATGCAGATACAGGGGATATCTCCTAAACCGTGCAGGTTTAGGAGATATCCGGGGTAGCTACAGGTAAGCCTTCTTATAGGCTTACCTTTAGCAAAAAGTGGATTGTAATCACTTTAACAGGGGAGTGTTGTTACAGCATTGCTTTGTCATGTGATCACTGTCATTACTTTCTCTATCTGTGTGTTAGCTCCCAAATCTTTACAGGAGGTGTACATTGGCGCTTAAAGGGGCAATATTGGTCTATGCACTGCAATGGATCTCAATAAGACAAAATACTATTGAGAAGTTTTTAGCACAACAGCCAAGTGTACATGCATGCAGTGGAACTGCTGCTTAAAGCATACCTCCCAACATTTTGCGATGGGAATGAGGTACATCTACTATCAAATGTATGTAGGCATAGGACACGCCCCCTGCCACACCCCCTTAAAAGAGAATTAACCAAAAAAAAGTTAATCAAATCCACAAGGACTTTTTTTTACTGATGTAAGGGGGGCATTCCCACTGGCCACCAATGTAGGGGGCATTTCCCAATGACCCCCAATGGACTATTAGCACAGGGTTCCTGAGACCCAAAAATTATTTCAAGGACCTCTTGGGGTATAAAGTTTGAGAAAGGCTGATTTAGAGACGCAAATGTCTTTTCAAAAGGAACGGGCAAGGCTTAGCCTACAGCTCCTATACCAAGCACATTTGTGCACACAGGTGATACAGTATTGTCAGCAAATAAAGCCAAATCCAAATCACTAAAATCATACATAATCTTTAACATTCAATATCATTTCACAAGTAAATTTGAACCTTTATATATATGCAGCTTTCAAAATATAATACCCAGTGATCCTAATATGAAGGTTCTTGTTCAGGCACTTACTTTTCTGAGGTGACAACACTTTCCCCCATCTCATAATTGCTGTCCTGCGTTGTCACATATGCTTCAAACGGACACTATATATGCTAATGCCCCCCTCAAGAAACTCCTAACCCCTAAAATCTAAGCAATGATGTTCAGCCACCTCTGAAGTGCATGTACAATATGTAGAACTTGCTGGAGGAGATCAATTACAGTGGGAAATTAATAAATATTTCCCAAAAGAAAACAATACGGTAATGTTTTTGATACACAGGGGTTGATTTATTAACCGCTTCAGCCCCAGAAGATTTGGCTGCTGAATGACCAGGACATTTTTTGCGATTCGGCACTGCGTCGTTTTTACTCACAATTGCGCAGTCGTGTGTACCCAAACAAAGTTGACGTCCTTTTTTTCCCACAAATAGAGCTTTCTTTTGGTGGTATTTGATCAGCTCTGCGGTTTTTATTTTTTGCCCTATAAACAAAAAAAGAGCGGCAATTTTGAAAAAAAAACACAATACTTTGTACTTTCTGCTATAATAAATATCACCATTTTTTTAAAAATACTTTTTTCTCAGTTTAGGCCAATGTGTATTCTTCTACATATTTTTGGTAATAAAAATCGCAATAAGTGTATATTAATTGGTTTGCGCAAAAGTTATAGCGTCTACAAAATAGGGGATAGATTTATAGCATTTTTATTATGTTATTTTTTTACTAGTAATGGCGGCGACTGCAACATTATGTCGGACACATCGGACACTTTTGACACTTTTTTGGGACCATTGGCATTTATACAGCGATCAGTGCTATAAAAATGCAGTAATTACTGTAAAAATGTCACTGCCAACGAAGGGGTTAAACAGTAGGGGGCGATCAAGGGGTTAACTGTGTTCCCTCTCGGTGTTCTAACTGAAGGGGGAGGGGACTGCGTAGGGGAGATGACAGGTCGCTGTTCATACTTTGTATGAACACACGATCAGTCTCTTCTCCCCTCGGTGTGTCACGAGCGATCGTGGGGGCCCGGCGGTCATCGTGCTTGCCGGGCACTCGCATCGGCTCCGGGGGCACGCGCCCCTAGTGGCCACAAGGCGAAGCGACGTTACATAACGTCGTTTCGCCCAGCCGTGCCATTCTGCTGCAGTAAAACTGCGGCGGCTGGTCGGCAAGTTATTCAAGGAAAAAAGGATGTTCACATTGCAAGGGAATTATCCCGAGATGGTGGTGGATGTGTTAGAATTTCACTTTGCAAAGAATACCCAATCATGTATAAGGAAAATTGAGAGAGAAAAAAAAGCATTTTTGCTTGCACGTGATTGGTTCATGGAAGTCTGAAGAGCTTAGCGTCATTCACTAAGCTCTGAAGAAAATTCCCTTGCAAAGTGTAACTTTAATTGCATTTAGTAAATCATCCCCAATATGTACTTTAACCCACTGGAGTGTAAAGTGATATTTTACTTTTGCTTTTGTGCTCTAGTTTAGACTGTGATCCTTTATCTACATTGGTAACAAGGTTGGTTTCTCATTCTAATGTAACATTGTATGCATTTCCCATTCAGTGATGTTTTGCTGCCACCTTGTGGCAGTTTGTATGAGGAGCAAGGAAATTTTATGCAAATTGTCATATTAAAAACAGTTGGCTCAGCAGAGCAGAGTGTGTCCTAAGGTTGTCACCTTTGTTCTAGAAAAAAAAATATTGGCTTTATGATCTCTTTCTGATCATTGACATGAGCAACAAATTCCATTTTTACTTGCCAGGTGGCACCTCCTGGTGGACTGAGCACATTCCAACACACAGAGACATTGCTGTACCCATCCTTCTATATGCCAGGTGGCGGACTGATTACACTGTCAGTAACTGAGAAATGGAACTGAAGCTGAACAGATATAAATCTATATTCTTCACATGGCTCTCTATCCATGACAAGCTTGACATTCGAAAATTGAAAATTCAGACTCCCAATGCCAGAAACAGACAGCGTGAGGACCTCCAGCTCTCAAAGAACTAAGGCAGCAGAGCCAGATCGTCCCCATGTGTCTGATGTGTGTGATAGCGCCGGACCGATAGAAGTGGGTCTTGGTTCTGATGGATATATTATACGTGCGTCTAAACCGCTGAACCTCTGAAAAGTGATCCACGCTCAGATCGCTTTCCAGCAGAATTTGACAGGCAGCGAGGATGCCTCTTTACTGCCTGTTTCAACCCCATAATTGCTGCACCAACGCATGCACATGGTTGCAGGGTATTTGCGGTGTTTATTCACTTAAAAGAGTCATTTTTGGTGAGCTTACTACCCCCCGAACATGACAGAAGCGTCAGAAAAGAACCTCATGGGCATTGGACCATTGCAACAGACAAACCTCCCAACATTTTGAATGATGGGAATGATGGACACCTATTAGCAAATGTATGTAGGCATAGGACACACCCCCTGCCACTCCCCACCTTAAAGGAGAAATAACAAAAAAAAAAGGTTAATTAAACCCTCAAGTGTTTTTTTTTTTACCACTAATATTCCTTTATACAGTGGAAACTTGATTAACGAGTAATGCAGTTAACGAGCGTTTTGAAAGACGAGCGACTTTTTTTTTTAAATCCTGACTCGGTTTGCGAGTGTTGTCTCGCAAAACGAGCAGAATTCAAACTAATGTGGTGTGCAGTACCGCTTTTGGCCAGAGGTGCGGGGGCGCCGGCAACACTCAGAAAGGTTCGGAGCCGTTGGGAAATACACGGAATCACTCGGAAATACTCGGAAGCACTCAGAAATACTCAGTTCCCGAGTGTTTCCAAGCCTTTCTGAGGGTTCAGCCGAGCTGTCCCTGAGTATTTCCGAGGCTCTCTGGCGCCCCCCCCCCACCTCTAGCCACATGCGGTATTGCATGCAGTATAAGTCAGAGCGTAACAAATGATCTTTGTTTCCATTGATTTCTATGGGGAAACTCTCTTTGATATGCGAGTGCTTTGGATTACAAGCATTCTCCTGGAACGGTTGTGCTTGTAATCTAAGGCTCCACTGTATTGGCTTTTAAAATTCACAAATGCAGCAATTTAGAATTTGGATGAAAGGTTTAGCACTGGGAAACACT
Organism: Lithobates clamitans; assembly: GCA_037952925.1. Lineage (NCBI taxonomy): Eukaryota > Metazoa > Chordata > Amphibia > Anura > Ranidae > Lithobates > Lithobates clamitans. The sequence goes on along the minus strand of JBBGZY010000096.1, from coordinate 1,367,187 downwards.
TTTTGAAAGATAAAAAATGCATTTTATATACAACTATATAAATTAGACCAAAATGAGGGACAAATGAGGAGGAAAGAGGGACAGAGGGACATTGCTCCAAATCAGGGACAGTTGGGAGCTATGCAACAGAGGTAATACTGCCTTAGGGGGGTGTGCAAATAGTGAGCCCCTGTCACAGTGTTCATTAGCTTCTGTACACTCTTTAGTTAGATAATGAATATTATAACAGTTAGGTCTAATATTATAAACATATGCTGGATATAAATAAGGCCCATATTGATTAGGTAAGATATGGTATACGAATATTGATTTGCCTTCATTGTCAAATTCCCCACCATTTTAAAAACATGGATATATTATGGCTATAATACAGTGCCTTGAAAAAGTATTCATACCTCATGAAATTTTCCACATTTTGTCATGTTGCAACCAAAAACAAATTTATTTCATTGGGATTTTATAGCCAACACAAAGTGGCACATCATTATGAAGTGGAAGGAAAATGATAAACGGTTTTCAATTTTTTTTTTACAATCAAATATCTGATAAGTGTGGCGTGCATTTGTATTCAGCCCCCTTTACTCTGATACCCCTAAATAAAATCTAGTGGAACCAATTTCCTTCAAAAGTCACCTAATTAGTAAATAGAGTCCACTTGTGTGTAATTTAATCTCAGTATAAATACAGCTGTTCTGTGAAGCTCTCAGAGGTTTGTTAGAGAACCTTAGTGAACAAACAGCATCATAAAGGCCAAGGAACACACCAGACAGGTAAGGGATACAGTTGTAAAGACGTTTAACCACTTCAATACCGGCACTTTCGCCCCTTCCTGCCCAGGACAATTTTCAGCTTTCAGCGCTGTCGCACTTTGAATGACAATTGCGCGGTCATACAACACTGTACCCAAACTACATTTTTATCATTTTCTTCCCACAAATAGGAGCCTTCTTTTGGTGGTATTTGATCTGAACTAAAAAAGACCAAAAAAAAAAAAAAAAAAAAAAGCTTTTCTTCGTTCGGTTATAAAAATTTGTTTTCTCCTTCACTGACGGGCACTGATGAGTTGGCGCTGATAAGATGACACTGATGAGGAGGCACTGATATATAGAATTGATGGGCACTGATAGGCAGCACTGATATGCAGCACTGATGGGCACTGATAGGTGGCACTGATGGGCACTGACAGGCGGCACTGATGGGCACTCACAAGCAGCTTTGATGGGCACCGACAGGCAGCACTGATAGACGGTACTGATTGGAACTGACAGGTGGCACTGAAGGACAGCACTGATGATGAGGTACTGATGAGGTTTTGACAGGTGTTACTGTAGGGCACTGATTGGCACTGTGGTGGGCACTGATTGGCACTGTGATGGGCACCTACAGCTGTTTCTGATGGGGAACTGACTGGCAGCTGATGGGCACCTTTTTGGCAGCTGTGGTGGCACATCTGATGGGGCTGTGCTGATAATCAATATGCTGATTATCAGCACAGATCCCCCTCTGACAGCGAGAGCTGCCGATCATCTCTCCCTGTCAGCGCGAACCAAGGAATGCCGTTTACCGGCACTTCCTGGTTCACGTGATGGTCACAGCTGATCACGTGGTAAGAAGCCTCTGTCAGAGGCTTCTTACTACGATCTGAGATGCAGTGCCTCAGACTGACATGCCACACTCGTGGGCTTGCGTCGGCATGTTATCCTGCTGGTCGTCATATGATGCCCAGTCAGGATAACAGAACCGCTTCCTGGCCGTCCATCTGCTATAGGCCGGGAGGGAAGTGGTTAACGCAGGGTTTGGTTATAAAAAAAAAATATCCCAAGCTTTGAACATCTCACCAAGCACTGTTTATTCCATCATCCGAAAATGGAAAGAGTAAGGCACAAATTCAAACCTACCAAGACATGGCCGTCCACCTAAACTGACAGGCTGGGCAAGGAGAGCATTAATCAGAGAAGCAGCCCAGAGACCCATGGTAACGCTGGAGGAGATGCAGAGATCCACAGTTCAGATGGGAGAATCCGTCCACAGGACAACTATTAGCTGTGCAGTCCACAGATCTGGCCTTTATGGAAGAATGGCAAGAAGAAAGACATTGTTGAAAGAAAGCCATAAGAAGTCCCATTTGCAGTTTGTAATTCTTGTCGGAAATTCCGAACGTCAAGAACACGGTGACCTACAACACGTACGACGAGCCGAGAAAAATGAAGTTCAATAGCCAGTGCGGCTCTTCTGCTTGATTCCGAGCATGCGTGGAACTTTGTGCGTCGGAATTGTGTACACACGATCGGAATTTCCGACAACGGATTTTGTTGTTGGAAAGTTTGAGATCCAGATCTCAAATTTTGTGTGACGGAAATTCCAATGGAAAATGTCCGATGAAGCCTACACACGGTCGGAATTTCCGACAACAGGCTCCTATCCAACATTTTCCGTCGGAAATTCCGACCGTGTGTATAGGGCATAAGAGTCTGCAAAAGACTTGAGACTGGGGCAGAGGTTCAGGAAAACGACCCTAAACATACAGCCAGAGCTACAATGGAATGGTTTAGATCAAAGCATATTTTTGTGTTAGAATGGCCCAGTCAAATTCCAGACCTAAATCCAATTGAGAATCTGTGGCAAAACTTGAAAATTGCTGTTCACAGATGCTCTCCATTCAATATGAGAGAGCTTGAGCTATTTTGCAAAGAATGAGCTAAAATGTCACTCTATGGATGTGCAAAGCTGGTAGAGACATCCCCAAAAAGACTTGCAGCTGTAATTGCAGTGAAAGGGGTTTTACAAAGTATTGACTCAGAGGGGCTGAATACAAATGCACGCCAAACTTATTTATTTGTAAAACGTTTTGAAAACCATTTATCATTTTCCTTTCACTTCACAATTATGTGCCACTTTGTGTTGGGCTATCACATACAATCGCAATAAATTGCATTTGCGTTTTTAGTTGTAACGTGACAAAATGTGGAAAATTTTCAAGGGGTATGAATTCTTTTTCAATGCACTGTATACTACAGTGTTATCTGGATTTCATAGACATATTTTACTACATTGTTTATATGAGATATTTAGCCTCGCGGACAAGGCCGAAGCCGCGGCCTCTCCCAAAAACTCCTGCCCGCAGCTCCTCAGGACCACCCTCAATCCAATGGACAGGCCGAGAGGGTTAATCAGGAGTTGGAGGTCTTTTTTCACACCTTAGGTCTGGTAAATACCAGTTTTCAGAAAACACCCTTTTTCACAGTTTATGGAAAACACCCTCAACTCCCTCGTCCCATGACCTGTTCTCCAGATATTCCAGCTTCGGCTACAGGTCAGGAGTCTTTCAATTCCATTTGGGTGACGTTCAGCTCCCAGTGTCATCCATGTAGGTACTACAGAGTACCTGCTCTCCTGTATATGCTAGAACTCCACCTGCAGCAGTGAGCCGTAGGGTCCACTACCTAGCGGTACACTCCAGACCCCAACGTGTTGCAAAGGGTTCCTTGAGCTGTGGTTGATTGTTCTGTCATTTGATGGTGCCTACAGAATTCTAGGACCAACACCACTTGGCTTGACAAGCCAGCAACATGACACCAGTGGGTTTTTTTTTTTTAGCTGTCTGTAAGTGGTGGTATCGTGACCACCAATGCAAGGGTTGCATTCTTCCTATTGATCACCAACGTAAGGGACATCCCTCCCATTGACCCGTGATGAATTGGTTTTAGTAAGTAAAAACATTCTACCATGTGATCTGATGCAGGCACGCGTACTGCATTTGTAACCTACATTAGGGGTGTAGTTAACTTGCAACTGCAGTGCATTTTGAACGTGGGAGGGGCTTAATGAGTGTGGTTAAACAAAACCTGGGATTCTTTGCACCTATAACATATGCTTTAATTGTCTTGTGTGAGCCTGCCCTAAAGAACAACTTCATTAAAATAGTCAGGGACTGCATAGCAACCAGCAACTGTGAGATAATGAGCACTTTGGTGAGAAGCAGAGCCAGATCTATCCTGTCTGATATGGGGGTGCAGTAAAAAATGTCAAGGGGACAGAGGATGCAAGGTCAGCAGGGGAGTGTACAAAAGTCAGTAGAGCAGTATACAGGGGATCAGCAGGGCAGAGGATGAGAAGTCAGCAGGGGAGTGTACACAAGTCAGTAGGGCAGTATACAGGGGGTCAGCAGGGCAGAGGACAGGGGTCAGTTAGTAGGAGAGCAGGGGTTATCAGGGCAGAAGACAGGGGTCAGCAGGATGGAGGACAGAAATCAGCATGGCAGAGGAGAAGGGTCTGCAGGGCAGTGTACGGGGGTCAGCAGGGCAGATTCCTGGGATTAGTACGGCAGAGATAAGGGGTCACAAGGGCAGTGTACAGGTGTCAGGAAGACGAAGGGACAGGGGGTCAGTAGGGCAGTATACAGGGGTCAGCAGGACAGAGGACATGGGGTCAGTAGGGCAGTGTATGGATTTAGCAGGATGAAAGACAGGGGGGTCACTAGGGCAGTGTACAGGGGTCAGCAGCATGGAGGACAGGGAGTTAGTAGGGAGGGGTACAGGGGTCAGCAGAACGGAGTACAGCAGGCAGTAGGGCAGTGTACAGGGGTAAGTAGGACAGAGGACAGGAGTCAGTAGGGAAGGGTACAGGGGGTCGAAACCCCCCTATTCCCCCTTTTAACCAAGATCCCCCTACACCATCCTAGCACAAATCCCCCCCCCCCCCAAATTGATCTTCCCTGCGCAAACAGCCTCCCCCACTTCCATACCAGCGCTCCTCCATACAGCACATGACACCAGATCTGTAGAGCAGACTATACACTGTAGGATTACCCCCCCCCCCCATCCACATTTCCTGCTGCCGGAAGATGAGCAGTCTTTGGAGGACATAGACATAGGGGCACTAACCATTTTGTGTACAGTCTAATCTATGAATCCGGTGTCACTTGCCATATGGAGGATGAGAGCACAGCCACTTTTTTGTCCCATAATGTTTTTATATTGTATATACTATTAAAATTATTTTATATAAAACTATACATATCCTTATCTATGTCTTTGAGGTACCGAGATAGTCCAAACTTTTCTCTTTTTCCAGGGGCACTTCTGAGGTGACCCCAGGCACTTATTTCTATGATATACATGGTACCCACCCCTATCCCAAAAAAAAAAAAAAAATGGACGCAATATCCTATTGATAGAGAACAGCCGGTGTCAATTCTCCCTGGACTCTTCATTTCTCTGATCCAGGCTGCTCTATCCTTGTCCTGAGTGCAGGGGTCGGGAGAGGAGCTCAGCGACCAGGCACACTATCTATGGGGGGCCAACCTGTGGGGGCACAGTTGAAATCTAGGGGGGCAGCCCACCCCAAAACCCCCCCTAGATCCAGCCATAACTCCTCCATGCCTCCCCCTCCTGTCTGTATACAGGAAAGCATCACAGACAAAGAGGTGGGTTCAGCCACAAGCCGCTCTGCAGTGCACTATGTATGTGTGAGGCATCTCTCACCGCTGGCTGCCTCTCACATATACACGGCTATGCTTGTGACGTGTGGGACCCCAGTCATCCCACACAAGCTGTTGGTGCCCGCCCTAGGGGGTGCTTGCGGAAAAGCCGCTGGAGCCAAGCACTGGGCTCCACTCTGGGAAAAATCCATGATGCGCGGGCACTTACATCAAATCCCAGGATAGTCCTGGTGAATCCAGGACAGTTGGGAGGTATGGTTTACCTTCTAATGCATGTAAAAATGCATGTCCTCAGATGCAGATTGTTTGTTTGATCCTTGGTAAAGGATGTGAATGCTAAGCATATTTACAAACTTGTTTGCATGGCCCCATTGAAGACACTACAACAACAAACAAGCAAAAATCATGAGCCGATCAGGTAAAATCAAACAAGCAGCCTATTGGGGTCCAGAAAACCCTATCAGTCCCCAAATGTATATAAATTATTTTTCTGATGCCAGACTGGGAAGGGCTTTCAGAATGTCTCTGAGAAGGACTACGGCCTATTTCCAGTGACCCGAGACATCAAAATTTCTCCCTTTCTCTTTTTTCTTATTAGTTAACATATTTTTATTTATTTTTATCTGTCCATACACACATGGAAAAAAAAAAACATTGCCAGCACGTCCAGGAGCAGTTTTGGCTAGGTGCATTATTAAATTATTATTCTGGCCAATTAAATGAAATAACGCCCAATGCGTTTACACACGTTAGGCGATTTTTTTCTTTTACTGTCAAAATGCTGCTGCCAGGAGGAAAGACGTTGAGGGGACCTGGGCAAATGTCCTGTTTATGAGTCTTAAAGGGTAGCATTTAGCACAGTACTGCTTGCTGAACGCAACGGGGGGGGGGGGGGGGGGGGTTCATTTTTGGCACATGTACCGCCCTGAGCAGCTTCATAACTTTGTTTAGATGGGTGCAGCGCAGTATTTAGACCTTGGGGGCCCGGAGCACTTCAAGTTCGGGGGCTCATCAACATAGAAATTAAATCAGATGACAAATAAAAAAGTGAACTGAAATAATAAACCACATTTGTTCTAAAAAAAATACAGTATATATAAATTAGGTTCTAAAGAAGACACTGGTCTGATTTTTTTTTCAATTTTATTGACTGTAAGAATAAACATTACATTGGGTAATTGGAACGGGAAAGTCATACATCACAGTTTTGCATCACACTACAATATTTACAAAAAGTCTTTCTTCCTGCATACGGCACCTGCAAAATCTTTAACTAACTCGTCAAACTGTATCATCTTGAGGACTGACTTTGCACTCCACAGCCAGTAGGCACAGAGCATTAGTCTTTCCTGGGTCATCATTGTTCTCAGATAATTCTTTATCAGTGGTGCCAATTTGCTGAATGAACGTTCTCCTGAACAACTAGTGACCATCATGTTCAAATACATTCCAAGAGCTACATTAAAACTGGGTTCACACTATCCATCTTCACATGCGGTTCGCAGCAGGGGTCCGGTGCGTCCTCGTTCACCGTTTCAGGTCCGATTTCAGCCCGAATTTTTGGCTGAATTCGGACCTGAAACGGACCAAAAGATGCAGAGGGCTCCTATGCAAATTCGTACCGGAGCCGCAGCGGAGATATGTAAACCGGCTCCATAGAGAGCCCGTCAAAATCTCCTGCTATTGCAAATTGATTGCGGGGAACCCACATCCAATTCGCAATGGTGTAAGCCCAGCCTAACACCTGGAAAGGTATCAGCAACCCCTTAATCATGTAGAAAGCTGCCTGTTGAGATGGAGTGAGACATGACCAGAGCTTGGCAATGGCTTCAAACTGGACAGTTTCCTCAACAGACAACACTGAAGTTTCAAATGAAAGCAAGTTTCTTTCTTTCTAAAGCAAAAAAAAAAAAACAATATTGGCTCTCTCAAGCTAAAGTGAAGTGCAAGCAAGTATGACACTGAACAGTGACATAATTCAATCCATATACTGTATGTGGTCATGCCCCCGTAAGGGCTGCTGAATGTAGTGGTTCACCTGTCACCCTGCCCAGCCAGACTGCCATCTCTCAGTCACTCAGAGACATAGAACAGTCGTTAAGCTTTGTTTTTTTTCTCTTTTTTTATTGAGGGAATTGAACTTGGATGGGAATGGGGAATTATGGGATGCCCAGGAATATTCAGTGCAATTTGCCTGGGACGTCTATATAGACTGTTACTCCTCCAGTACTTCACTTGCCGCACACTGTTACTCCATCAGCACTTCCCTTGCTGCAGACTGTTACTCCTCCAGACTAGCTAGCACTGCATGGTTAGGCCTGATGCTACTTCAGCCAGGCCTTAACAAACTGCCTTTTACTTGCAGGGACCTCAGGCCCCTGTGGTGTAGAAATAGTTCAGGTGCTAACTGTCCTCTATTCAGATTCCCCTTCCAGATAGCTATCTTCAGGCCCTGCCAACCAGCATGGCCGCAAAGACCTCTTTCCACTGCCCTTCCCACAGTCCTCTTTTCTGGTTCTGCACCCATCTCTCAAACTGCAATCTACCAGTTCTCTCAGGCGTGCCTACCCAGCTCTCCCGACTGTGCTCCACTCACCAGCCCTCATGGCTGCGACCAATTGTCCTCCCTGGAGTCTCTTAGCAGTGTTCTCTCCCGCTGTCCTCTCTTTGCTCTCTTATGTGCCTCTCCTTCCAGGATCTCTTCACTCCTCCTGGATGCACCCGAGCCCCGGCCCAGGGTCACCCCCCCCCCCCCAGACTGGGAAGCTCCCTGTGGGCCCCGACAGCCTCCACGCTCTCTCACTCCAGCTCTTCCACCCGACAACTCCTCCCCAGCTGGGCTGACCCCAGGTATCTAAGGAGGCCTGCCCCTTGCCAATTCAAGTTGGCGATTGGTCAAGGCTCCTAAAAATACCCCAGGCAGCTTCACCTCTCCTCTCCTCCTCTCTTTCTAGCACCTTCTAGAAAGAAGAGGAAGGTGATAGTGATGCTACCTGTGAATCACCCAGCCCAGTCCTGAGCCACTCTCAGCCCAGAAAGAAAACAAACAGGCCTACCTGCCCAAAATATTCTTACTCTCAAAATAAATCCTCACTCTTGCACCTACCTAACTAGAGGGTGCTATATATATATAAAAAAAGTCCATCTGTAAAAGTCTGTGCAATTGTGTGGATCTGCTGTCCTAGTGGCTGCTGGCTCTAAGGAGCTAGAAGAAACTCTGGGGATAAAACGAAAGACAGAGCAGCACCATCTAACAGTATCAAAAACAAAAACTACAGCTCAACCAACCTGCTTTTTTTTTACGTCCTCTCCAAATGCAGGGAACGTGCTTTAAAAGCACTGTGCCCCTTTAAGCCAAGAAAGCCAAGCCCAAAAAAGTATAGAAAAATGTGCTGCAAACACAGTGCTAAAGGCAGCACAAAATTCATGCAAAATGCAATCAAAATGCATTCAAGCGCGCTTCAAATTAATGTAAACATGCAGTCAAAAACTCACAGTTATGTGCAGTTTCTGGTGTGAATGGGCCCTTAGTTAGTACACATGTAATACTCACAGTATCCTGCAGGTAGCAGCCAAATACAAGCCAACTAAAAAACACAAATGAATAGGAATAGCAGTCTATACTCTTTCTACTTGTTGACTTCCCACAGTATATACAGTGTATACGTATTTTATTTATTTTTTTAGATCAAATCATTTTTTATTTTTATTATTTAAACATACAAACAAATAATATGTCAAATTAATCCATAACACATCAGAAAAAATAAGAAAACACAAAAACCTAGCGAACCTTGCACCTCTCGGACTAAGATAACTTAACATATAACCCTTTCATGACTACGCATATTTTTGACATTTGGTGTTTACAAGTTAAAATCCGTATTTTTTGCTAGAAAATTACTTAGAGCCCCCAAACATTATATATATATATATATATATATATATATATATATATATATATATATATATATATATATAAATGAACATCAGGTGGGTTACCCTCTTATCTTGATATCCTTGTTCAATCAGGGCACCGTCAGGGTGGACTCCCAAAACTCCACCATAAATAATAGAAAAAACTCATGGAACGATGCTTGATGCCAAAAAGTGTCCTTTTACTGAAAGATTATTTCATTGAATGTCGCACAGTTCCGAGCACAAGTCGCTCTTCGTCAGGCTTTTCAGGCTGTGTGTTCTCGGAACTGTGCGACATTCAATGAAATAATCTTTCAGTAAAAGGACACTTTTTGGCATCAAGCATCGTTCCATGAGTTTTTTCTATTATTTATGGTGGAGTTTTGGGAGTCCACCCTGACGGTGCCCTGACGGTGCACACACAGCCTGAAAAGCCTGACGAAGAGCGACTTGTGCTCGAAACTGTTCAACATTCAATGAAATAATCTTTCAGTAAAAGGACACTTTTTGGCATCAAGCATCGTTCCATGAGTTTTTTCTATATATATTTTTTAGCAGAGAATCTAGAGAATAAAATGGCGATTGTTGCAATATTTTGTGTCACACGGTATTTGTGCAGCGGTGTTTTAAAACGCAACTTTTTGGAAAAAGGGACACTTTCATGAATTTAAAAAAAAAACAAAACAGTAAAGTTAGCCCAATTTTTTTGTATAATGTGAAAGATGATGTTACGCCGAGTAAATAGATACCAAACATGTCACGCTTTATAATTGCACGCACTTGTGGAATGGCGACAAACTACGGTACCTAAAAATCTCCATAGGCGACTCTTTAAATTTTTTTTACGGTTACCAGGCTAGAGTTACAGAGGAGGTCTAGAATTTTTGCTCTCGCTCTGATGATCGCGGCGATACCTCACATGTGTGATTTGAACACTGTTTACATATGCGGCGCAACTTCCGTAAAGCGTTTTCTTTGCTGCGCAAGCTTGCGGCGACGGGGGCCCTTTAAAAAAAATTTTTCTTATTTATTGTAATATTAATAAATTGTTTTTTTTTAAAAAATAAAAATTTTGATCACTTTTATTGCTGTCACAAGGAATGTAATCATTCCTTGTGACAGTAATAGGTGGTGACAGGTACTCTTTATGGATCCCTCCTTTGCACTTCAAAGTATTCAGATCGCCGTTTTCGGCGATTCTGAATACTGTATATTTTTTTTAAACCGGTGCCATTGGCAGCCGAGTAAACAGGAAGTGACGTCATAAAGTCGCTTCTGTTTTTACAATTAGGCAGCGGATTGTTGATCGGGAGGCCCGGTAAGAGCGGCGGAAGGCAGCGAGAGGGGGGGCGTCCCCTCCCGCTCCTCCGGTATAACAGCCGATCGGCTTTTAGCCGCATCGGTTGTTATCGCTAGAAAGCCGATCACCAGCTCTAAAAAACAGTACCGGGATGATGCCAGCAACTGCTGGCATCATCCTGGTATAACCCCTGAAAGCCGAGGCCGCACATCTGCGTACGCTCAGCGGCAAGGGGTTAATAAAGAAAACATAATGAAAACATGGATACATTTTATTCATCAACTTGAGCTCCCGTACTATCAATCTTCAGACTATGGCAACTTCCTCCATGCAACATCCAATTATCTTTCTTTCTCGTACTTATTTTACTCCTCTCTACTAGGTAAACCATCATGTAATTCATTACTAGGTTCTATCTAGCATGAGCATGACCATAATTTACCAAACCTTTGGGGTATACCTCTATGTTGATATGTTAATTTTTCTCTTTTAAGTATATACAGTCGTATGCAAAAGTTTAGGAACCCCATACAATTTCCATGATTGTCATTTATAAATATTTGGGTGTTTGGATCAGCAATTTCATTTTGATCTATCAAATAACTGAAGGACACAGTAATATTTCAGTAGTGAAATGAGGTTTATTGGATTAACAGAAAATGCGCAATATGCATCAAAACGAAATTAGACAGGTGCATAAATTTGGGCACCCCAACAGAAAAATCACATCAATATTTAGTAGATCCTCCTTTAGCAGAAATAACAGCCTCTAGACCCTTCCTATAGCCTGTAATGAGTGTCTGGATTCTGGATGAATGTATTTTGGACCATTCCTCCTTACAAAACATCTCCAGTTCAGTTAGGTTTGATGGTTGGGAGAGGTTCCCCCTGACGCATTTCTTTTTTTTCTTTTCTTTTTTTTTTTTTTTTTTTTATATTAAATATTCTTTATTAAATCATTCACAATACAAAAAAGACTAGAAAACATTATATTTTTCACAGCAGCTTATGGATATTATCCAATTCAGTCTAATTATATCCAAACAATTTTCACTCCAAACCACCCATAAGCCACCCCCCCCCCCCTACCACCCACCCACCCCTATCCCTAGACTATATAAAAAAGGTTACGTGAAGGTCCTCATATGCCATCATCACATCACCATTTATCCCTTACTTCCTTGGCTCACCCTTGTCTCTACCCTCTGCTGACGGGCATACCAATTTCTTGGGAAAGTTTAAGATTGGATCCAGTCAGGGGGCTATACCTGACCATTGCTCCAAATTTTTATAAATTTATCCTGACTGCATCTCCTGATGTAGCATGTTTTTTCTGTCCATACTAGCTTATCCACTGTTCTAAGCCAATCATCTATAGTTGGAGGCATGCTAGATAGCCAGTGCTGCGCTATTAATTTCCTAGCTTGGAACAGGCACCTTCCTATAGCTATTTTCTTGTTATTGGATTCCACACTATCCCCTAGCAGGCCAAGGATACATACCCTGGCCTCCTGTTTTAACTTGGTTTCAAACCTAACTCCTATGATCCTAATTATCTCTGACCAATACCTAGTCAATTTTGGACACCTCCATACCATGTGTATTAGATCGCCAGTGTCCAAGCATCTAGGACATTTGTCATCAGGTCTACGGCCAAATCTAAACAGTCTCTTAGGGGTATAATAAACCCTGTGTATCAGAAATAATTGTGACACCTGTTGCGATGGGGAGAGCGATACCAATGGACTATCCTTCAAAATTCCCTTCCACTGACTATCGGATATCTCCCCCACCTCCCCTGCCCACCCTTCCCTAACACCCAGGGTCGTTTGCAGACCTAGCAATTTAGCGGAGATTTGCCCATTAACCATTGCTATCAGACCCTTAGTGGAGGTTGCTCTAATGATTTTATTTAGTAGAGGCGCATTGCACCATTCTAATGGGCAGCTGCTAAATTGGCTGTTAAGTGCATGCCTGATCTGCAGATAGGTAAAAAAGGTATTATTTGGAATACCATATTCACTTCTCAACTCAGTAAATGATTTCAAATTTTTACCTTCGAATAATTGCACCAACCTACTAATTCCATGGCGGACCCATATCCAGTTTTTTTCCAACGTTAACAACTCCCTCAGACCCCCGTTATCCCATATAGGCGAGAATTCAGTATAACCTCCATACCCCATAATCCTCTTGATGGCCTGCCAGACTTTAATAACCAATCTATATGTTGGAGATCCCTCCCTAAATATCCCAGCCTCTAGTGCTTCTGCCAGGGACCCATGTGGAACATCCTGCATCATAATTATCGCGTTGGAATTCGCTCGGCCCTGGTTCTCACAGCCTTCTAGATGTTGTATTTGTGCCGCCAGAAAATAGCTATAGGGATGAGGTACTGCCAATCCCCCCTCTCCAACAGGGCGCTGTAGAGTTTGTAATTTAATCCTTGCCTGCCCTTTTTTCCATATTAATTCCCTAAATATAACGTTTAATTTATGAAACCAACTATTCCCAATCCAAACTGGTGAATTGTGAAGCACGTATAATAATTGTGGCATCCAGACCATCTTAATCAAGTTAACTCTCCCTGCCAGGGATAACGGGAGTTGACGCCAAATAGCACTTTTCCTTCTAAATTTTTCCAGTAAGGGGACTAGATTGTCTCCAATGTACTGTGCCGGGTCCGTTGAGACAATTATCCCCAGATAGCACATCTTCTCTACTACCCTCAGTTTCGGCAAACTAACCCCTTGAGTATTACGTGTAGAGTCTAATGGGAGCAATGTTGATTTTTCCCAATTGACCATCAGGCCCGATGACCTTCCAAATCTTTCCACCAGATGTACTGCCTTTTCCAGGGAGGGTCCCATATCCCCAAGAAAAATCAGCACATCATCCGCGTAGAGTGCCACTTTTTCCAACCCATTCCTCCCTCCAAATCCATGTATTCCAGGCAAGTGTCTTATTACCTCTGCTAATGGCTCCATCGCTAGTGCGAACAGCAGGGGCGATAGTGGACACCCCTGCCTCGTCCCTCTCTCAAGGGGTAGCCACTTGGTATATTCGCTATTAATGTTTACCCTAGCTTTGGGGTAGAAGTACAAGGTCTTAACCCACTTAATAAATTTCGGGCCAAACCCGAACTTCTCCAGTACCCGCCAGAGATACTCCCACTCCAGGCTATCGAACGCCTTGGTAATATCCAAAGAAAGGACTGCTCTCGATCTCTTACTCCCTGCCGGGGACTGGAGGTTCAGGTATGCCCTTCTGATGTTAATACTAGTTGATCTATTTGGGATAAACCCGGACTGGTCCGGGTGTACTAGCTCCAATATATACTTCTTTAGTCTAGTGGCCAATATTTTTGCCAATATTTTAATGTCAGAGCATAATAGCGAGATCGGTCTATATGATGCTGCTTCGAGACAGTCTTTCCCCTCCTTTTTTATTAAGACTATATTAGTTTCAGTCATCGAAGTGGGCAATACACCCTCCATGGTTGCCCAGTTCAATGTCTTCCATAGTTCTGGGATTAACGCCTCCCCATAGTACTTATAGATTTCCACCGGCAGGCCATCCAGACCTGGGGTTTTTTGGTTGGACATATCTACTACTGCTTGCTGTACTTCCTCCAAAGTTATGGAGGAGTCCAGACTGGCCCTTTCACTTTCAGAGAGGTGTGGCAGACTAACCCCCTCTAAAAAGTTCTCTACCTCCCTTACTTCCAGTTGATTCTGTGAATTATATAAGTTACTATAGTATTCGAAGAATACCTCTTTGACCATCAAGGGGTCTGACGTAACTACCCCACTAGGAGTTCGAATCGCAGCGATCGTTGATGAGGGCGAATTAGTGTCAGCCAGTTGTGCCAACATGCGACCCACTTTTTCACCCTCCTCAAAGTATCTCCGCCTCTGGAATAAACTTTTATTTTCAGCATTTTTGAGCATATCCATCCTGTACTCCTGTTGCTTTTTGACCCAAAGCTGCTGGATTCCTGGATTAGGGTCCGCCACGTATTTTTTTTCTAATTCTAACACCTCCCTCCTAATCTGATCCCCTTTTCCTTTTGCTTGTCTCTTAAACCGTGTTATATACTGTAGGAGGATACCCCTCAGAAATGCTTTGAGGGAGTCCCATACCATCCCCTGCGACGCCGAACCCGAGTTAATTAACACAAATTCTTTTATTTTTTCCAATATGTCTTCTTTTTTCCCAATAATCTCCAGCCATATAGGATCTAATGCCCATATTCTCTCATTATTTCTGTTATGGATAGTTATCGCCAACGTCAAAGGAGAATGGTCCGATACCCCTCTCGGCCTATACTCTATTTTCCCTATAAGGGGAAGTACCCCATTATTACCCACTGCCATGTCTATAAGAGAGAGAGTTTGATGCGACTCCGAGAAGCAAGAATACTGCCGCTCCTCTGGATTACGAATTCTCCAGAGGTCGCACCACCCCATCTCTTCGAACAGCTGGGTAAGCCGTCCTTCCATTGCTCTATTCTCCCTTGCTCTTGGAGGGAACCTATCCAGTTTCCCATTAAGTACCATATTGAAGTCACCCACCACTATAAGTGGGATATCCCCTTTGTCCTCAACATATTCTAGGAGGCAATATAAGATCTCCATCTTAAAAGGGAGGGGGAATATACACATTAGCTATAACTAAAGGTTTACCCTCTATTGTTCAAAATAAAAAGACATAACAGCCCAACGGATCGGTCCTAACGTCCCTACAGGAGAACACCATCCCCTTTTTGACCAGTATACATACTCCTCGCGAATAGGAGGTATGCACCGAATGATATTGTGCTTGAAACTTTTTGTTCCAAATTGCGGATTTAGAGTCGTTGGTGAGGTGAGTCTCTTGTAAGCACACCAGCCCCGATCCCAGTGCCTCCAACTCTAAGAGTACAGTAGCTCTTTTATTGGGGTCCCCCATACCCCGAATATTCCATGAAGTTATTCCTACCATACTAACCCTCCTTTAAATTGTAAACGTACGTGCAGGTAAAATGAATATCCATATAAATAAGCAAAATATACATATACAATATACAAATAACTAAATATCTTCCAACAAAGAAAGTCAAAAACAAAAGAAAACAATGTGGTATCAAACCTAAGATCACCTTAGTTAAACCCAGCAGTGCCAAATATTTATTTAAAAGCTCATATACAAAAGTTCCCATCCCTTGTGATCCTACCAAATTTTCCTTTACTAATAAGCTCTGCAAAAAAAAACAAAAAAAACTTTGTGGTGATTTTATCATAACCCTCTGTGCATTTATTGCTAACATGTGGCAACCTTTTAATTTTGGATAAATTTTCCCTATTCTACCCTTGTGCCCCTTCCCCCCCCTCCCCCCCTGCCTTCCTTGGCCTACCCTGGGAGCATTCCTTGTGACCCATTTAGCCCTCCCATCCTCCATCCACTCCCCCCCACCCTGAAATCCGCCCTCCCCCTCCTCTCCCCCCCTCCCCCCCAACAACCCCATCACCCCGAGGGCCATAAGGACCCCGGACACCAATCTAAACTTTACCCACAACTTTCACTTCATCCCCTCACCCCTCTCCCCCCTGATGCTGCAAAAAAAAAAAAAAAATTCTTTTGTTTGTACGTATACAATTCCAACTTTATAAGTTCTTTTTATTCTCTTCAAGCCAGTCCGTGACTCCTTTAACAGATTCAAAAAAATGGATGTTCCCTAGGGCCTCGATACGCAACCGTGCTGGATATAATAAAGCATATGGTATATTATAATTCCTAAGGGTGCGCTTAATGTCCAAAAAACCCGCTCTTCTTCTTTGTAGGTCCGGGGAGTAGTCTGGATATATCGAGATCTTGGCACCCTTAAAAAAAATGTCCCCTTTTGCTCTTGATTTTTGCATTAAATTCAACTTATCTTTATAACTGAACAATCTCATTATCATTGGTCTCGGACGGTCTCCTGAGTATGCTGACCTGGGGGGCACTCTATGAGCTCGCTCAATAGAAAAAAACTGTGAAAAGGCCTCAGCCCCAAAAACCTCCTTAAGCCATTCTTCCATAAATTCTTCAGGGCGGGGACCCTCGCTTTTTTCGGGGAGACCTATCACTCTCACGTTTTGTCTTTGTGACCTGTTCTCCCATTCATCCATTTTAAGCCTATTAGCATCTAGCTGGGCTTGCATTTTTGTAAACTCCTGCTGCATTGGGATTACAATATCTTCTAGTTGATCAACTCTTTCCTCCGCACCTTTAATTCTCTCCACTGTTTTCTGAAGCTCATTTTTAATGTTGCCAAACTCTTCGCTTAGGGCTTTCAGCTCTTCCCACATCCCACTTATCGAACTCCTACATGCGTTTATAGCACATAATACCTCTTTTAAGGTGGGTTCTTGTTCACTGATTTCAGCTGTATTGGGAGTACTATCCCCTGCTCTTCCCAGGTGCTCTCTCTCAGGGCTTTTTTTATTCATGGTTTTCGCGCTAACCACTGGGATATCGGGTCCTCTCCCCAGACTTTGTCTCCAGGACCCCCTGCTGACGTTTTCCCCAGAGATGGCTGATTACTTTTGGCTGGGGACTGCGCGGAGTTGTGAGCAAACTTTTCTAATTACGCAGCAGCTGCCAGTGCGGCCGCATTTTGGGTCCCCTTTTCCTTTTCTTTGGCTGAGCGGGTAGCTTGGGTAGGCATAGTTTCCTGAGATTGCTGCTGCTGCTCTTCCCCTTTCTTTTTAGTCATAACAGGCTAGGGCGCTTTAGATGCTATATAGCCCACCAGCCTGGTCTTGCCACTAAATGAACCCACTTTGATACAGGTAACAGGTAACCAGCCCTTGCAATGTTAATAATGAACTCCAGGCACCCTGCTTTAACAGCCACAGTCCCAATATAAAAAAAAAAAATCAAGTTCTTTACCTCTCTCCAGCAGTTCCTTTAAAGGGAGTGTTGCAGGGTTCTTTCAGAGGGCTCCTCCAGACCTGTTGTCCTCCTGGTGTCTTCCAATCAGACTCCCAGGTCAGCTGATACCTAGCGAAATCACCACCACTTTCTCCTGTGTTTGTCTCGGGCTTAGATCCTTCAACCACCAGCGTCTGCAGTACGTCGCTAAGCGGCCAGACACCGCCACAGGCACGCCGCGGAAAGCAGACAGGCTCCCCTTCGGAGCTCATTAGCACAGGGGGACAGCTGATCCTTCCCGGCCCCCACACCTGCAGCCGCCAGATAGAATTGCTGCCCACCTCCGGCCGCCAGTGGAAACCACAAATATTGTAGACAGGGAGCGGGTTTTCACAGAGCTTGCTAGTTTAAGCGCATCACAGGGCAGTCACACGGCTGGACAGTCCTCTCACAGACATCCGATGCAGCATCAGGGTAGGAGACAGGCGAGAGCACGCACTCCGCCGCTCACTCCTGCATCCGGTCACGCCCCCTCCCCTTCGAGGTCTGGGCTTTGACTAGGCCATCGCCCCTGACGCATTTCTGGTAGTTTCCTGGGTTTACCAGAGACATCAATAAACTCAGAAGCGATCCGATCCATCTGATGGATAGGCAGGAAGTCAAGTGAGGACAAGATGGCCCCCACTCCCTTCCAGTTCTCGGGCTTAAAGAATGTTTTATTTATTTTTTTTTAAGTAAAAAAAAAATGTTTTTTTCTTTTGCTTTTAAAGGTAAATGAAAGATCCAGGGTCTTTTTGACCTCAGATCTCTCAATAGAGGACCTATCATGTATATTTCTATTACAAATGGTGTTTACATTCCTTGTAATAGGAATAAAAGTGATAATAAAAAATAAATAAAGGGACAGTGTAAAAATAAAAAGTAAAATAAATAAGAAAAACAAAAAAAAAGTGCCCCATCCCTCTGTGCTCACGCAAAGAAGCAAACGCATACATAGGTCGCGCCCGCATATGTAAATGGCGTTCAAACCACACATCTGAGGCATTGAATAAAAAAAGTATGTGGCGCTAACTATAAATACTAAATAATACAAATAGTAGTGATGAACACACTTAAAATCACACACTAAAAATCACTACCAGAAGCGTGCTGCAACGAATGTGCTAAATAATCAAGTGCGAACAATCTTCAGCATAATAAATGGTAATAAACATTCATCATAATAATAAAGTGCAAACAAAGCAATAAAGTGCGGCAGATTCATGCGCTTCTCCGCAAGCACCTATCTGGATCGGCTGATCCACAAGCCTGAATGACACCTAGCCATACGGCAAACGTATCCACCCTCTCTGGTAAGCGTATTTGCTCCTTCTACTTTCATCTGTGGATACCTAGTACAGGAAGATCACCTTTGCGATTTACATTGCACCTATGATATTTATCTTTCTTTTTTTTTACATCGAAGAACACATGTCGTTTAAACTGATGGACATTTATGTGATTATGAACTATAATTTTTCCCTTTGAGGTTTATGCCTCCTTCCTTTTCCCACATATGGTTTCTATACCATCATGTTGAAAGTTTGGTTGTCACATATATGCATTGTGGTAGCTAATACCCATTTTTGTGCTTAGCGCTGCATTTCTATACATATTCAAGCTTTTCTCACATTGTCACTACACTGTTGATGCTGGCTGCTATTCCTATTTTTATTTAATTTTTTCTTTATAGTAGCGCAACAATATTTTGTTTATTTTTTGATTCTCACTGTACTGACTTGTTGATCTCTGGTGGGAAAAGCCTGGGCATATCGGGTGAAATGATCTGTCACACAGGAACTTACTTCTTCCACTCAGATCAGGTTCCAGGCACAAGAAATCAATGCACACCAACTCCATTGGCCCATGGCCCTGTTAATGGCCCATTGAGGCTGCAATGCTGGGCAGAGTTTTTCTCTGGATACACCGGACACAAGAACGGCAGTAGCTTTCCACCTCCGCTCTCATGGATGGTCAGCAAAATCGATCCCTGACCAGTTTGAAAGTTCTATCTGGGCCTAAGTGACCATGATCATCATGGAGAGCGGTTGGCACAGTTAGACGATGTTTCTCTGGAAGGAACAGCTGACTTACACCTTTTGCCTCTTCAGGGGGGAACCTTTCCAGTATATGATCCCCTCTTCCAGTGTCATTCGTTCCCATTCTCTATGAAGCACCTTGGCCCCCTCAATGGGGCTATTTATCAATACTTGAGGATCTTTAGTTGATAGCGACTTCCTTATTAGATTCCCTAGTGGATTTTCCCACTGATCCCTCCCCATGTCCTCCTTATTCAACTGAGGCAGGACTTGGTACTCCCGCAAGGGTGACTCCCGCTGCTTCAGCCCCTATGGCTCCCCTGTGCTTATAATCCACTCCCTGGCACACAGCCTGTACTCCTTCAGCAGGTAAATGAATCCAATTTTTCTGACCATTCTGGGTAAAGTGAGGTCTTCGAGCGAGAGCGTCTCTATTTCCCACCCTCGGTCAATACTTCAAATTGAATTGGAACTCAGACAGAGCAGCTAACCACCGATGCCCAGTGGCGTCCAGTTTGGCAGTGGATAGCAAATAAGTCAGTGGGTTGTTATCAGTCTTCACCACAAAGGTGGCTCCGTACAGATAGTCCCGTAGTTTATTCACTACTGCCCACTTTAGGGCCATGAACTCCAACTTGTGCACAGGATATTTCTTCTGGGGGGGGGGGGTGAGGCTGAGACTCATGTAGACCACTGGACGAAGTCTCCCCTCCGACTCCTGGTACAACACTCCCCCAATACCATCTCTACTGGCATCCACATGCAATTCATATGGCTTTGAAGGATCAGCATAGGCCAGCACCAGGGCTTCCACCAGGCCCCCTTTCAACCGCTCAAATGACCTCTCACATTTCAGTGTCCATTATTCCTGGATAGATTCCCGAGGCCTCCTGGCTCCCCCTTTCTGAGTTTTCTGCTGTTCTCCTTCTGTTTGCTTCTGCAACATCTCTTTAAATGGACGAGCAATCTGTGAAAAGTTCTTCACAAATCGTCCGTAGTAGGAGCAAAAGCTCAAGAATGAAAAAACCTTTTCCAATCGGGCCTCATAGTCTTCCAATGTTCAGCTAAACAAGATGATGTTTTTTAGGTAAACTAATACTTCTACCATGTTCATGTCACCCACCCTGTTCTCCATCAGACGCTGGAAAGTGGCAGGGGCTCTGGTTAATTCCTGTGGCATTCGATCAAACTCGAAGAACTCCTGTGGGCTAGTTTTCTCTCAGTCTTCTGGGTGCATAGGAATCTGGAAGTATCCACTCTTTAGATCCAGCACACTAAAACATTTGGCCCCTGATAAGCATTGTAAGGCCTCATCTATGCGAGGAGTTGTATATTGATATTCAAAGTTCGATAATCAATACACATTCAGAGGGACCCATTCTTCTTCCTCACTACCACAATTGGGGAAGCATAAGGGCTTCTAGACTTATTAATGACTCTTTTGACTTCTTTGGTTCAGCCAGTTGCTCTCGAAGATCTTCCAAGTCACACAAGGGGACTCGCCTTGCCCTCTCTCGAAATGGCTTATCTTCAGTCAGTCGCATTCCATGTTGAGAGCTTTTAGCACAGCCCACAAGGAAGTCATTCTTGAGGAATATTTCCTCCCATCGAGCTAACTGAGCTCTAATACTTTCCTCCCAAGCAGGAGGAAGACTTGGGCAGCAGACAGTGGTGCTCCCTCAATCCCTCTTCTGGGCCATCTCATCCCTTGTTACCGGAGTGGTAGCACTCACTTTCCCGATCACCATTCGAGGCTTTAGGCTGATCGGGTGGCTAGTGACATTCCATACACTGACAGGAATTCGCCCCCCACTTCTTAGCAAGGCCAGAGTGGGTACAATCTCCAGAGCCAGTTCTATCCCTTTCTCATCTTCTGTGGGATCAGCTTCCACCACCACGTACGGACCCGGCTGATCCCAGGACAACTTGACTGTGGCTTTAAGACAGGCCCTCTCTCCTGGTTGCAGTACTCTCTCTTCGGTGTCCAGTCGCCACAATCTTCCCACTCTTTCCGCAGGTGCCTTCTTTTCTTGCAACACCCTCTGGATGGCTTGTCTCAACTGGGGGTGGATTTTCCCAACAGAAGCACCCACTAAGGCCAAGGGAGTGAGTAGACTTCTCACTAGGTTGGTGTTAGTGCCTATCAGTAATAAATTTCGGCCAGCTCCAGGTGGTCGGGGGCATACAACTGCCAAGGTGTCAAAGGTTTCTGGTCTTCCTGCTAAAGCAGAGTCAAAGATTATTTTGATGGGTATGTAACCATCATAAGGACGCTTCTGGGTCCTGATACCCCAAATTTCTAACTCGTTTAGTTTGCACAAAGGAATGTGCTTCAAGTACTTGTGGTAAAAGTCTCAATATAGCAGTGTCACTTGGGCTCCAGTATCCATCAGTGCTTGTGTATAGATGCCCTCTACCTGTACTGATACAATAAAGGAAGGCCCCACTAAGTTCTTGGGTAGGTTTCCTGGAGTTTCTATGGTTTGTGCCCTAACCGGCCTCTGATGTCCTCCGAACAGGAACTCGTGTAGCGACACTCGTGCAGCGGATCCACTGTCTCAATCTCCCTACATGACGCTGCCACACACACCGACAGGCAGGCGACCGTAGTGGTGCTGGAAAGGATGTCCGACAGCGAACAACAGAACCTCAGGCCATGGGTTGGAAGTACGACTCTGCAGGGTAGGCCACGACCTCTCTCTCTCGCTCTCTCTCTCTGTTGCACAGAGAGGTCCGTCTTGCATCAGGCCCAGGAGGAAGAGAGCATCCGAGCAGGCTTTGGTTGCTTTTATAGCTACTCCCAGCAATCTTCAGATAACAGCAAAGAACTCTGGGATATGTAGTCCTGGCACACAATCGTGCAAAGCAATTATCTGACCGGGGGAACTATCCTTTTGTTGGGCACACAAATATGATGTCTCTGGATACATTGAGCACTAGAGGGACAGGCAATACCCAGTAATGCTAGAAGGTACAGTGCTTTATGTTTGTAGTCCATACTGCTACACTGAAATTGAATAAACATGCTGACCAGAAAGGTTGGAACTCTAATGGTTCATTCAGACTTATGCCATATGGTAAAATGGGGGTCAACAATTGTCCCAGTATGGTGTGTTGTGGTGCCATCGAGGGGCACTGTCTGTGGCAGCAGGATTGGAGGTTGCAGTACCAGCCTCAAAATTATGAGGACTTTTTCCTTAGGCCCCATGCATACTTGTGAATGGGGCCATTTGCAATTACCCATAGGAGACTCAGCAAAGTGCAGGCAGGAAGCCCCATAGAAAGCAATGGGAGCCTGACAGAACCTGTATTTATTTTGCAGCGGTTTGAATGTCATATCTCATGCAGTAATTACCTGCATATGATTGGCCCTGGATGCAGACTGTTTGCATCCATGCCCAATCATAAGCAGATATTCAGTGCATGAGTGATCTCACACAAACTGCCTTGAATAACTGTGGATGCTGTCAGGCTCCCATTGCTTTCAACGGGGCTTCCTTCCCACACCTTCCCAAATGCATCCCTGCTGAGTCTCCCAGGGGTAACTGCAAATGGTCCCATTCACAAATGTGCATCGGGCCTTATTTGGTTTCCTTCTTCTGGACTCCTATGGATATGTGTGGCTGAATTCAAGATAACTGTAGAGGAAAAAGTGGTATGGGGGAGTCAGAAGGCTCATTACAGTTCAGGACACTTGAGATCATCTCCACCTGGATCTGGTTTGCTGCTGGGCACACTTTAAAAGTTGATTTGGTGTATAAAGCAAACAAGATGATTTCTCTGTAGACACAGTCCAGCATTCGTTTTTATTACATAAGATAAGGGGTGCAGCTTTATTAAACAGCACCATTATTCAGTCGTGCCTAGGATGATATGATGTCTAAATATATCCTTCAGTATGCCAGGTATGTCACTGGTTTGTCTGAGGATCTCATTGTGAATTTGCATAATGTCATTCCTGCAGCTAAGGAGTGACTGCTGTATGCCTGGAGTGATCGATCGTGCAGGCTGGGGCTGTTGCGTCTCACCTATAAATGAAATGACTCACACCTACATTCTATTCATACACCGGAATCAGAAAACGGCTTCTGGGCTGCTAATTATCCCCCAACTGCTGACATCATTTTACATTTATTCTTTTCCTGTCTCCTAGCCTGAGAAAAGAACTCACTTATCTGCTAAGGGAGGCCATACACGAGTCATTTTTTTCATTCAGCCAGCAGGTCGAACAAAAAAAATTAACCAGTTCCCCCATCCACACATTTGAGGTGGATGGGGGAATCTTCCTGCTGTGCTATTGTATTCTGCGGGGAGCCTTCCTTGCTGGCAGAATACAACAATCAGTGTTTCTGGCTATAGCCGGTGGCACTAATCGTTCAGATTGATTGACTTGTGTACAATCAGCTAGTCCTTACATGGGTCAAAATTCAGCCAATCCCTGCTGAACTGGCTGAATTTCAATCCATGTATGGCCGGCTTAAAGTGTTACTAAACCCACAACAGTAAAATCAGTCTGTATATGCAGTAAAGCATGCTTGTTATACTTACTGTGGAATTTAAGGGGTTAATCCACCACATTGTGTGAAAAGGCTGTTTGATCCTGTGTTCTCTGATTCTTTGCATGTCTAAATGAGCCCTTAAACATTTTATTGATCACAAAGAACTGTAGAAGATTACAGAATTCTAAGATGTGTCACCATCAGAATTATAGGTTGTCTGACAATAGACATTCAGCATAAGAAAATAAACTGCTGACAGTCTCATTTGACTCATTATGACATACTGTATGTACTATTGTTGTAAAATTCATAAAATATAAACACACTACAATTTCTGGTTGCCATAATATTTGAACCAGGACAGCTCCCAGATATGATGAGATAACATTTCTTTTACTATTCATGACTTTCTCATATGGTATGATCATATTAATTAGAGCTGAACTCCAGTTATGATCTTGATTTCCTAATTACATTGGTTGGCGCTAATCAGACTCACAGTCTGTGACACGTGCTAGATATTTTATAGAATAAAATTGAAATAGCTGCGCGCTGCCACCTAATAGTGCAAACTAAACAAATAAATTAAAAATAGCTGCTGCTGTCACCTATGTGTTCCCACAAATAAACAGAATCAAAATATATAAATGTAACAGCGCTGCTTAAAGAATTAATAGATAAAAAATAAGACAATCACATTTAAACAGTGAATAGAGTTGTATAAAAGTCCCAAAGTGACATAAAAGTAATAAATCTTCTTATCAATGTGAAAAAAATCGTGAGTAAATTTGCGATTGTGCTTCACTGTGACTCCACACCACTCGTTAAGATGCTCCCACCACCGAGTGCAATGCACACTCACCTCCTTATAAGACCCTGCAAGGGGTCAAACACACCTTGCACACAGTGCAATTCTCCTTTAAGGATGGCTCCACAGTGGTCCTCACTAGTTCCCGGTAAGCTATGTGGGAGTATAGCTCACTCTGCGCCCAATGAAGTATCCTCCCAATGTAGCTGCTTTAGAGTTGGCTCCACATTAGTCTCCAGCGAATTAAAATGACAGGGAAAAGACAAAATTGCCACCAATCGTGCAGTATCCTCAGTATTAAATGACCAGAACCTCACCACCCCAGCTATTATTAAATTTACATTTATTTAAAAGTAATATGCATAGATACAAAATCCAAACAGGTCTCACTTGTAACAAACAGGGTTTCACCGCCAGGCTCCACCTCTACTAGTTACGCCACCTACCTCGTGGCTTCATCTGGAGGAATGAGCCATGCGGCTATGGGGGGGTGTATTTATAGATATAATGAAAAGCCTATAGGTTAATTGGCACATGCGCTGTGAGCTCTAGTGATTCCGGAGGTCCGCGCATGCGCACTGTGAGGGTAATTTGTAAATACGGGTACTTACTGTGATCGCTAGTATGATGGGCTTCCGGCAAAGCCGGAATATAGCGCATGCGCAATTGTCACAGGCAATGGCAATAATACACAATGCTCCAGAAAATGGTCGAATGCAAGGACATAATTTGTCCATTGCAGAGGTGAAGACGAAAGGAAAAGAATATCTAAACGCAGTGCTAAAAAAGGTTACATCAAGCTAGCAACTTAATTAATAATTAAAAAAACAAAGATAAAACATTTAATATAAAAAATACAATCAAATGATAAAGAGAATACCGGATAATTTATAAATAATTCGCAAATACGGGTGATGCAAAGAGCGAATAATGAAATCAATTAAGCAAACTAATAAGATAATAAAATCAATAAAAAAACAGTCGATAATGGGAAATAGGTTACTTTTAGATGTTAATGGAATCAGTTAAAAATAAATATAATTGATATGAATGGCCAAAAAATGTAAAGATAAAAAATAATAATCAAATATCAATAATCCTAAAAATCATTAATAAAACAATTAATATCAAACTCAATGTTGTGACCTAATGGATGAAGGGTTTGCATTTCGTGTATCCAGAAGGATTCACGTTGAGAGACGTTTCATCACCATTCAAGACGATAATGACGTCATCGATGTAGCGTTTATACATTTTTAACTCTTTAGGTATAGCTTGGTAAATAGCATTCTCCTCCCACTTTGCCATAAAGATATTTGCTACGCTCGGGGAGAATTTAGCGCCCATTGCGATACCTTTAACTTGTTTGTAGTATGTGTTATGCCAGAAATAATTATGTGACAGGCAATACTCCAGACTTTCTCACAGGTATGCCCGCTGTTTTCTAGGTGTTTCACTCAAATGCTTCAATGCCCATTGTGTTGCCTTTAGTGCTTCTTGATGCCTGATTTTATTTCTGTTCTATCATTTATTCACATTAAGTTGTGCAGCCATGGAAGTTTTTGGTTATTTCGAAAAACGAGAAGTAGATTTAGATGAAGTGTTTAACACTAGGAACACTAATCAATCTGATACTATTGAAAGCACCTTTAGGAAATTAGGTCACTTAATGGAAAAGAAAATTAACACATGGTGGGACACTACCACACATGAGAGATACATTAGGGAAAACTTGGTACCTAGGAGACTCAGGTGGGATGTTCCCATCAATGATGGGCTCCTAGACCAAGAATCCATTGAGGAATGGTTTCAATTTTTTAATTCCAAGGGATTAGATGTATTGAAATTCCTACTCAAAAGAAAACAAAAAAGGATGCGGAAATTAGACCAGCAGATTGCTGAACATCAAACCACCTTAGAACCCTTTATAGATCTACCGGAGTTCATAGCCTTTGCGAATCAACTTAACAATGATTTGCAGTTTAAAGATCAAAAGATAAAAAATCGTAAGAAGAAAAAATATCAAAGGGACCTAAATGACTATAGCACCAATTCAGTGTTTAAATGGCAGAACAAACTCAAAGAGGGAGAACTGCCTTCAGCTAATTCAACACCAGAGAGAGAAGTGAAAATAGCTACCAATGATACAAATGGAACTAACACACAAGACACGAGGCGTCCAGGACCATCTTCAAACCCCCAAGGGGGCAGTCATCAAACCCCAAAGGGACCTTGGAAACAAAGAGATGATCATGGCTACCACAGAGGAGGACATAGAGGGGGAAATCAGGGAAGAGGTGGAAGACCAAATTATCCTTCTAGAAGAGCCAATCATAACAATTACGCTACATCGATGACGTCATTATCGTGTGGAATGGTGATGAAACGTCTTTGGTCCAATTTCTGAATAAACAAAAACAAAATGACAGAAATATTTCCTTCACATGGCAACATGATATAAAACAAAAACATTTTTGGGGTCTAACTATATCGGTGTCAGAGTGAAGGTTTAATACCACAATCTTTTTCAAATCAGTGGATAAAAATGGCTACATACCAATAAAAAGTTGCCATTATGCCCCTTGGCTACTTAATGTACCTAAGGGCCAATTCATGAGGTTAAAAAAGAATTCCACAGATGACAAGGATTTTAAAGAACAGGCAGAACTTATTGGCCAGAGATTTGTCCAAAAAGGTTACCTCATCAAACAATAGATTGAAAAAGTGGACCAGATAGATAGATGTATCCTATTAGAAGACAAACCAAAATTGAATACATATCAAGATAACATGCCCATTGTTCCCAACTATGGAATCCAACATTAAAAAAAATAGAAAAAGTTTTTAAAAAACATTGGCACATTCTGACAGCTGACAAACACCTAAAACAGTTCCTACCCTCACATCCAAAATTCACATATAGACGAGCCCCAACACTACGAGATAAAATTGAGAAACATAGTAGATCCCCCAAAAAAGCCAAATTTTACATTTTTCTCAGGGAAAGGTTTCTTCCCATGCAAACAATGCTATGCTTGCATTAGAACAAAGAAAAAGAATACCAAAAGAGACAAGTTTACAGCCACAGGAAAAGAGTACCAAATTAAGGAATGCGTTACATGCAGAACTGAGGGGATAGTCTATGCCCAGCAATGCCCATGTCAAATACAATACATTGGTCGCACTAAACGACCAATGTGGAAAAGACACTAAAAAGGGTAATTGGTGTCTGCATGCAGTGTCAGTATGGTGTCAAGAAGGATTTTGGGTTTACACTCACTCACCAGTCCTCTGTGCGATGACACAACAAATGTCCCAGGTGCTGGTTCAGGTTCCTTATGCTCCTAGCGATCGAGATGACTGGTAGTGAAACTCGCAATGTGAACAGGCAGCTGCCGACCCAATACCCGTATGGTGTAGTGGGTAGCACTCTCACATAGCAGTAAAAAGGGTCGCTGGTTTGAATCCTAACCACAACCCTACCTGCCTGGAGTTTGCATATTCTCCCTGTGCCTGCATGGGTTTCCTCCGGGTACTCCGGTTTCCTCCCACACTCCAAAGACATGCTGGTAGGTTAATTGGCTTCTGTCCAAAATAGGCCCTAGTATATGAATGTGAGTTGGGGACCTTGGGTTGTGGCTCCGTGAGGGTAGGGACCAATGTGAGTGTGCGATGTATGTGTGGAGCACTGCGTAGAATTGATGGTGCTATTTGGGTACCTTAAATAAATAATAATATAATAGATGAGCATCTTAACCACTTCAATACTGGGCATTTTCACCCCCTTCCTGCCCAGGCCAATTTTCAGTTTTCAGCGCTGTCGCAATTTGTATGACAATTGCGCGGTCATGCAACACTGTACCCAAATGACATTTTTAGGATATTTCCCCCACAAATAGAGCTTTTTTTGGTGGTATTTGATCATCTATGTGGTTTTTATTTTTTGCTCTATAAACAAAAGCTATAATAAATATCCCAATTTTTTAAATTTTTTTTTTCCCCTCAGTTTAGGCCGATATGTATTCTTCTACATATTTTTGTTAAAAAAAAAAAATCGCAATAAGCATATATTGATTGGTTTGCGCAAAAGTTATAGTGTCTACAAAATAGGGGATAGTTTTATGGCAATATAATAAAATGTTTGTTTTAGAGTTTAATTTGGTAGACTCCAAAAGAACACCAATCTTTGAGCTCATTCCAAACAGACATGGTCGGTTTTTAAAATAGGTAAGGGTTGTTAGTTGGGAAAATTACCTGAAGATTTGGACATCCAAGATTGGCATATGTTCAGAACATGTGCCAGGTGCCTTTATTACATTTAATTGGATATGATCCATGACAGGGGTAGGCGACCTGGGGCCCTCCATCTGTTGTGGAACTACATTTCCCATGATGCATTGCAAGGCTAGCAATTACTCCCAGAGGTATGATGGGACTTGTAGTTCTGCAACAGTTGGAGGGCCCCAGGTTGCCTACCCCTGATCTATGACGTAGCAACCTGTACTGTCAGCTCTGCATTGTAACTTTTGGTGCTGGTTGAAAAAGAAGTGTAAGTGACTCGTTTTTTACTTATTCGAATTGCTAGCTTTGCTTTTGTGTTCATATCATTTGCTCATTTGCATTTTAAAATATTTTTCACTTTTGTGTATCAGTTGTATTGTAAAAGAGATGTTGAATAAATATAAAAAAAAAAAAACACAACAAAGAGCTAAAGAGGTTTGGAATTTGGCTGTGTGGCAACTCTCAGTCCTCAGGATCTTCCCACAGGTGACAACTGACAGACACGTGAGAACACAACGACGGGGCCAAATTGTAAGGCTGAGTGGCAAATAGAGGGGAGGAACCAGGAACCAAGCCCAGTTGCAAACAGGAACTATAACAGATCAGGAACAGATATTCCTGGACAAAGTACGTAAGTCATATCTATGAGAAAGAGAATAGGAGCCAGTACTGGAAGCCAAGCCAAGCCATGGCCAGAGAAGCTGAGAGCAACAACAGCAGAGAGGCAATAGACCGATGAACATATAAAGCATATAGTTCTAAAGTGCAACAGACAAGTAAGAAGAGAGTAAGGACTGGGTTGGGGCATGGGGGAGAAGTTGCCAGTACTAATACATGTTCTGCCAGTAGCCCAGAGTTGAGATACATCACCGTTCAGACATTGATTAGAAACTGACCCGCAGTCAGTGACACATGCTGGGCATTATATAGGTACATGACTGCTGAGGCTCAATGGGCCTATGCACGAATCGACTGTAGACATAGTGGGATAAACCCCCACCCCTTGCCCTCACCCATATAAGAAAACACACTTACAACCATTATGCCCCGTACACACCATAGGATTTTCCAACAGAAAATGTTCGATGGGAGCTTGTTGTTGGAAATTCCGACCGTGTGTAGGCTCCATCGGACATTTTCCATCTGAATTTCCGTCACACAAAATTTGAGGGCTGGTTCTCAAATTTTCCGACAACAAAATCCGTTGTCGGAAATTCCCAACGTGTGTACACAATTCCGACGCACAGAGTTCCACGCATGCTTGGAATCAAGTAGAAGAGCCGCACTGGCTATTAAACTTCATTTTTCTCGGCTCGTCGTACGTTCTGTACGTCAACGCGTTCTTGACGTTCGGAATTCCTGACCAACTTTGTGTGACAGTGTGTATGCAAGACAAGTTTGAGCCAACATCCGTCGGAAAAAAAACATGGATTTTGTTGTCGGAAAATCCTATCGTGTGCACAGGGCATTAGGTTGGAAAGGGCAGGGCCACAGCTTTATTTACATTCCAATACGGAACATGTGAACACTTTAAACCAGTGCCAGTCACAGTTGTACTGTGAGCACGCTTTAACCTTAACTATTTGAATTCCAAAAGGGGCCTGTCCTTACCAAAAGTGCTGGACAGACAGCCTACTTCCAATTTCAAATTAAGGGCATAGCCGATTACAACAACTTTTAATGCTGGCAAGGTCAAGAAACTGCAGCAAGCGGTGACATACCATCAAGAAAAAAGGTGGCGGGAAGGTGGGGGACGCACTTCCAGCCACATTCTTCAAAAGGCCCAAAATTCCCTGGGGCAATTCTTTTAATGAGCTCAGGCCCAGCCCCTGCCTCATAACTTTAACCAATCTTGGGTGACCCCTCACCCACTGCCTACTCCCAGCACCTGGTCATGCCTCATCAGTCAAGGCTCTATTTCCCTATAGGTTCTCAAGAGGGACCCCTTATGTGGTGGAGACTGGAGACGCGATATTTTGGATGACAGCTTCTCCTTGTATACATCTGCGTGGTTGCTGCTTTATGCAGCTTGATATCCATAATGATGTTGTCTAAGAGGATACTTCAGATGCAACAAAATTTGGTTGTAACAGAACTTTATAGATTAAAGATTGATTCTTTCACTTAGGTGGTGGACTACAATATTTCACTTTGTGGATGCTATAATATATATAACATTTGTATAACTTACGGTAAGTCTTTAATTTATTAATCTATGTTTTGAATATTGGGTCATACACATTTGAGCGCGGCATTATATACTGAGTGCTTCCCCATACTTCGTCAGTGAACTGCCCCTTGGCTTTGGGCCCTGAATAAATTTTGATGACATTAGAGGACCTTAGACTGCCAGAGTGCAGGCAAGAAGAGGCTGCAGAGACCAGTCTAACAGCACTGAGGAGCCAGTTGGAGCAGAGGATCAGGTAAGTAAATCTGCTTTATCTGGTCCTTCTAGTGTAGTCCTGTTGCAAGGGAGTATTTTTCCCAGAGGTCAGCTTTAAGCAAACAGAAATCTTTCCCTACCAGGACCAGTTAGTTCAGGGGTCAACAAATTCCAGGCGCCAAGTAGCCATGGTGACTAGAAATTGCATTACCACACCTGGGCTTTTGTCAGCCCATTCACTATTGGTATCAGGCACAGGGATGCACAATTCCTATCGCCCGATGTCCAGAAGCTGGACAGGCAGTGTTTTTTAACATTTAGCCCTACTGCGGACAAGCAGCAGAGTTTGCTTGTAGGATGGAAGCATCTACACACCCCATGCAAGCCCCCCCCCCTGCTATGTATCCTGGGCTCCGCTTGCCAATCTGTGTGCCCGCCATAGTGGGTGCTCCCGGGTAGAGGAGAGAGGTCACACATCCCTTCTTGTCGCTGACCCAGAAATCATCACTTCCCGGATCTCCCGTTTCCCCAACCATTAAGGCCAGGAAAGAATGTAATGCAGAGCGATGTGCATTGCATTACATTCAATGGAGCACAGGGGAGACATGCAGGGTCTGACCCTGGATGTCTCATTAAAGAGAACCTGTCACCAAAAAAATCATCACATAGGGGACTTTTTGTCCCTATGTAATGAAAAAAATCATCCGTAAGAGACGGTTCTGGCGCTTGTTGGAACTTCTTGGGCGCCCTGAAGCCTTCTTCACAAATGCAGTGGAAATGTTTTTTTATGGGATTAAGTTCATTTTCATGGCAAAGAGAGACTTTGCAATTCATCTGATTACTCTTCATAACATTCTGGAGTATATGCAAATTGCCACCATAAAAACTGAGCCAGCAGAGGTACTGGCGGAGCAATGTACTATAGCTTTGGGAGATAAACCCTTAAGAGCAGTGGTTCTCAACCCCTCTAGCGCCATGACCCCTTCATAAAATTTCCCAAGTTGTGGGGACCCCCAGCAGTAAAATTACTTTTGTAGCGTGGGTTGTCAGCACCCAAGGCAAGACAAGTAATTTGCGCCCCTATCCCATGGACATTTAGCGCTCCCTGAGTCCCTTCCACTCGTACAGTATTAAAACCCCTTATGGTACATTTTAGGATGTACCACTCTTTTTCTTTTTCTTTCCCTTTTATCTCTCTCTATCCTAATTTCTTGTTTTTTCTTACCATCCCTCTCTCTAGCTGTCTTTCTTGTTCTTTCTCTTATTCTCTCTCTCCATTTTTTTGTTCCTCCCCCTCTTTTCCACTTCCTTCCATGTATTCTCTATTTTTATTCCTTCTCTTACTCCTTGGTGGGGGAAATGGGATAAGTGCATAGGTGTGCGCAGCCCATTGCATTAGGGTGTGCACCCGCAGAGCTCCAACACATATGCGTTTGACACATTTACTGCCTCTTCCCCGCTCTCCATCCTGAAACAATGGGAGGAAGAGGTAGCAAGGGAGCACATGGGAGACCCGGGCAACAGAAGGAAGAGGAACAGGGAAATGAGTGGGGGGGGGGCATATATTAGTACCAATCCCCTATATTTTCCTCCTGTGGCAGCTGAATGTTGACAAAAGGGAAAGGAGAAGCCTACTTTCAGCTGCTGCACAAGTAAAATACAGATCGGTTCCACTAAATTCCACCCACGCCACCTCTCCTGTCCAGGTTCTGAGGGTCGGCAAGGAAGGGTTGTGGTTTACCTGTCACCTGCCCAACATTGACAGGTTGCCAACCACAGGATTAGGGTGTGCCCAGGCACACCTGGCACACCCCTTGCGCACGCCTGTGGATGAGTGGCAGTGCTGGCGGGGAGTTGGGATGAGTGGCAATGCTGGCGGGAAATTCTGATCAGCCAACTTAGGTGCTCTTGTTTGAGGTCATCTGCTGATCTGAAAACTGTAGTGGGGACTTTTAATGGCAATTATAATCACAGGTAGTGTTACTCACTGTGTCTCTGGTTTCACTGTGTCTCTGACTTTGTGGTTTCTCATAGCAGTGACACCCATGCCGAAATCAGGAGATAGGGTCTCCCCCAGCCCCTCTCACTTCACATTCCACACCAGTCAGCTGACCTCTAGTCTCTGCCCCCCCAGCCATGCCATGAACTGAATGGGTGGCTGCGAAGAGACTGAGTGGGCAGCCGCAGGCTTCAGGTACATCCCAGCTGGGTGGCCGCAAGAAAGGCTGGGAGAGCATTGCAGGCTTCAGGAACAGCCCAGGATTCGGTGACCCCTGGCAAATCATCAATCGACCCCCAGGTTGAGAACCACTGCTTTAGAGGTCTCTGCTGTCTTAAGCTGAAAGAAGAGAGGTACGGTATCCATATGCCACTCAGGGACGTTCGTTTGGGCCTTGAATGCATGTCTGAGTTGCATATAGTAAAAGTGCATGAATGTTGGTAACATACGTCTCCCTCGGAGTTTCAAAGGTCAACAATTCACCATTATGAATAATTTGTCTCAGATAGATAATGCCATATTTTTTCTACCTTTCTGCATGTTGTAGTTTGGCCAGCTCAGGGTATGAATCATTTGACCAAATGGGACTGAACTCAGTGATACCTGTCGCCCCCTGTAGATATCTGGATTTGTTCCATATTTTCTGAATTAAGTTATATGTGGGGAAGCTTTTTTGGGGGAGTTCTCCCTCCTCTACTTCAAAGCAAACTTGACGAGTTTCTTTTCTTGTCAAATGTTCTCAGTTCTTCCCTGGTCAGAGGATGGAGCAGACATCAGACAGGTGTAGTTGAGGAAGGTCAGGGTAGGCAGCAGAGAGATGGCGATAACCAGCATCCAAAACATGTTGTAACCAGAATAGACCAGGATATCAGAGGACAAGTCAAGTCATAACCTGAAGCAGGAGATCAGGACTACTGGAGCTTAGGTTAAGCCATGTCTGGAGTAGCAGATTAGGGTATTTGCAGGATAACTTCCTAAAGCATTGATAAGGAGCAACAGACATCTATGTCCAAGGCTTGTGTCAGTCCACTGAGCCAGATTTAAATCCTATCAATATTTTGAATGCCATGTGGACAATATAAGTGCCAAAGATCTGCCTGTCAATGACACATGCACATGTCTAAGTACGACGAGCTCACCTTAGAAAGAGGGAAAAGGTGGTGAAGTATGTTAGGATATGAGCAGACTCCCGGGATTCATTATAACTACACCTAGAGCATCATCATAGCACTTCACACTGCCTTACTAGACAATTTCTTATGTCAATGCATCTAGAGACCAACGATTTTCGAATCATAAAGTATAACTGAAGGGAAACGTTTGTTTTAGTTTTCTAGGTAAGAACGGGGAGGGATTCGAGCACTTATTGGGTTTTTTATTGCCGTTTATCTCTATGTTAGGGAGATTCGCCCTCGCTATTTGTCTTGGTAACCATTATCACCAAAAGTGAAAAAAAAATCCCAAATTTTGAGTGGGAGGGGAAATCTTCCAATGGAGGCACCAGTTCTGTACCAGAAATTTCCTACATTAAAGAGGGATTTCTCTCATTTCCTGTTAATTTATCTAATTTTCTGTTGTGGCTATGAGACAGGAAGTGAAGGGAAATCTCCCCAATGGGACACATATGGAAAGAACCCCATCCTCCCCCCTTTACTCTATCCAAAATAAAGTTTTGCCTTTGTTTTACCATTGCTGCATACATGTGAATAGGACCTAACCAATAAAGTCAGTACAGGCCCTATAAATAAAGAGAATGCCGTAGAGGTCATAATTAGTGTTTTTATAGAACAATTATCTTTATGCCGACTTTCACATATACATAATGTATAAGGTGCTAGAGGGGTGTGAGCGCATGTTCACACCCAATATTCTTACTTAACCCTCTGCGCACGGCTTACATTTACATGCTCAGAGCATAAAAACATATACCATATTTATCGGCGTATAACACGCACAGGCGTATAACACGCACATTCATTTTAGGAGGGAAGTTTCAGGAAAAAAACTTAAATTTTAAATAAGGAAATTTGAAGTAAAATAAGGGTCAGTGCCCATCTGCAGCCTCACCATTGCCATCAGTGCAGCCTGATCGATGCCCATCTGCAGCCCAGAGGGG
The DNA here is from genome assembly GCA_037952925.1 of Lithobates clamitans. NCBI lineage: Eukaryota > Metazoa > Chordata > Amphibia > Anura > Ranidae > Lithobates > Lithobates clamitans. Next base: position 1,331,471 of record JBBGZY010000096.1, on the reverse strand, counting down.
ACAGGGTGGGTGGTGGGATGAGCGCCGACAGATTACATACAGTGTGAATCTCCTATGATAGACAGAACAGTGGTCCAATGGTGGCCCAGGAGACGGGAGTTCCTATTACAGAGGCCGCCAAGTAAACAGGAGATTCTCACTGTATGTAATATGACGGTGCTCGTCCTGCCCCTCCTCCGTGTCCCCTCCGAGGCAGCTAAAACTGAAGTATTGGCGTATAACACGCATGCACTATTTGCACCTGATTTTCATGGTGAAAAAGTGAGTGTTATACGCCAATAAATACAGTACTTGAATACGTATTGCAATGTACAGTGGGTGTAGAAAAAAAATCACCCCCCTTTAAAATACTGTATTTATTGGCGTATAACACTCACTTTTTCACCATGAAAATTGGGTGCAAATAGTGCGTGCGTGTTATACGCCAATACTTCAGTTTTAGCTGCCTCAGAGGGGACAGGGAGGAGGGGCAGGACGAGCACCGTCAGATTACATACAGTGAGAATCTCCTGTTTACTTGGCGGCCTCTGTAATAGGAACTCCTGTCTCCTGGGCCGCCATTGGACCACTGTTCTGTCTATCATAGGAGATTCTCACTGTATGTAATCTGACGGCGCTCGTCCTGTCCCCCTCCCTGTCCCCTCTGCTGCATTGATGGCAATGGTGAGGCTGCATTGATGTGGACTGATGAGGCTGCATTGATGGCACTTGTGAGGCTGCAGATGGGCATTGATCAGGCTGCATTGATGGCAATGGTGAGGCTGCAGATGGGCACTGACCCTTATTTTACTTCAAAGTTCCTTATTTACATTTTTTTTTCCTGAAACTTCCCTCTTAAAAAGGAATGTGCGTGTTATACGCCTGTGCGTGTTATACGCCGATAAATACGGTAATCACATTTGTTGCTGTGCAGACTGACATGAAGACAGACAGTTTTTGTTTTATCCAGCTGCATTTACTAGTGCAACTTATAACATCCAAGCAAAAGATATAACACCAATATGTCAGAAAAAAAACAAAAAAAAACAGTGATTCTGTTTTCAATTTTTTTTTTCTTTTCTGACATGTTGGTGTAATATCTTTCACTTGGATGTACTGTAAGTTGTACTGAGTAAATACAGCTGGATAAAACAAAAATGATGTCCGTTTTTATTTCAGGCTGCAAAGCAACAAAATGTGATTTTTTTAAGGGGGGGGTTCTTTTCTATATCCACTGATCTCAATTATCCCTGTTATAATACTAAATTTACTAGAAGTAGATAAGTGTATATAGAAGACATTCTTTATTTTGCTTAGATTAAAATCCCAACTCCAGCCAAGATGTGTTGTTTGACAGCTCATCACCCATGGAGAGAAGTTCCGTGAGAACTTGAGGGGTAGGAGGTGCGGTATTGGAGGTTATAGGATGTTAGTTCACCTTTTCATGTTTTCTGAAAAGGTAAACTTACACTTTAAAGTATATTTAAACCCTAAAGTCTCGTACACACGATCGGATTTTCCGCAGACAAAACCTCAGACTTTTGTCCGAAGGTGTGTGCCTGGATTTTATCTTGCATACAAGCGGCAAGGAATTCTCGGCCAACAAACATGAACGTACTGACATACTACTACACGTACTACTACATGGTTTTTCAGCTCTTTAGCGCCACCCTTTGGGCTCCTTCTGCCAATTTCATGTTAGTAGAAGTTTGGCGAGTGTTGATTTGCGCTTTTCATTTTGCACTTTTCAGTTCGTTTCTGAACGCCCGTTCATCAACCAGACATGTTGAGGAATTGGAGGAGATAACGTGTTATTTATTATTGGCCTTGGAGTTATTGCTTTGACCCAAGTCCAGTCCAGGAACAGGAGGAGGATGATTTCTTGGACCAAAAATTGGTTGCTTTATTAATCGTGACCAATTATGTCATATGCCTTTGCTGCGGGAGCTCCAGCAGTATAATCCCGATGATTTTCGGAATTATCTCCGGATTATGGACCCCTGCTTTCACCAACTGTTGGCATTGTTGACCCCCTATATTATGAAGCAGAACACATGCATGAGGCTTTTATTTTATTTTTTGGTTGAATAATAATGATTTGATTTGGTATATTTTCTATATTTTTGGATGCATAGAATTCACTTTTTGGTTAAGTTCTATTGGCAAATAACATGTCTAATTGTATTTGTTTTCTTTTTTTAATGCACAATAAAAAACAATTGTGGAGAATAATACTTGGCTATGCGTTTTACTTCAAATGACAATTTGGGAGTAGGCAGTTACATTTAAAAAAATACAATGTAAAATTGACAAGGGACACCAACATAGTTGTATCTTTGATCTTAAAAACTACAGAATAATGGTGTTGTGGTAACTTGCCCAAATAAAAAAAAAAAAAAAAAGCATAATATTATTTTTGATATCACTAGAAAAAAAAGCCTTTGAAATTTGTTTGCAATAACTCCATCAGTATCACCAGCAAAGCAGTTTCATTATTATCCCATTAAAGACGAGAATTGTGCGCTGCATTTCGAAATTTCAGAATTTGCCACGTCACGAATGTTAATTCTCCATTACGAACACTAGTTTACAAGACCGACCGCTTCTGGCTCGTCCTTGTTTCCGAGCATGTGTTTTTGAACTTTGGGCTTTTGTCCGACAGACTTGTGTACACACGCTCAGAAAATCCGACAACACACATTTGTCCGCGGAAAATGTTAAAACCTGCTATCCAACGTTTGTCCGCGGAAAATCCGACAATTGTTCGATGGAGCATACAAACGGTCGGATTTTCCGCCAACAGCCTGTCATCACACATTTCCCGTCGGAACATCCGATCGTGTGTACGCGGCTTTACTGAATGGCATTTAGTTTGCTAATGAATTGTGGGGTCGATTTACTAAAACTGTAGAGTGCAAAATCTGGTGCAGCTCTACATAGAAACCGAGTTTTTTTGTCAAAGCTTAATTGAACAAGTTGAAGTTAGAAGCTGATTGGCTACCATGTACAGCTGCACTAGATTTTGCAGTCTCCATTTTTAGTAAATCAACCCCAGTGAGTCATAAACAATTACCATTGTTTTCTTGCTTTCAACTTTTTTTATTCTTAGTTACATCTTTTTTGCTATAATTTTCTTCTACATGCACTTCAGCAATGGCTACATGGCATTTCTCAGGGCAAGTTACTGATGGTGACAACAGAAGACCAGGCCTGTGTAATGAGCTGCGAGTGTGGCAAGGTGACAACGCAGTACTACAATTGGGAGACAGGGACAGAGTGTTGTCACTCCATAACAGGAAGGGCCTGAACACGGACCTTAATGGCAGAATTTTCACCTATGACTATTATGAAGGATGCAAATTAAAAAATATTGAAAATTGCTTTCTTAACCACTTCCTGCCCAAAGGTACATCATATGACGTCCTGGACTTTGAGTGGGGATATCTGAATGATGCCTGCAGCTACAGGCATCATCCAGATATCATCTTTTTCGGCTGGCGGTTCCCTGCACCATAAGAATCATAGTGGCAGTTCAGCCACTTGGTGGCAGGAACCCCCCCCCCGCCGCCCTCCGGTGCTTCTACCAGTTCGCCCGTGCGATCGATGAGCCCGAGAAGGAATCCACTGGCCTCAGACGTTGACCATAGAGATTTCCAAGGGACAGATGGTCCCCGGCAATCTCTATGACCTTCAGGGGCCCGGGCGCAACGTTATGACATCACATCTGGCCCGACGGAAGTAAACATTGCCAGGGACTCGGCTGGAAAGGCCGAGATCGTTTATTTTTTCTTTTGATCTCAGTCTTTCCTGCCTGGAGGAGAGATGTGGGGTCTTATAGACCCCACATCTCTCCATAAAGAGGACCTGTCACTCTCTATACCTATTACAAGGGATGTTTACAATCCTTGTAATAAGAATTAAAGTGATCAAACGCATACGTATGTCGCGTCCACATATGTAAACGGATTTCAAACCACACATGTGAGGTATCGCCGTGAACGTTTAGAGAAGGAGTAACAATTCTAGCCCAAGACCTCCTAACTCTAAACAGGTAACCTGTAAAAAATGGTAAAGCCTCGCCTTTAGAGATTTTTAAGTGCCAAAGTTTGGCGCAGTTATAAAGGGTGACATGTTAGGTATCTATTTACTCTGCGTAACATCAGCTTTCACATTATACAAAAAAATTGGGCTAACTTTACTGTTTTTTTTTTTATTTAATGAAACACGTGTTTGAAAAATCGCTGCACAAATACCGTGTGACATAAAAAGTCACACGGGACATTTTATTCCCTAGGGTCTCTGCTAAAAAAAAAAATATATAATGTTTGGGGGTTCTGAGTAATTTTCTAGAAAAAAAAGATGATTTTTACAAGTGGTTAAAGTGATTGTAAAGGTCAATTTTTTTTTTTTTTTAAAATAACAAACATGTCTATACTTACCTGCTCTGTGCAATAGAATCACACAGAGCGGCCGCGAACCTCCTCTTATCGGGTTCCCCGCCAGTGCTCCTGGCCCCTCCCCTCTGTCCAGTTGCCCCATGGCAAGCCACTTCAATTGACACAGACGGCGGGACTTGGCCCGCCCCCCGCTCCCTCGTCACTGGCTTTGAATGAAAGCACTGGGAGCCAATGGCTCCAGATGCCCCAGCAAAGCCAGCGAGACCCAGAAGGGAGGGGAGAAAAGATCTGCAGATGTGCATGGCGCTGGATCGAATGAAGGCTCCGGTAAGTAAAAGGGGGGATGCTGACACCCAAACATTTTTTACCTTAATGAAAAGAATGCATTAAAGTGATTGTAAACCCTCGTTTTTTTTTTTTTTATTTAAAATAACAAACATGTCATACTTACTTCCACTCGCAGCTCGTTTTACACACAGTGGCCCCAATCCACCTCTTCTAGGGGCCCCTGGCGGCTCTCGCGGCTCCTCCTCTTATAAGATAACCCCCTAGGAGAAGCGCTCTCCCAGGGGTTAGCTTGCGGAGCGCTCCCGAGTCCAGCACTCGGCGTGCAAAGACACGAATGCTGAACTTGGCCCCGCCCCCAGCGCCCACGTCACTGGATTTGATTGACAGCAGCGGGAGCTAATGGCCGCACTGCTATCAAGCTATCCAATCAAGAGCCAGGATCCCGTGCAGAGAGGGATAGCGCGTCTCCGCCGAGGGAAATACAGGGCTCAGGTAAGTAAAATGGGGGGGGGGGGGGGCGGTGACTGCCAGAGGTTTATCACCTTAGTGCATAAGATAAGAAAAGTTCAGACTTTACAACCACTTTAATAATATTGCCATTTTAAAGCTTTTATTTGGATTTTAGTGATTGTATTTGGGTCTATTTTAAGTACAGTTATTTTTTTAAGCTTGATTGTAGACAGCATTTCTCAACCTTTTATCTCACAGGAACTCTTGAAATAATCTTCAAATTTATGAAAACCTCTATTAAAAAATGAATCAGGGATCAGTGGGCTAAATGTCCCTTATGCTGAAGGTCAGTGGGAAGATTGCTCCCTTGACAGTGATAGTCAGAATAACCATTGTTCAGTGGTTCATTAGTGTCATGCTGCTGGCCCTTCCAAGTGGCCTTGGCCCAAGAAATCTACAGGTACCATGACACAGGGCATCAATCAGCCACAGTTCAAGGAATCCCTATAAACCTCTGGAGGAACCCTAGGTTTCAAAGAACCTTTGCTAAGCATGGTTGCTCTAGACCAGGGTTTTTCAACCAGAGTTCTGTGGAATCCTGGGGTTCCTCCAGAGGTTGCTAGGGGTTCCTTGAGCAATGAGCAATAAGCAATTTCTGCCTCTCAGATGAGTAACTATTGACACCAATGATCTTTTTAGCTATCTGTATGAGGGGGATCTTCCCAATGACCAGAAATGTAAGCAGCATTATTCCCGCTGACCATCATACTAATTAACTGTGAACTGTAAATACAATAATTATTAGTAGGGGTTCCCTGAAGCAAAAAAAAATCTATGTTAAAAAGGTTGAGAAAGACCAGGAGTCATCAACTCCTGTCCTCAGGGCCCACTAACAGGCCAGGTTTGCAAGATAACTGAAATACATCACAGGTGATACAATTTTCTGCACAGTGATTGCAGTAGTCTAGTCTGCATCTCCCCAAGGTAATACATAAAACCTGGCCTGTTAGTAGGCCCTGAGGACAGGGTTGATGACCACTGCTCTAGCCATGTTGAATTTTCCAACTTAATCTCTGTGGCTCCCCATGATAAGGTGGTGGTCAGTGGGAAGATTGCCCCGCCACCCCCCCCCCCGTAGATGGTCAGAATGGCACCTTTACACAGCTAAAAAGTTCATTGGTGTCATGGTGCTGTCTCTTCCAAGTGTCATTGGCCAAAAACTCTGCAGGTGCAGACGGGACATCAGCCACAGCTCAAGGAATCCCTAGAAACTTCTGGAGGATTCCTAGGTTCATCTCTGCGGTTCCCCATGATAAGGCTCGTTCTTGGGAAGTCTTCCTGGTCATAAAACAAACTATTTTGAGGTCAATCCAAATTTTCACACATATCTTGAAAAAATTATGAACAGCTAACAGTCCCATCCCTATAAATCACAAGATGGTAATTTCAGTTCCCTTTTCACACGACTTTGTTTTTCTGCCAGTGACTGTAAAGGAAACAAGGGATGATTATTACGCAGATGGATGGACTCTCCACATGTGATTCACTTCAGTGCAAAAAAAAAAAACAACTGCTGACTTCACGATTTAAAATGCCCGACTAAGAAATGTTATCATCATTAATTAAGAGTTACTGATATAATTACCTGTTAATCATACAGGGACATGATGTGCATAGCGGATGTACTGATCACAAAACAGACAATTACAATATGATAATGCATGTGCCAGATGGTGCAAAGCATCTCCAGTTGAAAAAATAAACAACAAACATTTCTTCACACGGTGTGTCCATAGATGGATGAACATCAGACAGACATCGCTAGGACACAATAGTTTTCTATGTTCCCCATTCACACTACAACGCAGCCTGCAGGTGCGGTAACATGCAGATATGCTGCATTTTATCATAGCTCACAGCTACAAATCGCAGGTCACTTCTGCTCTGCGGAGGCATGAATGAACTGTTACCTTGTGCACTTCAAATAAAGTTAAATTTACCGAGAAAAAGGTTTGCCGATCAGCGCTCTCAGCCAATGGCTGAGGGTGCTGACCAGTATGTTCTGGTGAGTGGGGGGGCTGTCTCCCTGTCAGAACACAATAGCTCAGCATGGGGGGGGGGGGGGGGGGGTTGCTGTACTAACATCGGATTGTTAGTACAGGATCTCCTCCCAAGCTCTTCAGTTTTTTTTTCATTCAGCCCGCTGGATTGAACGAAAAAAAAAAAAAATGTATAGTGTGTACTAGGCTTAACACTGGCCGGGTGATTAAAATGACCAGCTTTTATTTATTCATGCAAAACCTTTATCTCAAAGGGGAAAAAAAAAACAGTTTGCTGTAACTGATTACAAAGTGTGAGCTAGAGTTTGGCTTCTATTATATACAGTATATTATATATATTCTACTTTTGTTTAAAAATCATTTCTTTTCTTTTTGTATGGAATAAGCATGATAAAAATTAAAAAAAAATTACAATAAAAAAAAAAAAAAGAGTTTGGCTTCAAATTGCTATTGGTAAATCTGCTAATACATCTAACACTCCCCAGACTGACAATGCTGCTGTCTGCTGTGCCTCCTGTTCTCATTCATCCAGAGTTGTGTCTGATTAATACAGGAGGTGCGTTAGGCTGGATTCACACCTATGCAGTTTAGTGCTTTTTGCGTTTTCCAGATTTGCACTACAGTCCATTTAACATTGTTTCCTATGGAACACGTTCTGTAGTACAAAGCTGCAAAATGCAAAAAGCACTAAAACTGCATAGGTGTGAATCCAGCCTTACTGGACAGATCACCAGGTGAAAACAGAAAGGGGAAAAGCAAAGAAAAGAAAACCGATGCAGCCACCACATCTAATAACTGGTAAGCTGCAATATACAGGCATTACAATTTTGGTTTTGGGTTTAATACGGCTTCAAAGTCGAACAGACAAAAACCACAATCGTTTTATAAAATCTGAGATGAAAGCTTGTCTGTGATAATGTCTACAGATTTGCACTATGCCCAGCCCTCGCTATCAGGCATACACCTCCAAAGCAAATATATCATTTCTACAGAACACCGGACTGTAAATATTACAAACGTCACTGCTAATCAGATTACAGCCGGATGGAGAATATACTGTCTGCAGCGGACATTCCATACTAATTCATACAAATAGCAGGAACTCAGTGTATTTCATTCATAATAATTAATGTAAGTATAACAGAAGTTATACTAAAACAGAGCCAGTTAGGGCTTATATATACTTGTGACCAGAGGGCAGTAAAGACAGGTAGTTGAGCTGTATTTTTACTGCCCTTTTAACCGCTAGCCAACCAGCTGCCGGCATTATACTGCGGCAGGTTGGCACAATCCCGTGAGCCGGCGTAGCTATACATCGACTCGCGGGACCGGGATAGCAGGTGCGCGAACGCACCCCCTGCACTGTGGGGGTGCCGATGCTCATGGCCAATGGTCGCGATGACCGCCGGCCACGAGTGATTGCGGGCACGAGAGGCAGAACAGGGACGTGTGTGTGTGTGTAAACACACAAATCCCTGCTCTGTTCATCTTTGGTGTGACAGATCATGTTTCCCTATTAGCTGGGAACCACGATCTGTCATTTCCTCTAGGTCAGTCCCCTCCCCCTACAGTTAGAAACACACACAGGGAACACAGTTAACCCCTTGATCGCCCCCTAGTGTTAACCCCTTCCCTACCAGTGACATTTTTACAGTAATCAATGCATTTTTATAGCACTGATTGCTGTGCATTTTTATAGCACTGTTCGCTGTATAAATGTCAGTGGTCCCAAAAATGTGTCAAAAGTGTCCGATGTGTCCGCCATAATGTTGCAGTCCCCATTAAAATGGCAGATCGCCGCCATTACTAGTAAAAAAAAAAAAATAATAAAAAAAATGCTATAAATCTATCCCCTATTTTGTAGACGCTATAACTTTTGCGCAAACCAATCAATATATGCTTATTGCGATTTTTTTTTTTAATCAAAAATATGTAGAAAAATACATATCGGCCTAAACTGAGAAAAAATTAGCTTTTTTTAAAAAAAAAAAAAATGGGGATATTTATAATTGCAAAAAGTACAAAATATTGTGTTTTTTTTCAAAATTGTCGCTCTTTTTTTGTTTATAGCGCAAAAAATAAAAATCGCAGAGGCGATCAAATACCACCAAAAGAAAGCTCTATTTGTCTGGAAAAAAGGACGTCAATTTTGTTTGGGTGCAGCGTTGCACGACCGCGCAATTGTCAGTTAAATCGACGCACTGCCGAATCGCAAAACATGGCCCAGTCATTCAGCAGCCAAATCTTCTGGGGCTGAAGCGGTTAAGCTGCCGGACAGGGATGCATATATGCCATGGCTGCTACAAAAAATATCCTCCCCCCCCCCCCGTTATGTTCGCCAGGGCAGTACCACTTCTGCGCTGCAATTCACCTGGTACAGCATTTACAAGGTTAAAACAGGTGGCAAGGAAGCAACATATCACCTCCTCATCCCCTCCCAGATGCCTTAGAAAATCGATCCATCGCAGATTGCTTTCCACAGGGGCAACAAGCCCCTCTGAAAAGCCCCTCTCCAGCAACAACATTTTTTTGTATACAGTAAACTAGAAAAAAGTGTCCCATAGTGTATATTCATTGAAAATTACTTTGATAGACCTCAATTCCTTCAAATATTTCCAATAAAATCCCTCTAGTGGGGATATCCATCAAACATTATCAACCTGTATGTATTATAATCGCGTACAGAAATACGCTGACAAACACTTAAAGCCACCTAAGCGTATTATTTCCAGCCCGGAACTTTGTATGTACACAACCCATAAATCATTTTGGTTTCGCTGAAATTGTGTGTCGCCTGGAACTCCCTACAACACCTTGTTCTTGGCGACGCACTTGGAAAGCAGGAAATATACAGTTATACAAAAATGATTTATGAGTTGTTGTACATACAAAGTGCCGGGCTGGAAATAATACATTCAAGTGGTTTTAAAGTGATATTAAAGTCTCTTCTTTTTTTAACAAAAATAAAAAAAGCTTGTTATGCTTACCTGCTCTATGCAAGGATATTGAATGGAGCGCCCCCTTACCTCCTCTTCTGGGATCCTCCCCCAGCACTCTCCACTCCTCCTTCACTGACCGTGACTCCATAGTAATCCGCTTGCTATAGGGGGACTCCCGAACCAGGCTGTGTACATCCATAGACACACACAGCGCAGCTCAGCCCCGCCTGCACGCTCCTCCCTTTTTATAGGGATAAAATGTTGAAATGTACACTTGTTGCAGAGATATAATAAAATAGATTTTTTTTTGCCCTGCCATACACCTTAAAAAGGTACTGATGTCTGATCATCATATTCCTGGCAGAAAATTCCTTCATAAAAACACGAGGATGGGCAATATAGTAAATGCGCGTGGTCATGCGTTTTTGCACATATGCGCATAAAAATTCTTTTAGCTTTTCTTGTGATATGTAATGCTTGTGTAAAATACTGTCCAAAGGCAGATTTTTGTATTTTGTTGTTTTTTTTTTTTACCACAAGTTTACACACCTGTGTGTACAGACCTAGTAAAAACAATAGGCTGCATTTAGGTAAGTAAATAAATGAAAAAAAAAAACAAACAAAAACAAGCCAACATGCAAAGAAACAGGCCATTGTTAGACATGTGTGTGCAAGAGGCCTCAAAGACATTGTATTGACATAAAGAAAAGATAAATTGAGCACACGAACTGGTTCCGGTTTCTTCCTTAATTATTGATATAGAATTTATTCTAATGCCCCATACACACGGTCGGATTTTCCGACGGAAAATGTGATAGGACCTTGTTGTCGGAAGTTCCGACCGTGTGTGGGCTCCATCACACATTTTCCATCGGAATTTCCGACACACAAAGTTTGAGAACAGGCTATAAAATTTTCTGACAACAAAATCTGTTGTCGGAAATTCCGATCGTGTGTACACAAATCCGACGCACAAAGTGCCACGCATGCTCAGAATAAATAAAGAGATGAAAGCTATTGGCCACTGCCCCGTTTTGTGTGACCGTGTGTATGCAGGACAAGTTTGAGCCAACATCCGTTGGAAAAAATCCATGGATTTTGTTGTCGGAATGTCAGATCAATGTCCGACCGTGTGTACAGGGCATAAGGAAGCATACCACTAATGGAAAAAAACTATTTTTATATACATTTTTTATTTACATGCATTGCAATACATACTAAAAAAGAGAGAATTATTAACCATGTACATTACATTGTAGTCCAGGTGGTAGTTACCAAAGTGTATTTGATATTCTAAAATACAATAATAAACAATCATCATCTAACATAAATAATATAAAAAGAGATATAAATAACAAAATGTTGGAAGCAAAGAAATCTCTAGAAATGCTAAATATTGAAATACATGGCATGAGGTCAACACCTGTTGGTTTTTTTGAGGTTAAAAAAAAAACTCCAAAATGCAAAGAAAAATGGCATTTTTAGGCATTTATATACAAGAGGCCCCAGGGCCAGTTCGCGCCATAGAAACGCAATCCGGATGCGCTCCACATGCTTTTTTGCATGCACGTTTTTGATGCGTTCCAGTGCGTTTTTGATGCAGTCCAGTGCATTCCTACCTTTTTTTTTCCTTAACCTCAAATAAGAACATGGGTGTTCCAGTGCGTTTTTGGTGCGTTTAGGTGTGTTCTAATGCGTTTCCGTGAGTTTTTGATGCTTTTTACAACGTTCCAGTACAGTCCAGTGCAGGAAAAATGCAGCATGTTCTACTTTTTTTTTCTGGAACTGGAACGCACTGGAACTGCAAGCACTGGTGTGAACTATGCCATTGAAAAACCATATAACCTACTTTCTATGTCTTTTTGATGCAGAAAAAAATGCACTGGACTGCATGTGGTATGAACTGGCCCTCAAAGAATATATAGTATTGACATAAAAAAAGATATAAACTGAGTGCACTAACTGGTTCCGGTTTTTTCTTTAATTATTGATATATAAAAGTATTTTAAGGAAGGATACCACTAATGGAATAAATATTTTTACATATATCTTTTATTTAAATGCATTGCGATACATACTAAAAAGGGAAAATTATTAACCATGTACATTACATTGTAGTCCAGGTGGTAGTTACCAAAGTGTATATGATATTCTATAAAATAATAATACTAATACTAATAATAATAATAATAATAATAATAATATCAACAATAACAAAATGGTGGAAGCAGAAGAATCCCTAGAAATACTAATCTTTGAAATACATGGCATGAGGTCAATGCCTGTTTTTTGGGGTAAAATATTCTAAATCGAAAGAGAAGAGAATGAATGAGGGGAAAAAATATTACATTTTATTAGAAAATTAAGAGATGGCTATATATTATCTGAAAAAAATCCCACACATCTCACTTTAGGAGCCCTAGGAATCGCAACGCCCCTCAATTTGTGGGCGCTTCTGCATCTGTGTCCATGAGCTGCATAGACATCTATAGGTCACTGTTGCTTATAGTAGCCAGAATAAGGGAGGGAGAGGAGCTATTATTACCATGGGTAAGTTTGCAGTATTTTTGCTTGCTTTTATACACAGGCATGGCTGGTTAAGAAGCCAATAATTCTTTTATGCAATTTTACTTTTATAATTACAATAGAACGGGTGTGTCCAACACAGCAGCTTATTAAATGAAAAGGTCAAAAGCAAATCTATAAAACAAGAATAAAACAATACACAAAAGGTTAATAGTTAACTCTTTCTTCTGCTTCAGGCAAACAAACTGTCCACGTGTGAAGTTTCTGTACCTGTGTTCTCTTCCGATCAGCCTGCAGTACATAGCTCTACAAAATAATTTATTAACCATGATGGGACTTCTACTTTTTGTTTAAATGACAAAAATAAAAAATGAAACTGACTGGGAACAATTACACTTTCTCTTTAACACACAAACATGACAAAGGATGACACTCTGGAGAAGTGTCCTCTGTCCCCCAACAGACCTTCCAATTACACCAAACCACAATTTATAAATACCCAAAACAGGAAACCCATCTGTGACCTCAGCGGAAAGAACATGATGTACAGACTAACCAAGGATGGAAGATCACCATGATATTACAAAATTTTAGGAATTCAATAAGAATATACACTTCTAACATTCATTAGGGCAAGGGTTGACGGGCTTTGGGCTTTTCTTGATGGCATCAGTTTTGATACACATCAGAGATCATTCAGATGTTTTGACAAGAGCCTTTGACCTCCTTCTGACCTGCGTCAAGCGATGTTTTACATTCCTATAGACTTGTATGGGGATGAAACCTCTTCGGACGTGAACAAAAGTCAACACAATTGTAAGCAAACCACTTTTCACATTAGTGTATACAGCCATTAGAGAATCCAAAAAACGTTCCCGTTAAACTTGGCTAACACACCACGGATTGTTAGATGCTTTATTTAAAAAACTGCATTTATAGAATTAAGAACTATGACTATAGTAATAGATCATGTAACTGATGAAGTTGGGCAATCTATGACACAAGGCATTGGACGGAGCCGGGTGACATAATTTCTAGTATGGAACTGAAACTGGAAATGCACTATAGTGACATTGTGTACTGTTTTACATAGGAATTCTGGTATTTATCTGCTTGGATATAAGTGCTATATTTTGTGAATAAAAGGCATCATTTTGAACATACACTATATTGTCAAAAGTATTGGGATGCCTGCCTTTACACGCACATGAACTTTAATGGCATCCCAGTCTTAGTCCGTAGGGTTCAATAATGAGTTGGCCCATCCTTTGCAGCTATACCAGCTTCAACTCTTCTGGGAAGGCCGTCCACAAGGTTTAGGAGTGTGTCTATGGGAATGTTTGACCATTCTTCCAGAAGCGCATTTGTAAGGTCAGGCGCTGATGTGGACGAGAAAGCCTGGCTCGACTCTGTGAAGACCAGTCAAGTTGCTGCACCCCAAACTCACTCATCCATGTCTTTATGGACCTTCCTTTGTGCACTGGTATGCAGTCATGTTGGAACAGGAAGGGGCCATCCCCAAACTATTCCCACAAAGTTGGGAGCATGAAATTGTCCAAAATGTCTTGGTATGCTGACGCCTTAAGAATTCCCTTCACTGGAACTAAGGAGCCCAACCCCCATAAAAAAAAAAAACCCACACCATAAACCGTCAACCAGGTTGTGTGGTCTGGAGATGGCGGAGTGAGGACACACGCTACCAGAGCTCCGAACATCCCTCCAGCAAATTAGCCTTTAATGCAGTGTTTTCCCACGGCATGAGCACTGCAAAAAAGAGGAAGGAGAAGCATACTCAGAGTACCCCCCCGTTCAGAGATACAGCAATACTTTCCAGGCACGCGGTCCTCTACATCATCAACCCTGTCCTCAGGGCCCACTAACAGGCCAGGTTTGCAAGGTAACTGAAATACATCACAGGTGATATCATTTGCTGCTCAGTGATTGCAGTATTCCAGTCTGCATCTCCCCAAGGTAATACATAAAACCTGGCTTATTAGTGGACCCTGAGGACAGGGTTGATTACCACTGCTCTACATCACGGATCTGCACAATAGAAACACAAAGTGTCTCTTACCTAGAACCTACAATGCGGCCCCTCCAGCCGGTCCTGTCTCTTCGTCAACTTTAGAGCCTCTTTCGCAGCTGAGTTCACTGAAGCCGTTGACTACTCTGCCCCCTGTAATGGGAGACATTCATGTCAGGGCTCTCCTCCAGGCACTGCTTACATGGTTGGACATGGAAGCACTGGTCCTCCATATGGAGGACGCACACTGTAGAGCCCTACAATCAGTTCGGGCAGACATGCAATCACTCTCGGGTAGGTTTTTCTACGGATGAACCGTCGCTGACCCCTCTGGAGAACCGAGTCTCTCAGTTAAAGCAAGCACAGAATGCACAGGTCTCCCATGTCTCCTCATTACAGCTCCACCTGGAAGAACTCGAGGACTGGAGACGCCGTAACAACTTGTGGCTCAGGGGTATCCCAGAAGACACAGCACAGGAGTCCTTACAATCTATAGTTTTGGCGGTATGATAGCGGTTAGCCCCCCAGGATTTGGAATTTGATAGGGTGCACAGAACCCTGGGTTCCCGCTCAGCAGATCCAAACACAGGGATGTTATATGCTGTCTGCACTGCTATTCTCATAAGGAGATTATTCTGCGTAAAGCATGGGAGGTAGGTGATATTGACTTTAATGGGGCTTCTGTGAAAATATTAGCAGATGTATCCTGGGCTACTTTGCAACATAGGGTGCTGTTGTGCCCGTTACTGGACAAGCTTAGGCAAGTGGGTTGTACATACTGGTGGGGGTTCCCCATTTCGCTAACTGTGAGGAAAGGCCCATCGTCCTTTGCCCTGTTCCGCCCTGCTGACTTACCGGAGCTTTTTACTTTCTTGGAGATAGATGCCTTTTCGATCCCTAATTGGCTGCGGCCAGTGCTGCGACTGCCACGGCGAGTTGCCACATCCTCTGTGGACCTCTCTTGTAAAACATAGCATATTGAAGGGGAGAAAAGAAAAGAAAATGGAAGATTTTCTTTTTTTTTTTGCTTTGCCCCCCTTTTTTGAGACTATTTCAGGATTAAATTTTGGAGAGTTTTTTTTTACCTCAAATTTTGCCATTACCCCCCCCCCCTTTTTTTCCTCGTTTGGAGGAATCTCAGAGCCCACCTTAACATTTATGTTTGTAGATAAATTTTACACTTCATAGTTTTTGTTGATTTTATAAATACTTTTCACATATTTTTTTATCTGTAAACACTAAGCATGTGTGATAAGGGTTTTTTTTTTTGTCTTTGGACAACTTTATACACTTTTGTTACAGTCTATGTATGCCGCGAGAAGGAAGGGCTGCAGGAGGGTCCTTTACATGGAGCCAGGACAGTAAGCCTTGGTTTTAATGATTAGTCCTTCCTTTACAGTATATTGTTGTTGTCCCGCTCCCTCCCTCATCCCTATTGCAGTTTATTTACGTTTGCACATTTGATACAGGTTTGATTTATTTTGATGGTGGTTGGGGAGGGGTGAGAGAATGATGGTTGTAGCTGGGAGTTTTGGGATGGAGGTCCCTCTGGTGGGAGGCTTGTGGGCTGGAATCTATCTTAAGATTTAATTTTGGAAGGTTTTGTATTTCATTTTTCTCTCCCTCTCTCTCCTACCTCTGGGATAACGTCCCAGTCTCAGATCCCCCTTTGAGTATTTTCATTTTAAGGTTAACCCTTGTTCCATGGTTCATATGGACCTTATATACACTAACTATTATTCACCATTACAAGCACTAGACATGTGCTATAGATATTATATGGACTATACGTATGGCTTATATAAACTTTGCACGTATAAGATGTTTTAGATGATTTTTTGATTAGGACTTGGGTTTAAGGTTTTAATATTTTAATCCTTAATGAGGATGGGGGTTTCACATTACTCACTATTATAAACACTAGACATATGTTACAGATATTATATACACCTATGGATTATAGATATGTCTTATACCTTTTTTTTTGGCACCACATATACAGTTGGAGTTGGCGAGTCCTTGTTTGGAAACGTGGGCTCATGGGAGGTCCTTTTTAGGAGGCCCGGGCAGTAAGTCTCGGGTCCTCATGACTGGTACCCCTCAAGGGGAAAGGGAGAGGGGAAAGCGAAGAGATGCAGCAGTCTGGGAGGGTGCAGAGCCAGTCTGGAGGATGGTGGTGTCACAGGCAGTGGAGGAAGGCAGCTGCAGCCAGGAGGGCTGGCAGTGCCTGAAGAGGTGGTACTGGGAGCAGTAGCCACAGGGAGAGCTAGCACTGGAACTTTCTATTTGCTACACCATAGGGGCCCGCGGTCCCTGCCTGTAAAGGGCCTTTGCTTTGGGCCTGGCTGAGCCAGTGTCAGGCCTACAGTGCTAGCTAGTCTGGAGAGTGCAAGAGAGGAAGTGATGAGCAGAAGTAGTGAGGAGTGATACTCAGAGAGGAAGGGATGTGCAGGAAGAGAAGAGGAGAGTGTATATACTGGACTGTATATAGTAATCCCAACGTTGACTGTTCATTACTCGGGCATCCTATAAGTTCCCATTCCCCATCCAAGTTTATTCTTCCCCAATAAAACATAAAAAAACAAGTGCAAGGACTGCTTTCATGTCTCTGAGCGAGTGAGAAGTGTGTGCCTGGCTGAGCAGGGTGACATACGAACCACAACACTCAGCAGCTCCTACGGGGGTGTCGCTACAAAAGGGGTATTTTGTAAGAAGCAGTGAATATCTGGGGTACCTTAGTCATGTGGTATCACACACTATATTCAAATGTCTTTGTTATATATATATTGGAGTTCGATACATACTGTTTGTAGCAATGAAGTTGGGGCTACGCTTATTACACTAAGGAATTACAGCCTTGTGGTTTATTTCAGAATTATTTTTTTTGTGACTTTTAAATTTTGTTATTTATATGTTGAATGTGGGGGCACATTTGATGTGTTCTCAGCCGCTCGGTGTGCACATAGGGTAGTAGGTTTTTAGTTTACTGGCATTGCAAAAGTAATTATTCATATAATATTCTCAGCTGTCACTTTTCTCTTTTTTTCTGGTCTGTAGATATGGAGTTTGCCTAATTTGTGAGAATCCAGGAATCTGGAGAGGTTCATCAGTGTCATCTATCATATCAACATTCTTGTACTGAATTTGATTAGACTTGAATATGCCGTTTTGAAAGGCTTTAATTTCTCTTGAAATAGAAACAGGGCACAAGCTGTAACTATGGCAGCCTTGCCAGTCTTACATAATATGAACAGGCAGCTACTGTTTTCACAGCTCTGTCAGAATTCCCATTTCCCCTTGTAAAAACGTACAATGGAAGTCTATTCTGCCACACAAAAAGGTTGTGTTTCTCCTACCTATCCTCTACAGTATATGTTAATGTCAAGGACATAAGGGCACAGAATTGCCCTGCATGCCAAGACTATGTATTGTCTCCATTACAATATGGCGGACTGTACACATGGGTGGAGGGGGGGCAAAGTGGTAAGCTCCAAGGTGGGTTGGCATGAACATGTTTCTACTATGCCCCCATTATATGTAACACAAAGCAAAATACACAAAATACATGATTGGGTAAACCTACAAGTGTTTTCACCACTTCTTTTACATTAAAATAATTGAAATAACGAATGCTTTTGCATTTATTTAGAATCTGAATAAACAATTTTAGGAGTTGGTGTGGTACAGCCCAATTTTTTTTTTTTTTGATAGGGTAGGGAAAGGTTAAATACTCTTGTTGGTGTATTTTTTATTTGCAGTGTCCCACTAAGGAGATTTCCCACTACTTCCTGTCCTGAAGACACAACCTGGAAGCGAGAGGAAATCTTTCCAAAATGAGGGGAATTTCTCTCTTGGACAGTTTTACCATAACAAGTGTCCCAGTTGGATGATTTGTCCTCACTTTTTGTTCTGGTAACAACTTTAAAGTGGAACTTTACCCATGAAAACTTGATTAAAAAAAAAATGTTCTGTAGCAAGGAACATACATTCCACAATAATAATTATGCCACCAAAATTAGCGTGTGCTGTAAATTGCCCCCAACACTGCTCCTGTTTCTTCTTGCCTGAGGCGGTCAGCAGATAGTGAGGCCCGGAACGAAAAGGAAAGAAGAAGAGAATAGTGCAGGGCCGGGCATGACAGTGTGTCTAGTGACACACACAGGGTTAAGTTGGCCAGGTTTGGTGGGGTGGAGCCAGCAGGAAACTTTAGAGGTGGGGTCATATAAGAGGAGGGGCGGAGCTGGGACGGAGTCAGTGGAGCAGGAAGAGACACGAGGAGGCAGATTTTCTCTGCTCCTCTACAGCAATGGCCGACATCGACGCGATACTGGCCCGTTTGAGGCAGGCGGCAGCATCCAAGGGACCGGAGTGGCTCCAGAGTCAGGTCGCAGGGCTCTTTGAGGAAGAAGCAGGCGGATCAGCGGACGGAGGTGAGGGGACTGCCCGTGCGCGGAAGTCGCGGCCGCCGGCGCGGTATTCGCCTGGATCCGACGGACGGACGGGTCGCCAGGCACGTAGCCCAAGGGGAGAAGAGTCAGCCCCTCCAGCCAAGAGGAGCCAGCCGATGGCGGATGCAAGGCCCGGGCAAAACACACGCCGCGGCCGCAGCGCGGTGGGCGGGGCTACGGGTCAGAATGGCGCCGCTTCACTTAGAACAGGACCCAGGCGTGCAGATAGAGAGAACACCCCAGCAGCTTCGTACGAGCCGAGGGGGGAGGACAAAAGTGGGAGAGGTGCAGCTGCAGCGCCCAGGACGGGGAGGAGAAGCACCGCTGACGACGCAGGTGGCAATCGGTCGCCTGGCGGGGAGAGGGAACTCCAGAGGGGCGGTCGGAGGAAGGAGCAGGCCGGCCTGGTCACAGCCATTTCAGGGCGGCGTGGAATCCAGGCGGGAAGCAGAGCTGCAGAGGTCGGACGAGGCATGGCTCAACGGGTGCATACGGCCTCCAGGAGGGATGCGCCTGGGGGGCTCACCACGCCGGCAAGCCCATCCCAGGGGGACCGGTCCGAAGATGAGGAGTTGGAAGAAGGCGAGGTGGAGGCACACCAGCAGGATACGGCGGTGGAAACCAGACCAGCGGCTGTCGGGAGGTCTCCAGGTCAGCCCGGTAAGTCCAGTGACAATGTAGATTTTACTACTGCTTTACAAAATATGTGGGGTGTAGTTAACCCAGGTACAGCAGGGGCGGTAACCCGACCACCACGGGTGTCGCAGGGTCAGGACCACCAAGTGGCGGGACAAGGATCCGCCAGTTCGGGGTCAGGGGGACAACTGAGTGAGCTGTTGGAGGGCCTAAAGGCACTAGTAGGACGTTTTGGGGAGCAACCTCCCCAGGCGGCCACAAGTGGAGTGCCGCAGGTAACCGGCGGGGGGGTATTAGCGGGTGGGGCGGTGGAACCTTCCACGGGGGTGTCTGCTGATAAGACCCTTGAGTCGGGTGGGGCAAAAGAGAAGCCGGGGGAAAAAGGGGTAACAGAGGCGGCGGGTAGGGCGGACATAGTGAGGATTGCAGATGCAGCAAAATGCGAGGTCTATGTCTGTTTTGAGGGCCCGCTGGGTGCACATCTGAAGCAGGAGGTTAGGGAAAAGATTCAAAAAGGGGAATACGTGGAAATATTTTCCTTGTTGCCGTTGGAAAAGTTTAACCTGGACAGGGTTAAGCCTGATGACTCCAAGAAGGAAGATGAGGAGAAGAGGAGGTACAGGTTGATTCCGCGGACGTTTGTCAATTGGTTACAAGCGTTCGCTATCATGGCCAGCGTCATTGGCGAAAAGAATCCGGAGCATTGCTCTGGGTTGTTTTGTTATATGGATGCTATTGGGGAGGCACACAGAGTTTATGGTGGAACGGCTTGGCTGCGTTATGACGAGCAGTTCCGACAACGCAGAGCGGTTCGCCCGGCCCTGCGTTGGGACCATAAGGACATCAGCCTTTGGATGAGACTTATGTCCTCGGCTAGGGCCTCTCCTCAGTTTTTTCAAGGGGGGGCCGGGGGTGCACACTCCTCAGGACTACCGGCCGGCAAGAAATGGGGAGTGTGTTGGCAATACAACGAAGGACACTGTAAGTTTGGGGGGTCGTGCAAATTCAAGCACGAATGCTCAGGATGTGGGGGAGCTCACACACTGGCCAGATGCTTTAAAAAAGGAAAACGTACCGGGGAGCCTGTTAACAAGAGGGATGACGCCGGTGAAGGTGGAAAGGATGCTACCTTTCCTAAGTAAGTATCCGGATAGGGGGGCGGCATCGTTGCTTACTGCGGGTTTTCGGGAGGGGTTTAAAATACCATGCGCCTTGGAGGCGGTTCCCCCTATGGCAAGGAACTTGAAATCAGCGTTGCAACACCCAGGGGTGGTGGGAGAAAAATTGGCGAAAGAAGTGACATTAGGCCGCATGGTAGGGCCATTTGCAAATAAGCCCTTACCGGATCTGGTGGTGTCCCCATTGGGAGTGGTGCCCAAAAAAGAGGCGAATAAGTTCCGATTAATTCATCATTTATCCTTTCCAAAAGGGGGCTCGGTCAATGATTTCATCGACCCTGATGCCTGCGCGGTGTCCTATACTTCTTTTGATGCGGCGGTGCGGTGGGTTCGGAGGTATGGACAAGGAGCACTCATGGCAAAATCTGACATAGAAGCGGCGTTTCGGCTACTGCCAGTGCATCCGGACAGTTTTCGGCTGCTGGGTTGCCACTGGCAAGATCAGTTTTACGTCGATAAATGTCTGCCCATGGGTTGCTCCATTTCTTGCGCCATGTTTGAGGCGTTCAGTTCCTTTTTGGAGTGGGTGGTTAGGGATGTGTCGGGGCTGGATTCGGTTATCCATTATTTGGACGACTTCCTGTGTATAGGTCCTCCTTCCTCCAGTGTGTATGCGGTACACATACCAGGGGTTGACAATACACTGGCTGATTCGCTGTCTCGCTTTCAGTGGGACAAGTTCAGGGAATTAGCCCCGGCAGCGGAAAAGGAAGGGATTCCTTGCCCGGAGTGGATCTGGGAGCTGGCATTGGAGTCGCCGCAGGATGGATCCAGCAGTCAGTGAGTAAGTCCACTTGGATGGCCTATATGAAGGTATGGAGAGAATGGGAAGGTTTACGGCAAGAAACTGGGGTAGACAAGGATGGGTTTGAAGCGAGATTGTTGGTCTTGTATTTTGTGTCCAGAAATATGGAAAACGGGGTGGCGGTGTCTTCTATTGAAAAGAAGATGGCGGCTTTGTCATTCCTTTTCAAGCTTAAAAGGTGGGAGGATTGGACAAAAGAATTTTGGGTTAGGCAAGCCATAAAAGGGTACAAGAGAGGACAAAGAACAAAAGATGAAAGAAGGCCTGTCACTTTTAAAAACCTGGTGGCCATTTGTGAGCAGTTAAGGTTAGTATGTTCTTCAAGTTATGAATGTTTGCTGTTTACGGCAGCTTTCTCGTTGGCTTTTTTTGGGGCGTTCAGAATTGGGGAACTTGTGAGCCCAGCACGGGGGGATGCGGGTGGCATTCTGGTGCAGGACGTTAGGTTAAATGGGGATAAAGTGTGCTTGAGACTGCGGAGGTCAAAAACCGATCAGACAGGGAAAGGAGTGGATGTATGGTTGTACGCTCTGCCAGGATCCACGGTATGCCCGGTAAGGGCGGTCGAGGAACTGGCGCAGGTACGGCCAATGGGGGATGGGCCATTTTTGCGTCATGAAGACGGGTCTTACCTATCAAAATTCCAATTTGTAGCAGTGTTTAGGAAATGTTTGATGAAGTTGGGTTTGGATGGGAAGGCTTACGCTTCACACTCCTTCCGCATTGGGGCGGCTACTGAAGCTGCCAGATGTGGGTTGGATGAGGCAGCCGTGAGGAGGATCGGTAGATGGGAATCGAGAAGGTTCCGCACCTACGTACGACCTCAAATGATTGTGGAATAACTTATAAAAAAAAAAAAAAAAAAAAAAGGGAATTGAATAAAGTGTTTAAAAAAAAAAAAAAAAAAAAATGATGAATGACGTTACCTTGGTGTGATTTTTTATTACAGGGGGAGGTGCTCCGCGCCTCGTCTGGATTCTTGGGCACTCTTATGTGTGTTGGGGGGCCAGGAGAGGTGATGCGAGACCGGACGGGAGGCAGCTGGGAGTATCGAGGAGAGAGGCATACATCAGGTGGCTGGGGAGACCGGGTATGATGTGGGGCAGAGTGGTCACGGAGGTGGAGCGTTATGCTTGGTTGGACAGACCCCCTGATGTGTTGGTGATCCATGCAGGAGGGAACGATCTAGGGGTACGCACGGTGAGAGATATACTAGCAAGTGTTAAGGCGGATTTGCTATATATCCGCACGGTCTTTCCCAATACTCTGCTGGTATGGTCCGACATGGTGGCACGCACCACCTGGCGGATGGCAAGGTCTGTGGAACGGCTGAACAAGGCACGCATTCGCATTAACAAAGTTGTGGGGAGGTTTTTGGTAAAACAAGGGGGCATGGTGATAAGACACAGAGAGCTGGAAATTAACGTAGGCCTGTACTTACGCAGGGATGGTGTTCACCTCACGGACGTGGGGACTGATCTGTGGACCATGGGTCTGCAAGAAGGAATCCAAAGGGCACTGAGTGTGTGGAGGGGCCCTTAAGGATAAGGTTTCATCCTTTCGGGCTGTGGCTGTGTTTTTTGCTGTTGGTCGGTGACGGTAGCGGTAAACAAATGTGGTAAAAAGGGGTGGGGGGTCATTGATAGTATGGCCCCTCCGGTGTATTCCCGAAATGGAATACCGGTACGGTTACACTGCGGGTAAGGGGTTGTCTCCGAGCGGTACAGCTGGAGGCCTATCAAGTTGAAAATGGTTCCCGCGTGTAAGTTTTGATATGTGGAAAAAGGGTGGAGCTCCGTCATTGACCAACAGATTGCAGTTAATAACATGTTGTTTGCACTAAAGTTATATGTTATTTATATATTTAAGGTTATTGGAGTTATTTATTCATTTTGTTTAATAAATAGGCTGTTATGGCCATTTTAAACTCCAATAGATTGGTGTGGTCTCGTTAATTTAAATAAGAAAAAGGGGGTTGGAAAAATGGTATAGCAGTAAGAGAAAATAAGTGGGTACATCTGGAATACACTTGTCATGGCCTCTAGTGGCTCTGATTTTCGGCACAAAGCCAAAAATGGAGAGGAACTGAGCATTTGCAGAGCAGGGGGAGGCATTATTGGATCTTAAACAGTATACAGTATGCACTTATTTGTTGTTTTACATAGCTATACCTGCAAAAGGGGCCAGCCTGAAGTGATCTAGCAGGATTTAATTTTCTGACTAAAGTTCCACTTTAAGATTTTGTTTCTTACATCACTTTCTGTCTCAGCGACAATGGTCACCGGGATAAATAGAGAGGGTAATGCTCACCAACAAGGACACAGATAGCAGGAAAAGTTTTCCAGAGGTTCCTTCACTTCCACATTGTATCAAAAAAAAAAAAAAAAAAGTTTTGGCTATATGTTCATTTTTATGGTGGTTGCTAAGGGCTCAGCCACACCAAGCTCAATGTTAGGCCTCATTCTCACGAGGCGGACTCCGCTTCCACGGAATCCGCCTCGGTCCGCTGGCTCAGCGGGAGATCTCTCCGTAGATCTCCGCTGAGCCGGCGGATGACAGGTCCGTCTCTGCTCACTGAGCGGGGAGGGGCTTGTCCAGCACCGCTGCTGCCTATGGAGAGATCGGACAAAGACGGACAGCATGTCCATTTTCATCAGATCTCACCCGATCCGATCAGCCAGCGACGGATCTGAACGTAGGGCCATCCGTCTGCTTTTAGTGGATCGGACTGGGTCGGACGTCAGCGGAGATGTCTCCGCTGACATCCGTCGCTCCATAGACTAACATGGAGCGCCCGTTCAGGTCCGCCGTCAAAACTGACAGGCGATCCTGAACGGTCCGACTGCGTGAAAGCGGCCTAAGGACATATAGAATAAAGTGTGTTTGTTAACTTGCAATAAAGTTAAAAAGAAAAATGTAAACACTGCGATGCGTTGTTACAATAGGGTGCACAACACACACCAGAGGGCACACAATAGGTGCAGCATAATGCACCCTCACTGGTGTGAACAGGCCTTAAATTGGGTCAAGAAGAGGGACAACTCAGTAGGAAAGAGGGACAGAGGAATTTAGTCCCAAAAAAGTACAGTCCTGCCAAATAAGTGAAAGTTGTAAAATGTGTTCAAGCAAGTAGGTGGGAATCCTGTAAGGTCGTATTCCTGGAGAGTAGAAGATGCCCATGCCCAGCACGGAGGTTTCAGACATTGGACTCATAGCTCATCACAGGATGCCTTTTACCCCATCTCCTGGAGTCTTCTCCATTGTGACTCCAGTCCCAACATAGGTCCCTGGACCTGTCATTGCTTAGCAGCCACTTTTGTGCGCATTCTATATACCACAATACTTGCCTGAATTTCCATCTGCCAACTGTCACTCATGTCACACAGCACAGATTCTTTGATAGCCCTGTTGGATACAAGTGGGACATGTGTGTTGGGACTATCCTGGCAGAAATTTCCAGTGCAGCCCCAACGCAAAGACAAAGCAAAATACCTTGTTTTGTCAGGTTTTTTTTTTGTTTGTTTGGGTTTTTTTAAGTGTAGCATGTTGTAGTGTTGTGACCACCGTATTGCAACACCACTACAGTGAATAAGGATGTAAAAGGACCTAGAAGTGTGGAGACAAATATTAAGAACTGTTGATTATGCTATCATTAAAAACCTGAACGTGTGGACATTCCGTTATTTCTAGAGGTGGCCTCATGCCAGGAGAACGTGAGTAACCTAAAATGGTAGTGTTTCCTTATAACAGATGTGCGTGCGTCCTATCTCATTCCCAAGCACGAAGAAGATGGGCAGTGTCCCTGGAAAGCTTGATGGGAGCTGGTGGTAAATCGACAAACTGCTGCAGATGGAGGTCTACAGATGGAGCATAAAACAAGGCAAGTGGGAGCAAGGGGTGGGGCAATTCCAGGGGTCAGTGGAAGCGATGGGGCGGCTGTACTGCTGCTGGATCACTTCCATCGGAAAGCCAAATATGGGCTTGTGACTTTTACATGAATTCCAAGCTACTAGTGTGTGTGAAACCCATTCCACTGAGTCTTCTGTAGTCCTCCTGGCATGGCACATTTTGTGATGATGAAAATAGGACAGGAACAAGAAAGCAGACAGAGCTAATTTCCATACAGGTTCCACTGGCAGATCAGTAAATAGTTAGAATAGCATCAAGATCTGGAATACTTCCAAATAGCAGGTAAAGCATGCTGCTTCAATTATCAGGGCGTTCTCCCCACGCCCAACCTGATATATTCACATCATCAAATATGTTATCTGTTCAGGAGTTGCAAACTGAAATAGGCCCGGTTCCCCAACTTTGTAAATGTCACCAGCGTTTGGTAAAGTGCCAGCTCACAAAAATAGAAATTAAAAATAGATACCTACCTGCAAAAAAGACAGAATATTCATCTCTTCTGCAGCACAATCTCTGCAGTAAAGCAAGGTTTAGAGGTCAACATTGCCACGCCTCTGAAAAAACGGTAATGGACTGGTAAGAAGGCAATGTGATGCCTTCCTTTCTGCTTTATAAAAACCCACTGATGCAAATTCGTACTGTAATAGGGGTGGAGACGTGGAGTGGCGTACTGTGGAGAACAACACTGATTATTAAGCATATTTACCCACTCATGAGAATGGGGGGCAATATGATCTGGGGAGTTGCTGCTCTATAGGTGTGGGTCGGATTTGACACAGCGCGCTGATGAAATTCTTGGTGACTTATTTTCAATAGGAGATCACAGGTGGTCTATACACTTGCATGGAATTTCCTTCAGAGGACTTATTGGACTTTGTTTAATAATTTTTTTGATTATCATTTCTTGATTACAATTTTTTTTTTTTTTATTGAATATTTTGCGCTACTGTGGACTTACAGTATCTCACAAAAAGGTACACCCCTCACATTTTTGTAAGTATTTTATTATATCTTTTCATGTGATAACACTGAAGAAATGACACTTTGCTACAATGTAAAAGTAGTGAGTGTACAGCTTGTATAACAGTGTAAATTTGCTGTCCCCCAAAATAACTCAACACACAGCCATTAGTGTCTAAACTGCTGGTAACAAAAGTGAGTACACCCCTAAGTGAAAATGTCCAAATTGGGCCCAAAGTGTCAATATTTTGTGTGGCCACCATTATTTTCCAGCACTGCCTTAACCCTCTTGGGCATGGAGTTCACCAGAGCTTCACCGGTTGCCACTGGAGTCCTCTTCCACTCCTCCATGATAACATCACGGAGCTGGTGGATGTTAGAGACCTTGTGCTCCTCCACCTTCCGTTTGAGGATACCCCACAGATGCTCAATAGGATTTAGGTCTGGAGACATGCTTGGCCAGTCCATCACCTTTACCCTCTGCTTCTTTAGCAAGGCAGAGGGCATCTTGGAGGTGTGTTTGGGGTCGTTATCATGTTGGAATACTGTCCTGCGACCCAGTCTCCGAAGGGAGGTGATCATGCTCTGCTTCAGTATGTCACAGTACATGTTGGCATTCATGGCTCCCTCAATGAAGTGTAGCTTCCCAGTGCTGGCAGCACTCATGCATCCCCAGACCATGACACTCCCACCACCATGCTTGACTGTAGGCAAGACACACTTGTCCTTGTACTCCTCACCTGGTTGCCGCCACACACACTTGACACCATCTGAACCAAATAAGTTTATCTTGGTCTCATTAGACCACAGGACATGGTTCTAGTATTCCATGTCCGTAGTCTGCTTGTCTTCAGCAAACTGTTTGCGGGCTTTCTTGTGCAACATCTTTAGAATAGGGTTACTTCTGGGACAACAGCCATGTAGACTAATTTGATGCAGTGTGCAGAGTATGGTCTGAGCACTGACAGGCTGACATCCCCTCCCCTTCAACCTCTGCAGCAATGCTGGCAGCACTCATACGTCTATTTCCCAAAGACAACCTCTGGATATGACGCTGAGCACGTGACCTCAACTCCTCTGGTCGACCATGACGATGCCTGTTCTGAGTGGAACCTGTCCTGTTAAACCGCTGTATGGTCTTGGCCACCGTGCTGCAGCCCAGTTTCAGGGTCTTGGCAATCTTCTTATAGCCTATGTAGATGTATGTTATGTTATGTAGAACAACAATTCTTTTTTTTTATATCCTTAGAGAGTTCTTTGCCATGAGGTGCCATGTTGAACTTCCAGTGACCAGTATGACAGAGTGAGAGGGATAACACAAAATTTAACACACCCGCTCCCCATTCACACCTGAAACTTTGGAACACTAACAAGTCACATAACACAGAGGAGGGAAAATTGCTAATTGGGCCCAATTTGGACATTTTCACTTAGGGGTGTACTCACTTTTGTTGCCAGCTGTTTAGACATTACTTGCTGTGTGTTGAGTTATTTTGAGGGGACAGCAAATTTACACTGTTATACAAGCTGTACACTCACTACTTTACATTGTAGCAAAGTGTCATTTATTCAGTGTTGTAACATGAAAAGATATAATAAAAGATTTACAAAAACGTGAGGGGTGTACTCATTTTGTGAGATACTGTACACTTATATGATAATCATGAATTCTGTATTTTCACACGTTTGATTCATATGATGCCTCTGCATCGCCTGTTTTTATCCCCTAAAATTAAAGCCAAATAAACTGCGCTTGATGTCAAAAGTAAATGATATATGCGGACATATCAAATAGTATGTAATCTCTCTGAACATCCAATAAGCGTGATTAATTCAGTGTGACCAATGTGTAAAAAGTGAAACAACAGCACACACTAATATAGGAACACTGTACGTACACATACACATAAAGAAAATAATGTTGTGCTTTCTCTTTAAATCATACATTTTTTACAAAGGATTAACATAGTGTATTGTTATTTGTTTTACAGGATTTATATAGTGCCGACAGAAGTAGATAAATTTGGAGACAGTCTGACAGATTGGGGTAGGGTATTCCAGAGGATGGGAGAGGCTCGGGAGAAGTCCTGGAGGCGAGCATGGGAGGAGGTGATGAGGGAGCTAGAGGGCAGGAGGTCTTGGGAGGAACGAAGAGGGCGATTAGGTTGGTATTTTGAGACTAGCCTAGTGATGTAGCTGGGGGCAGAGTTGTGGATGGCTTTGCAACTTAATGTTAGTCTTTTGAATTTAATTTGTTGGGAGAGTGGCAGCCAATGGAGGGATTGGTATAGAGGGGTAGCAGACGCTGAGTGGTTTGTAAGGTAGAGTCTCTGGCAGCAGCATTTACGATGGACTGAAGGGGGGGATAGTGTACAACAAAACAAATAATGGCAAATACAAAATCTTATCAAATAAGTGGGACGAGCGCTCAAACACATTCTGATATAAATCAAGTTCGATAAAAACTGGTGCAACAGGGATCCTCAGTGCAAGGGCTTCATTTGTCCACCAAATCAACAGATAGAACCACTTAACAGATACCTGGATCTCACAATAAAAAGGAAGTCTAAAAGCGCTTTATCACAATGGTATAAAACCCAACACAAAAATTCCAACACAATTCATGAAAATAAGAAGAGGTACTCACAAGAAGTATTAAGAGCGTGTAGAACAAAACACCGCTTCGTGAGTGAGCGCAATGACGTCACCCCTAATGCTCCACTTGACGGATTTCAGCACAACCTAGGTCATCTGGGGGCATATGCTGCACCATCTCTTAGAGCTGCACAATTAATCGTTAAAAAAAACGTGACCTCGATTCAACCCCCCTGACGATCTCTATTGCAGAGTTTGCCGATTCTTTCATATAAGTGGAGAGACTTATCTGCTCACTCAGCTGTCAAAAGAAAACATCCGGGCAGTCTGTCAAGTTTTTAAAATGAAACATTGTAACTAACTCTTCCTTCTGAGATCAAAGGGATGAACTTCTGAGTGAAAAAAAAATCCAGGCAGTCTGCCAAGTTTTTAAACAACATGTAAATGCAGGAAGTTTAACCACTTAAAGTCTAATAGGGCGTACACACGGTCGGACTTTGTTCGGACATTCCGACAACAAAATCCTAGGATTTTTTCCGACGGATGTTGGCTCAAACTTGTTTTGTCTACACATGGTCACACAAAGTTGTCGGAAAATCTGATCGTTCTAAACACGGTGATGTAAAACACGTACGTCGGGACTATAAATGGGGCAGTAGCCAATAGCTTTCATCTCTTTATTTATTCTGAGCCTGCGTGGCACTTTGTCCATCGGATTTGTGTACACACGATCGGAATTTCCGACAACGGATTTTGTTGTCGGAAAATTTTATATCTTGCTCTCCAACTTTGTGTGTCGGAAAATCCGATGGAAAATGTCCGATGGAGCCCACACACGGTCGGAATTTCCGACAACACGCTCCGATTGGACATTTTCCATCGGAAAATCCGACCGTGTGTACGGGGCATAAATCTTTTTCTGACACTTCGTTCTTAAGTTAAAATCAATATTTTTTGCTAGAAAATTACTTGGAACCCCCAAACATTATATATATTTTAGCAGAGACCCTAAGGAATAAAATGTCAATTGCTGCAATATTTTATGTCACACTGTATTTGCCCAGCGCTCTTTCAAACGCAATTTTTTGGAAAAAAATACACTTCAATGAATAAAAGAAAAAAAGACAGTAAAGCCGATTTTTTTTGTTTTAATGTGAAAGATGATGTTACGCTGTGAGAATCGTGAGAGAATCGTGATCTATCTTCTTCTAAGCAAAAAAAATCATGATTCTCATTTTAGCCAGAATCGTGCAGCTCTACCATCTCTTCAATGGGTTGTGTTTGGTGGTGGTACTGCCTACTAAATGTGACAGGGACAATCATTTTTTGACATGGGTGCGAAGCATCATGACCACAGCTTGTGAATGCCTCTATCCTCTGCCTTTGGAGCTTAAGGGGAGTGGTAAAAATGCAGCTCAATCGCAAAGGAGACCTATTAAGGTAAAACACTTTCAAAAGTGTTGATTTGTTCGTCCCCCAACATACGTTGTGGTTCTTCCCACCAGCCCCTCTGTCATTAAAGTGTTACTAAACCCACAACAGTAAAATCAGTCTGTATATGCAGTAAAGCATGCTTTTTATACTCACTGTGGAACCTAAGGGGTTAATCCTCTGCATTATGTAAAAAGGTTGTTTGATGCTGTCTTCTCTGATCCTCCCCTTCTTCCACTGTCCCCAATCCATCTGCTGAAAGCACAGAGCTTTTGGAGTCAGTTTAATGTGTATTGCTAGAGAGTTTTTTTTTTCCTTGGGCGGGTGCATGTTATCAGAACAGGGCCAATCAGCACTGTCCAGACAGAGGGTCAGGGGTCATGCAGCCTCATAGAACAGTCAGAGTAGAATGAAAACTCCTCCTACAAGTTTTAACCAGACACTGATAAAAGTCACAAGACTGCTATATACTGCTGATGAGAAAAGGTATTTAGCAGGTTATATACCGTAAGCAAAATAATCGCATTTCCATGTTCTGTGTACTGTGGGAGAGAAGATATAGTGCATGCAGAGTCCTGGGTTTAGTAACACGTTAATATAGTGTACAACAAAACAAATAATTGTGAATACAAAATTTTATCAAATAAGTGGGATGAGCGCTTAAGCAAAAGGTGTCATTCTCCTGCACATAGACTCCAATTAGAGCAAGCCAGACGGTGATGTGCCATGTGACAAAGAAACAAGAGACTCCATAGTGTAGTAAATTCCAATGCAATTTATTAAAAATAAGAAAAGGTAATGACAAGGATAGAAGTATTAAGAGCATGTAAAACACAAAACACTGCTTTGCTCAGAAAAGCAAGCGTGATGACATCATAGGTAAAGTTCCCACTGACGCGTTTTATCATAACCAACATCATCCAGGGGCATATTCTGCACCATAACTTGAATGGATTTTATTTGGTGGTGGTTCTGGATGCCAAATGTGACAGGGGGATTTTTTTTTTTTTGCCGTGGGTGCAAAGCATCATGACTGCATGTGAACACCCCTATCCACTGCAGTTGCAGCTTAACGGGGCTGGTAAAAACGCAGCTCAATCGCAAATTGCCCTTATAAAGAAAAACACTTCCAGGAATGTCGATTCCTTGGTCCCCAAGCATGCGTTGTGGTTCTTCCCACCATCCCCTATGTCATGACATTCACTGCCCCCTATGTACAACTGTCACTGGAATCAGAAAAAAGATGTAACTAGGCAAATGTATCCTATTTACAGAAAACACTTAAAAAAATTGTGATCTAATTGTGAAGATCTGCTTTAATAATGAGCAGAATGTAATGATTGTGTCAAGGCTATTCAGTAACACTGATAAAATACAATATGCGGTATCCCATTGTTTACTTATGCGAGAAAGTGAAACCTGAAGGAATTTCAAGGGGTGAGGGAGAGGGAAGGCAATCATCTTATGGTTCCTCTTTCACAGCAACTTCTTTATTTCTATTTCCCTCACAGGGTAAAAATCGGAAAGATGAACTCTAGACATTTAGAAAAGACTCAAATTAATTCTGTAAGCATTAATACTATATATATATATATATAATTTTTTAAATTTTTTTTTTACGTTTTGCTATAATAAATATCTCCCAAATTATATGTATGTATATGTATATATATATATATATATATATTTTTTTTTTTATTTATTTAATAAAGTAAAGCAGTGCAAGTATCTAGATTTGACCTGGTATCTGTGCTTGTACAGCAAGACTGGAGTGTAAGAGGAAGAAGCACAAGAGGTCAGTCAGTTCAAGTGCCGACAATAAGAGCCCTTTCACACCGAGCCTCCCCGGGCGTCAGCGGTAAAGCGGCTCTATTTTTAGCTGCGCTATTCGGCCGCTAGCGGGGAGGTTTTAACCCCTGCTAGTGGCCGAAAAGGGGTTAAATCCACCCGCAAAACGCCGCCGCAGCGTCGCTTTGCCGGCGGTATAGCAGCGCTGCCCCATTGTTTTCAATGGGCAGGGGCGCTTTAGGAGCGGTGGTGCGTTCACCCCTCCTAATGCGCTGCAAAGAAGCTGCTGGCAGGACTTTTTCTGACGCCCTGCCAGTGCAGCGCCCCAGTGTGAAAGCTCTCGGGCTTTCACACTGGGTTTGCAGCTGAGGCTTTTTTCAGGCGCTATTTTTTAGAGTTAAAGCGCCTGAAAAACGCCTCCAGTGTGAAAGGGGTCTAAGCATGCTGATAAGAGGAGTAAACAAAGTAACAGAGGTCAGTTGGTCACTGTGCTGCTTCTTCTTTTGCTGTCCAATCATAAGATGGGGTTGGTCCAGGACAACCTGGGCTCAGAGGAAATGGGTTGGGTGATGCTGGCTATAAGACGGAGGACATCTAGTGGCAGAAAAAAGTACTGTGTGGGAAATCTTGCGGGAATTTTGCAGCTAAAGCTAAGGTAGGGATCTGCTGGCCTCCACTGTCTGTAATTGTAAGTGGCTGTACTTCTTGTCAAGGGGGAGGAACCAGGAGCATCTGAGGAGGACCCCAGAAAAAGGATCGTGGCAGCTCTGTTTTAAAACCACTGCACAAAGCAGGCAAGTATGACAGGTTTGGTTTTTTTTGTTTTTTTAAAGCTGAACCTTTAAGACACCTTTTGCAGATGGGTGATGTGGAATAGCGGGCAGAACCGCCACAATTCTGCCTGTGATTTCAAATCACGGCAAAATGCTGACCACTTCAGCTGCGGAAGGTTTACCCCCCTTCCTAAACAGGCCTAATCACACTGGCAGAGAAGTGCTAAACATCAGGGGCGATCAGAGGGTTAAATGTGTTCCTAGGGCGTGCTGGTTACTTTAACTGATAATTGCGCGGTCGTGCGACGCTGTACCCAAATAAATGTAATGTTCTTTTTTTCCCACAAATAGAGCTTTCTTTTGGTGGTATTTGATCACCTCCGAGGTTTTATTTTTTACTCCTCAAACAAAAAAGACCGGCAATTTTGAAAAAAAACCCCAAAAAAACTATATTTTTACTTTCTGCTATAAAATGTATCCATTAAAAAATTAAATTTCTTCATCAATTTAGGTCACTATGTATTCTGCTACGTTTTTGGTAAAAAAAAAAAAATCCCAATAATCGTATATTATTGATTGATTTGCGCAAAAGTTATTGCGTCTACAAACTATGGGATATTTTTTTGGATTTTTTCTTTTCCTCAAGTAATGGCGGCAATCAGCAACTTATAGTGGGACTGCGACATTGCAGCAGACAAATTGGACACTAAGTGACACTTTTTTGGGAACCAGTGTAATATAGTGATTAAAAAAATGCACTGTCACTGTACTAATGACACTGGCAGAGAAGGGCTTAACATCAGGGGCGATCAAAGGGTTAAATGTGTTCCTAGGGCGTGCTTGGCAACTGTGTGGGGGTGCATTTACTGTGGGAAGGCAGAGATCCTTGTTCCTACTTAGCAAAAACACAGGATCTCTACCTTCTCTTCTCAAAGAACAGCGATTTGCCTTGTTTACATAGGCAGATTGCCGTTCCGCTAATCTCCTGAATGATCGGGGGGCAGGCGGCTCCCGCTGTGTCCAATCACAGTGGGAGTGGGTTGCTGGCGGCGCGTGCCCCAGACCCGGAAGTGTCAGATCATGTACTAGGTACATGAACTGGCACCGAGAGGCTGCCCTGCCGCAGTATATGCGCGTTGGGCGGTCACTAAGTGGTTAATGCACACTTGGGTGCCATTCATCTTGACACCCCAAACACTGTGCGATTTTACTGAAATTGTTGAGCTGCAAAATCCGCAGGGATTAAAGCAAAACACGCTCGGCTGAGGGCCAAAATTTGGTCCCTAAGCTTTTTCGGAGCGACAATCACGCATTGGGCGAATTTGCTGTCCTATGTGAGGAACACATTTTTGCTACAAAATCGCGAGTGGGAACTTAAGTTTCACCCTCCCCCCGGTCTGGTCGTTCAGGTCCGGGGCACTTACTCTTTGGTGGGCATCGCTTCGCCCGGGCGACAAGCGTCGGACATCGCGGGGAGCTTCCCTTCCCCTGCTCTCCTCTGTGGGCATCACGGCAGCTTCTGTCTCCTCCCTCCTCCTCGGCCAATCGGAAAGGCTTTTCCTTTCGGCCAATCGGGAAACGGGTCTCAGACCCACTTTCTGATTGGCCTGGAGGAAAATCAATGTGAAAATAGTGAATATTCGCTATTGTCACACAACTGGGTGGGCTCGGTTCGCAGTGCTCTGCGCCCCGAGCCTATCCTATTTTGAAGCTTATTAGAACCTCTGGCTCTAATCATGTGCTTCAAATCCCCCACCCCAATGGAAATTTATGCATCCAGCATCCTGCATAGGGGCCGGACGCATGGATAGGGGGGTGGCGCCCGTGCCCCCTTAGTGGATGGGCTGCCCCTGGTAAGCTGCAATATAACAGATGTTTGTTTTCAGGTTTAAAGGAGTTGTAAAGGCAGAAGGTTTTTTTATCCAGCACCCCCCTAATTACTTACCTGAGCCCCATCTTTCTCCAGCGATGTCCACGTCATCCGGGACACTCCTCCTAATTGGCTGAGACACTGCAGCGGCACCATTGGCTCCCGTGGCTTTCAATCAAAATCAGTCAGCCAATCAGGGGAGAGAGGGGGTTGGGCTCCATGTCTGAATGGACACATGGCTCTGTGACTCGGCCTGAGTGCCCCCATAGGAAGCTGCTGACTGTGGGGGTCACTTGATAGGAGTGAGGGGCCAGGAGCAGCAAAGAAGGACCCGAGAAGAGGAGGATTAAGGCTGCTCTGTGAAAAACCAACTGCACAAGGGAGGTAAGTATAACATTTTTTTTTGTTTTTTTAATGAGCCTTTATAATCACTTTACCCACTTGCCGACCGCTGCATGCCAATATACGTCGGCACAATGGCAGCGGTGGACAAATGGGCGTACCTGTACGTCCCCTTTAATTAGCGGGGTTAGTGGGCGCGCCACGTAGGACTCAATGCCCGTGGGACTCAATGTCCGCCATTCTCTGGTGATCGTGTCACGGAGCCGCAGAACGGGGACATGCCTATGTCATCAGGAGCAGTGATCGCTGTCATGCGAGTTGTAGCCCCCCCCACAGTTAGAATCACCCCCTAGGACACACTTAACCCCTTGATCACCCCCTAGTGTTTAACCCCTTCCCTGCCAGTGTTATTTACACAGTAATCGGTGCATTTTTATAGCACTTCTGATTGCTGTATAAATGACAATGGTCCCAAAATAGTGTCAAAAGTGTCCGATGTGTCCGCCGTAATGTCGCAATCACGATAAAAATTGCAGATCACCGCCATTACTAATAAAAATAATAATAATAAAAATGATATAAAACTATCCCCTATGTTGTAGACGCTATAACTTTTGCACAAACCAATCAATATACGCTTATTGCGATTTTTTTTTTTTTTACCAAAAATATTTAGAAGAATACATATTGGCCTAAACTGATAAAAAAAAAGTAATATATATATATATATATACATACACACACACATACATACTTTTTTTTTTTTATCAGTTTAGGCCAATATTTATTCTTCTACATATTTTTGGTAAAAAAAAAAAATCGCAATAAGCGTATATTGATTGATGTATATTGATTAATATATTGATTAATATATACACATATATATATTTATTAATAAATATACAATATATATATATATATATATATATATATATATATATATATATATATATATAT
Organism: Lithobates clamitans; assembly: GCA_037952925.1. Taxonomy (NCBI): domain Eukaryota; kingdom Metazoa; phylum Chordata; class Amphibia; order Anura; family Ranidae; genus Lithobates; species Lithobates clamitans. The sequence continues at coordinate 1,295,117 of JBBGZY010000096.1, read as the reverse complement.
ATATATATATATATATATATATATATATATATATATATATATGATATTTATTATAACAAAACGTAAAAAATATTGAATTTCTTTCAAAATTGACGTTCTTTTTTGGTTTATAGCGCAAAAAAAAAAAAAAAAAAAAAAAAAAAAAATCGCAGGTGATCAAATACCACCAAAAGAAAGCTCTATTTGTGGGGAAAAAAAAGAGGACGTCAATTTTGTTTGGGTGCAACGTTGCACAACTGCGCAATTGTCAGTTAAAGCGACGCAGTGCCGAATCGCAAAAAGTGCTTTTGTCAGGAAGGGGGTAAAATCTTCCAGGGCTGAAGCGGTTAATGTGGCTTTAACCCACCAGTAAGTCTTTTTGGAGTGTAGGAGGAACCTGGAGTACTAGGAGGAAACCCACGCAAGCACAAGGAGAACACGCAAACTCTATGCAGATAGCGTCCTGGGCTTTTAATCAATAGAAAGGAACGCAGGGAAGTCATTGAATATGATGAGGATAGACACAACACACCAGGCACAGCAAACTTCTCCTGGAAAATCAAATGTTTTATAGGGTAAAGGGGGGGGTGGAGTAGTTGGCTCTGGGATACCAAGTAGCTGAGGAATTTGGGAAGTCTTGTCCCTCCATCCTCATTCTGTGTCAGGAATAAGGGGGGAGCTGGGAGGGATGAGGCGGAACAATCCAGACTGCTGACATAAGCACTGAGTGATTCACTCCTCACACCCACAGTGCAAGCCGTTCCTCAGGCTCTGTGAATTGCAGGCTGGATCTCTGTCACTTGTTGAACACAAAGCATCTAGAAGAACACAGAGCAGTGCTGGCCCATTCTGGAACCCTTCTGAGGACCATGGCGGACAGTCCTGTGCTCAGCTGAGAAGTCCTGCCACCATGGAGAAGACAGACGGGGGGAACGTGGAGGTAAGTCCTTCTCAATGAGCAATTCACAAGTAGAATTTTATCCTCTCTGCCTTGCCAAGTGCCTCCTATTCACTTCAAGCTACGGCAGAATCAGCTTTGCATGTTTTTATGAATGTTAAATCCGGGGCGGTGGGCTGGGAAAGGTTTGGAATTTGACTGACTTTAATTGTTTTTATACGTTGGACAGAAGTGGGTCTATGGGCCATGGCTGGCGACTCTCGGATTTTAAGGGATTTTTGCAGAAATTATTCTACGCAGACACCTCCAGGATTAAGACCTCTGGTCGGTTTCACATTTAAATGCAGATTTTTTTTTTTCTCAGTTATGCAAGTTTTTATTATGTGGAACTTTAATCACAAAAAAAAAAAAACAAATGTGTGAACAGGCCCGCTTTGAGAGTAGAAGAGACTCCAAACTTTCAGTACAAGGTTATACATCGTAGATTTCACAAACATTTACAGGGCGAAAACAAAAAATGGTTTTATAAATTAACAAATCAAATTCAAATAATTGGATACATTTTAATTGGAGGTTTTTTGTTTTTTTTTTAAATCAACATGATCCGATTTAGAACAGCAGAATAAACTTCAATAAAAGCAAAGCAAAGGCATTTCAACATGAGCCCAGAGTTCTCCCTTACATCACAGTCCCCATCAAAGTCCACTCTTAAATCAGAACCTCTTCTTACAGCAGAGTTCTCCCTTACATCACAGTCCCCATCAAAGTCCACTCTTAAATTAGAACCTCTTCTTACTCTTCCTACAGCAGAGTTCCCCCTTACATCAGAGTCCTAATCAAATTCCCCTTCACATCTAAATCCCCCTTACATCATAGACCCCCCCCCCCACATCATCAGTCCCTCCTTACATCAAGGTCCCCATCCGAGTCCCTTTTACATTAGAATCTCCCTTACATCAAAGTCCCCTCTTATATAAGAGACCCCATAGGAGCTATCTTTAGCAATACTGCTGTGACTGACCTGTCACCAATTATAGGATAGCTTGTATGTCCTGGCCCTGATCCTGTCAAAGGGACACCTTACCCACAGCCTACTATTGCCATGCCAGCCAGATCTTTGCTGTAAGTGAATTTACTGTCTCTCCTCAATGAAATGATATTTCCATATATCTAGTGTAGCGTCCACCAAACTACAGCAGCCTTGTGTTGTCACTGGTTGTCATATATGGAGAAAACACTTTTATTTGGGGGCTAAGGAAGTCTAGGTCATTATTAAAGTTATGGAATGTCATGAACAGACCACAAATAGAAGAAGATTTACTCACTGGGGGTCAACAATAGGCTGTCAACCTCAACTGGGGGTGAGTGTGATACCAAAAATTATTTTATAAGTTTTTTTTTTTTTTGGTGGCCTGTCGCCATGCTTTGAGAAACGGTTGTGCTTAGTTACACAGCTTCATCAGTGACATGTTCTTGGAAATTATTGAAAATAATAGGAAACAGGGACATAAACATTGCAGACTTTGCATGCTGCAGCTTGTAGTGCCTCTCTGGTGAGTGAAAGTTGAGCAAATATCTGTGCTCGCGGATGGAGGGTATGTACGGACTGGTAATGCATGCCTCGTTTAAAGCAGTAGTAAACTCGCTGTCTTTTTTTTTTTCCCCTACACCTGTAAGGGAAAAGGCATAATGAGCTAGTATGCACCGCATACTAGCTCATTATGAGATACTTATCCTAGAACGAGGCGCCGGCATCTCACATGGTGCTGACATTTCCCCTCGACGTGCCTTCCGGGTATCGTGGCTCCGGCGCTACGATGTCGTCACTCCCGCGCTTGTGCGCGGGAGACTTTTTTCCCGGCAAAGTCCGGCGGCTGCCGGGCTTTCATCCGAGAATCCCCTGTGCGCATGCACCGCTGCAGTCAGCGGCTCATTGCGAGGGGAATATCTCCTAAACCGTACAGGTTTAGGAGATATTTTTTTTTACCTACAGGTAAGCCTTATTATAGGCTTACCTGTAGGTAAAAGTTTAAAAAAAAAAAAAAAAGGTATACAACCGCTTTAAGGGGAAAATTCTGTTAAAAAAACAATGATAAAATAAAACTTTTTATTTTAAAAAAAGACAGACCAGCTCAGGGATCTAATGTTGTCCTCACCCGAACCGATTCTTCACCGGTCCCCGGCACCACCATGATGACTGTGGGAAGCTGGTTGTGCTTCATGAATGGTCCCATAGCTTCCTGCAAAGTTTTTTCAGCTGCAATCCACACAATATAAAATACAAAAGAGGAGTGGGAACCCTTTATCATAAAGCCAATTTAGTGATTTCAGACAGGGTCCTTGAAGACTTAAATATCCAAGATCATATTTTCTGGAGAAACCTTTAAATTTCCCTGGGCTGCGGTGAAAGTGTATATAAACACAGAGGCAGACTCGTGTATTGTGAAACACCTTTGTCCCAAGTCTACACACACCTTTGAGGGATGAGAGTTTCCTAAAGTATGCATACTTGCAGTTGGATTAGTGGAAGTGAAGCGTGTAGAGCTCACCAGCAATATGAAGATGACGAAGCAGATAAAGGATAGGAAGTTATTAACTGAGAGCTTGCGCAAACATTCTGAAGATTCCTGACTCACTTCATTGTCAGCAATGACTGAGCTCACAGTAAAAGCCAAGTAAAAATGATTTTTGGAATATTAGTGAATGTTTGTTCACTTTAAGGGCCCGTTCACATATTCAATGAGCCTCATTTTTCTACACACGACCATACACGTATGGTATGAACAGGACACATAGAAAACAATGGTCTTCTACGTATTTGGCTCCAATCGTAGATATGGGGTGGTGTGCAGAAAAATGCAGCTCAATAGACATGGCTTGAATGAGTCCTAAAGTCAACCATTAACATGTAGAGCAGACCCCTGACAGGTCCCACTGATTTGCCCCAGGTTCTCTTCTTGGGGTGCAGGGGGGGGCTTTAGGATTCTCAAAATTTAGTGTACAAAGTAATTAGCGGACAAAATCCATTCTGTCTACTCTCTTTAGTGAAACCTCCCTCTTAGCAGAGATTAGAAGCACAAGCAATCCTGGGACTCTTAGCAGGGCAAGTCCCACTACAGCAACACTAATTCAGTTGCTCAAAAAGTTAAAACAGCAGACAGTCGCTGGGATCCTACATCCAGGCCTCTACTCACGGTGTCCCCGGATACTTGGATAGCTCCTGTCCAATATCAGCCAAATACTTCTCCTGTGAAACTCCAGGCCAGTGAACCCCCTTGACTTGGGCCCAACTACTTTCATAAAATAGGCCTCCCAAATCCAACTGAGCTGGGACCTCAATGAATTCCGGACAATAGGACCCCCCAGTTCCCACTAAGCTGGTATACAAGAAAAAGAACCGCTGCTCCAGGTGTATAAAGATAAGGCTGATTGGAGTATCTTGCAGAGTGCTAGCCCTGGCCTGCCTCCATGGAAAACTTGGAAAGAAAGAAAGAAATGGCTGCACATCCAGAACTTCGAGATATTTTTGAAGCAAAATAAAAAGCAAACACCAGAGACACCAAACTGTGGTCACGTAGACAGGTTTCACACATACATCTTGTGCTTAATAATTTTGTTTAACCACAAGATGTATGTGTGAAAAGCGTCTACGTGACCACAGTTTGGTGTCTCTGGTGTTTGCTTTTTGAAGCAAAATAAAAGGCAAGTTCTGTATGTGTAGCCATTTCTTTCTTCTTCTCACTAAGCTGGGACCTTGTTGATTTCAGATGATATGCCTCCCCCCCCTAAGCTCTCATTGAGCTGGAACCTCAATGAACTGACCTGACAATAGGCCTTCCAGCTCCCACTGTGCTGGGACCTTGATGAACTTCTGCAAGCTGAAGAAGCCCTTCAGATGGGGACTTTCTCCTCCTGGACAAGAATCCTGCTGTTCCTGGCCTCAAACTATTTCCTTCTCAGCCACCTACTGGGCACTCCCCCAGGGGGATCAGCTGAAGCTGCATAAATATTCAGGCGGAGGGTCTGCCTCTTCCAGCCCTCTAAATTCTAGAATCCATTAGAAGGCAGGGAGGAGTAGTTGAGCCTACAGCCAGTGAAATACAGCCAAAAATAATCATACACTGCTCCAATGTTTACTGAAGAGCCAAAAAAGGACTACATTTACCTGAGCCTCTCTAGCAACCTATTCTAGGAGAGTGCTACACATGGATTGAAATACAGCCAGTTCATCAGAGACCTCCCAAATTGCGATCAATGTATGGACTACCTGGTTGTACACAAGTCGATCGTCCTACAAATAAAAGAACAAATACAAAAACCCCTATACATGCTTTTGAAAGTTGAAGCACCAGTTCAGTAGCTTCAGCTGATCTAGTTCTTCTTTCAGAGACTATGACCAGTCTTGTTTCATTATAGGCACTTGACTCAATGGTAAAATTATTACATTTTGCTTTGTTGCCATACAGGAACTGCAGATTGTTATGTCTATGCAATGATTCATTCATAAACAGTAGTCTTTTAGGGCGTACACGCGGTCGGACTTTGTTCGGACATTCCGACAACAAAATCCTAGGATTTTTTCCGACGGATGTTGGCTCAAACTTGTCTTGCATACACACGGTCACACAAAGTTGTCGGAAAATCCGATTGTTCTAAACGCGGTGACGTAAAACACGTACGTTGGGACTTTAAAAGGGGCAGTGGCCAATAGCTTTCATCTCTTTATTTATTCTGAGCATGCGTGGCACTTTGTCTGTCGGATTTGTGTACACACGATCAGAATTTCCGACAACGCATATTGTTGTCGGAAAATTTTATATCCTGCTCTCGAACTTTGTGTGTCGGAAAATCAGATGGAAAATGTGTGATGGAGCCTACACATGGTCGGAATTTCCGACAACAAGGTCCTATCACACATTTTCCGTCGGAAAATCCGACCGTGTGTACGGGGCATTAGACACAGCTATGTATTTACTTACATAAATTTATAAGCAGCATTTTGCACAGAGTACAGCTCAGTGTATTGCACCATACCAATCCTTATGTGTGGTGTCTGCATGTTTTCTTTTTAGTGTACTGACCCTGCAGTATGCAGTAGTGCCCCTAGCCTAAATTTAGTGCTGCGCGGCTGTAATTTGCCTTGCCTGGTAGGTTTTCCCTAAGTTTAGTGTTAGCATCTTCCTGCTGTTGGGGAGTATGCCTGGCAATAGTGTAAATCTGGCCATAGATAGATAAAATTCAGCTGGTTCAGCAGGGACCAACTGAATCTCGATCAGTGTGTGGCTGTCCCGGTTTAACAGAAGTTGACTGTTTGATTGACCTCTGTCAATGGGACAAGCTGGACTGTTTCTTTCTAACAGCCTGCTGATCATTGTATTCTGAAAGTGCTGGGTGAAGCTGTCAGAATACAAAGTCCTGGCAGGGGGAAGAGGGAAGGGGGAAGAGTTGAGGGTGGGGGAATTCTCCCTCATATGACGTTGTAGATGAAAATAGGCAGCCAACAACCTGAAACATCCAAAAGTGTATTTGCTACAAGGTGATAACAGGATAAAGCAGCTTACACATTTCAGCCAGTGCCCTTAGTCATAGCATTTGTGAGGGTGGCTGAACGGAAAAAAAAAAAATACCAGTCAACGCTTTAGAAGAGAAAAAGCATTGGGCAAGGGAATAAATAACTGGAATTGACCACAGAATGCGGGCTTACCTCACAGGCTTTGATACCGTATGTTCCCATTCTTCTAAGCTTTCTGCCCGAGGAAGGCGTGTTGTGCTTCAGAGATGCCCAAGCATGGAGCCTAAAGCATCTGGTTGTCCTGCTGGAGGGTATACTGTATCTAGGGAAAGTGGGACAGGAAGGAAATTACCTGGATTGGGGCACCACGGATGAACCCTTGTCTGAAGGTTGTCCTGGAGAGCTGGGTAGAAGCTACTGCCATTGGACATTACAGGAAGTTCTGGTGGCTAATCCTGGGGGGTACATGTGATGCACTGAAGCGGTCTGGATTAAAGGTCTTTTTTCTATACTGACTGCAAGTAGCGATATGGATTCTGCATTTTTTGGTCTTTTTGGGTATGGTATCCTATGGCCTAATCCCTCTCTTCCTAAGTTTAAATTGTATTTTTCTTTCTTCTTCTTTTACTTTGTTTAAACGGTCTTAAAGTGAGTGGTGCCCATTTTCTTCCACATTAATAAGGAGTAAAGTATTCTGCCATGTTGTGAAATGCTAGCCCGCCAAGCCACTTGAGGGTCCCTAACCACCTTTAGGGGGTAACAGGGTGCTACACAAGCTTTTTTTTCCCCCCCTGATGATTTTGCCAGTAACACATCTAGTCCTATGATGTCAACACTCATTCGCCTGTCAGGATAGTAGAACAAGATAGGACAATGAAAGCCACTGCCCACCCCTCCCCTATTCTATTCTCTATAACATAGAGCAATGTGGTTCTGTAAATCTCAGACAGCAATGTAATTGGTAACAGTCAGTACAGGAAGTTACAAGTTCAAAGGAATTCCAGCAAGGGGTATTTTCTTTTTAACTTTTCAAACCGTTATAAACAAAAAAGTCTTTCAATGCTATAATAACATACCAAAAGGAACCAAATAAGAGAAGTTCATTGTTAGAGTTTCCATACACTTTCGATTTTTAAATATGTCAGAAAATGTACTTTAATGCCGCGTACACACAGTCGGACTTTTCGTCTACAAAAGTCCGACAGCCCATCCGTCAGACTTTCGATGGACTTTTGGCGGACTTGCGGCAGACTAACGAACGGACTTGCCTACATACGATCACACAAAAGTCCGACGGATTCGTACGTGATGACGTACACCGGACTAAAATAAGGAAGTTGATAGCCAGTAGCCAATAGCTGCCCTAGTGTGGGTTTTTGTCCGTCGGACTAGCATACAGACGAGCGGATTTCTGGGTCCGGCGGAGTTACGACGTAAAGATTTGAAGCATGTTCCAAATCTAAAGTCCGTCAGATTTGCGGCTGGAAAAGTCCACTGAAAGTCCGGGGAAGCCCACACATGATCGGATTGTCAGCCGTATTTTGTCCGTCGGACTTTTGTACACGAAAAGTCCGACCGTGTGTACGCGGCATAACAGTTAGCTTCCTTTACAATCTTTGGAGTTTCAGTAGGTAGTGCAACCAAGCCTGAAAATGAAATGCATACAGGGAACACAACCTACTTCACGGTTTTTCATTCTAGCAGTGCTAGTTATACCAAGTCACCCTGTTGTATAAGAACCCTCTGGTTGTCGGTAACCTGGTAGTCTCAGAAAACTCAATATCCCTGCCTGGTATATCATAGGAGTCAAGGACTCCCAACTTGTGCAATATGTAAACTCCTGGTTAATCCACAAATGTATTTACACAACTGTCCCAATCCAACCATTATCAAGGCGCATCTGAATTAAAAGAAAAGTATAGCTTTTTTTAGAAAAAAACAAACATTTATACTCATCTTGGTGGATGCAACATCACTCCAATGCTGCATCTGTTCCCCTGCCGTCTCTGCAGTGAGAACTGAGCAATCAAACACCACTGATTGCTCAGTTTTCCCCCTCTGCTCTGAACAGAGAGCTGTGACCGGAACGCTGGGCTGTGGAGGGGGCGGGAGGGGCTGGCACAGGCTCTTAGCGGATCGCTGAGAGACTGAGCCAGCTGCCGGTCAAGGGTTCTGGTTGGGTCCCAACCATATGGTCAAAATCTTTTCAGAGCCTAGACCGGCTCTCTGTGATGTCAGCTGACAGCAGGTTTTAGCCCGCTGTCAGCTAAAAAGAGGTCACAGGAGTGCAGAACGAACTCCACTCTTGTAATCCATAGAAAAAAGTATAGCCCAAAAAAACTTTGGCTACACTTATCCTTTAAGAAGGTCATAATATACCAAAACAGTAATTGGCAAGAGGCTGAAGTCCCGACAAAATTCATTCAAAACCCCTGTTAAGTCTGACCTTTTGACTAAAATATAAAACAGAGAGAGGACTATATTTTACCATAGAGTTGGTGTCTCCTGGAAATTATTAGCTGCTCATGAGATTGTGAGGCACTAACTCTGGTCTTCAGTTCTTTGAGGTTTTACAGAAATAGGCAGGCTGAGAAACTGGACATTGAAATTAGGAAAAAATTCCACAAAGTTGAATTTGGTTGATAGACAACTTTTTTTTTTTTCTACCGAGATGAGTCATTTTTCCACTTGGCAGATAAAAGAACATGGATAGAAAAGCAATTTCAGAGTTTGTTTAAAAGGAAGCTCGTTCAGGACTCGGTTCCAGAGCTATAAATGTCTTGTTTATCAAACAAATATCAAGTAGTTTGAACAAGTCATATATAAAATGTAGGCGCAAACATGCTATATAAATGAATTTAGACTAAATGTACCCATGTACATAAGATAGTAGTCACACAATCCAGGGAACAGGAGAAACAGTCTAGAAAAACTCATCTTAGATGAGCGATCCTCCAGATAGGTCATCCTGGGGCTGTGTCAAGATAGCTCGTAGACATAGGATTGTTCCCAGTGAGTGTAACTGTACCCATAGACATAAGACAGATAGGTCAGCCCAGGGCTTTGTGAACTTAGCTCATGGACATACAATTGTTCCCCAGGAATGTGGACTAAGGTTACACATTGACATAAGATGGCAGCCGCAAAATCCAAGAAACAATAGCATCAGTCTGGGAAAACCCATCAGACCACCCCCCAGGTTGGCTGTGTTCACATGTCAAGGTAGCTCATAGACATACAATGGTTTCCCACTGAGATTGTTAGCAGCTTGTTTGAATGCCACTAATATGTATATGAGAACCTCATATTTGCCAATTATTAAAGAAACAGTCCACCCAAAAGTGATGTATTATAGGAAATAGGACCAAGTTGGCTGAAACAGACCCTGACATAGATGTCTTGAATACTCCAAAATTTAGATCTTCCTGGCATAATTCCTGTTCTCCTGGAAGTTTTGGGTGTTCTTGCTCACCTTCAGTGTTCCAAGTTCCTCTTTTGGAATTCTCCGAAATATAAAGTAAGCAATTCAAAACAGAGAGTGGCCACAGCATCCAAGAACTAAAGTCCAGATATCACTTGGCCTGTATGCTTTACTTGTCAAACACGTGCCAACTGTAATGCAATGCAAGACATCATTGATATCTTCAAATATAATGCCCCCTGGGATCACTTTAAAGAGGTTAATAAAGTAAAATAACACAGGAAATTGCAGTATATCACATAAGCCATCAACTGTGTAAATCAACCCATTGACCAATTAATTAAAAGATCCTTGAGAACCACTGTCAGGTTTTTACCTCTGTCTGTAACCTAAATTGAGAGATCCCCCTCACTTCCTGTCCCTGTGACACCTGTACATGAAATGAGAGTGCAGTTGTCACCTGGACAGGAAAACACAGGCAGCAGTATACATGACATTCTGCCCTTTCTACTAAAATTGTATTTTGTTTTGATTTGTGTTTCTGTTAAGGGACTTACCCACTATTCCCAGTCTGGATGGGAATTGAAATAAAATTCCCCCAACAGGGACGCAGGCCACAAAAGCTTGAGAGCATTTTTCTAGCATAGCCCCCAGCTGTTAGTTATTTGGATGGACTTTCCCTCTTCCGCAACCAAATCTTTGTTATTCTTTCCTCAAAGTGATTGGAAAGGATATTTTTTTTTATCCACTCTCCGCTACTTCTTTTTATGAAGGATTTAAGGCAGGCTGTGTATAGACACAGCTTAGCCACCCTCTGCCCCGACACAGCCACCGACAACCCCCCCCCCCCCCCTAGAATTTGGCTGGCAGCAACTACCAAAAATGTTATACTACAATGCCTCAAGCAATTGCAATTGTCACATATAATCACCATAATGAGTGTGTAATATGCTTGTTTCCTATGATCAGCAACTCCATCTAATGGCCATAATTCTGTATTTTCCTAATTGAGGGATTTCAGGAAAATATCACATTATGGCCACTGAATGGAGCATATGATGATAGGAAATAAACATGTAGCGGTACCCCCATAGGGGCTGTTGAGTGATTGTGGGCCACCTGTCCCCCTGCCCAGCCCGGCATTCACTTCCAGACACTCCAAGACAATGAACAAGTCCATCAGCTTTGTTTTTGTATTTTTATTGAGCGATTAGAACTTGGATGGGGTTAAAGCGGTTGTATACCTGCACGTTTAAAAAAAATTAAAGTTACGTACCGGTAACGTCTTTTCCTGTAGTCTTTCAGGACAGCCACAATAGAGAGATAGTCTCCTCCCCTTCCTCTGGAAACACTGCGCCAGCCCATAAATTCTCTCCTCCCCTGCCAGACCTCAGTTCTTTCAAGAGTACCTCCGGCTAGCTGGGGAGACACAAGAACACATTAATAACATACCAATCAATATCATTATCATATTGCGTTCCGGTCTTAATAAGACCCCCCCAAGCTTAGGGTGGGTAACTAGGGCTGTCCTGAAAGACTACAGGAAAAGACGTTACCGGTACGTAACTTTAATTTTCCCTTTTCGTCATTTCAGGACAGCCACAATAGAGAGGATAATCGAGCACTTACCAATTAGGGTGGGACTACAGCTTGCAGAACTTTTCGCCCAAAAGACTGCTCACCTGCCGCCACCAGGTCCACTCTGTAATGTCTAACGAAAGTGGAGTAGCTGGACCATGTCGCTGCCTTGCATATTTGCTCTGGCGTTGCTCCAGCCTTCTCTGCCTGGGAAGTTGCCACTGCTCTGGTGGAGTGTGCCTTTATGCCTCTAGGGATCTCCTTCCCTGCTAAAGAATATGCCTGCCCAATAGCCAATCTAAGCCATCTGGCAATCGTGCGTCGGGACGCTCTGAGACCCTTTCTGGCCCCAGAAAACAAAATAAATAGAGAATCAGACTTCCTTATCATTTTAGTCATCTCTAGGTATTGTAGGATACACCTCCTCACATCTAAAAAATGAAATTTTAGTTCCCTTTCACCTGAAGGATTGGGACAAAACGAGGGTAGGACTATTTCCTGGCTTCTGTGAAAGCCTGACGCCACTTTAGGCAAAAAAGCTGGATCAGTCTTAAGGACTATCCTGTCTGGCAAAATAACACAAAAAGGAGGTCTAATTGATAATGCCTCAATTTCGCTGACTCTCCTGGCAGTTGTCACTGCTACTAAAAATACTGTTTTTAGGGTAAGCTCCCTTAACAGGCACTTGTCCAATGGCTCAAAGGGAATACCCGTAAGGCTCTGTAAAACCAGAGATAGATCCCACCCGGGAAAGGGTGGACCTCGGGTAGGTCTCTGTCTTGACAGTGCCCTAAAGAATCTGACCACCCATGGATTGGTAGCCAGAGACTTCTCCAGATAAACACTGAGTGCTGAAACCTGACTTTTAAGGGTGCCTACGGATAACCCCTTGTCCGCTCCACACTGCAGAAACTCCAACACAGCTACGGGACTCTGCACCGAGAAGGAGTTTTCTATGCACCATTTGTTGAAAAGGAGCCAGACCTTTTTGTAAATCTTACGTGTCTCCTTTTTTCTACTGTTGAGGAGGGTGGAGATTAAGCTCTCTGAAAATCCCTTAGATTTTAAAATACCCTCCTCAGTAGCCAGGCCGCTAACTTCCACTGCTGCACTTGTGGGCAGAGGACTGGACCCTGCGACAGAAGATCCTTTCGAGGTGGAAGGAAAAGGGGCGGCTCCGCTGCTAACTGACTGAGGATTGAAAACCATACCCTTTTCGGCCAATGTGGAGCTACTAGAATGAGAGAGGTGCTCTCTAGTTGAAACTTCCTCAGAACCGCCGGTAATAGCACCGGAGGGGGGAAGGCGTAGCATGTCCTGAAATGCCAGTTCTGAGACAATGCGTCCACCCCCAGTGCTCCTTCCCCTGCATGTAGGGAGAAAAAACAGGGGGTTTTCGCGTTGTCTTTTGAAGCGAAAAGATCTACTTCCGGGGGTCCCCATTTCTCGGATATGAGATTGAAGACCTCCTGGTTGAGGGCCCAATCTCCCTCCTTTAGACTCCTCCGGCTGAGGAAATCTGCGATTATATTTTTCTCCCCTCTCAGAAAAACCGCTGAGAGTGAGAGAGTGTTGGACTCGGCCCAGCTTAGAATATCCTCTGCTAGGGCCAACAGACTTCCGCTCCTGGTGCCTCCCTGCTTGTTTATATAGGCCACGGTGGATGAGTTGTCCGACCGTACCTGTATATGGTGGCCCTGGAGTTCCTTTTTGAAAAATCTGAGGGCTAGGCCCACTGCCTTCAGCTCTTTCCAGTTGGAAGATCTTTGCAGTTCGTCGCCCTTCCATGTGCCCTGCGCTAGAAGGGATCCCAAATGTGCCCCCCAGCCTTTGCCACTTGCGTCCGTGGTTACGATCTGCGGGACTGGGATAAGCCACAGACGTCCTTGTGACAAATTCACTTCCTTCCTCCACCACCAAAGAGATATCTTTATTTGATGGGGAACCTGTACTAAGGTGTCTAGATCCCTCTGACTGTGGTCCCATACTCTTAGTACATAAGATTGCAGGGGACGAAAATGTAATCCTGCCCACTGCACTGCTGGAAGAGTCGACGTTAGAAGGCCTAACGTAGACATTATGGACCTTTTTGACACCAGCTGGTTGCACTGGAGGGAGAGAACTGCTCTGTCCAGCTTTAGAATCTTTTCCCTTGGCAGGAAAACCCTCAAAAGCGTAGTGTCCAGCAGGTATCCCAGGTACACAATGCGCTGTGAAGGAATGAGACTGGACTTTTCTAAGTTCAGCAGCCATCCCAACCCTGTTAGTACCCTCTTGGTTAGATCGAGGTCCTTGATCAACTGTTCTGGGGATACTGCAAACAGTAGCAGGTCGTCCAGATAGGCTATGACTGACACCCCCTGGAGTCGCAGGAAGGCCAAGGCCTCTGCCAGTACCTTTGTGAATATGCGGGGCGAGGAGGATAGCCCGAAAGGTAGTGCTTGAAACTGTAGATGCAGTATTGTACCTTTCAGGTCTATTGCTAACCGGAGAAACTTTTGGGAAGTTTCTGCGATAGGGACGTGTAGATACGCGTCCCTGAGGTCCAGAGACACCATGTAGCAGTTGTGTGGCAGCAGGGCCCTGACCGTGAAAATTGATTCCATGCGGAATCTTCTGTAGCAAATTGACCTGTTTAAGGGTTTTAAATTCAGAATCAATCTGAATTTCCCTGAGGGTTTTTTCACCACAAATACGTGGGAATAGAACCCCTCTCCTTCCTGCCCCTTTGGTACTCTGCGAACTACGTCTTGAATCTCCAGTTCTTTCAGGGCGTCGACCAAAGCATCGGCCTTTGCTGTGCAGGTGGAGAGCTGCGTAACCAGGAACCTCTGCGGAGGGGGCTTTGAGAATTCCAGGAGATACCCCCTTCTTATGATCCCCAGGATAAATCGATTGGGAGAGAGGGTCTCCCACTGTGGAAGAAAGGCCCCCAGTCTTCCTCCCACCGTCCCTAGAGAGTCATTGATCTTTACGGGTTTCCTTACCTCTTTGGCCCCAAGTTTTCTTCCCTTGTTTGGGAGATTCCTTGCCTTTTTTCGGACGAAACCCCTTCCTTGTCTGAGCTGGGGCCTTCCGTTTAAGCGGAAAGGACTTCTTTTTCTGCACAGTGTCTCCCCACCGGAGGAAACACTAATAACTGAGGTCTGGCAGGGGAGGAGAGAATTTATGGGCTGGCGCAGTGTTTCCAGAGGAAGGGGAGGAGACTATCTCTCTATTGTGGCTGTCCTGAAATGACGAAAAGGGAAAAAAAGCAAAAGGCATAATGAGCTAGTATGCACCGCATATTTTATGGGATGACCAGAAAACGATTCTTGCATGGTTTGGGACAAGTTAGATATTCTCCTCCTGCACAACACTTGCTGCAGACTCTCTCTCCTTCTCCCTCCAGCACAATTCTTCAGGCACATGGTTAGGCGCGAGCCCCTTTAGTGTAGCAACAGAAATGGGAAAGTCTTTAGTGCTAGCTGATCTCTTTGGTGGACTACTGATCCCAGTCAGCCCCTTGCAAACCCTGACAGCTCTCCGAGCTGCAGCAGCCCAACTTTGCCAGTAACATCACAGTCTCTCCCGCTGGCTTACCAGCCATCTCTAGACTGCACACCCCCAGTCCTCTCCAGCATGCCTCTGCCAGCTCTCCCAACTGTGCCTGCCACTCACTGACACTTGATGGATCCCTCCTGGAGACTTTCCCGGCAGTCCTCCATTGTCCTCTCCTGCTCAGGACACCCCTGAGTTGCATGGCGTTCCTGTTCAGCTCTGAGCCCCTGGCCCAAGGTCACCCCCCCCCAGACTGGGGGCCCCCCTCCAAGGCCCCGACAGCCTAACACTCCATCTTCCACCTGAACAACTCCTCCCCAGCTGGGCTGACTCCAGGCATTTAGGGATGCCTGCCCCCTGCCAATCCAGGTTGGGGATAGGTCAGGGCTCCTTAGAACATCCCAGACAGCTCCACCCCTCTTGGTGGGGACCTTCCTTTTAGAAGCCTCTAGAAGCAGAAGGGAGGTAACCGAAAGATGAAGCTAGCGGTGAGTCACCAGCCTACTTTAGGCAACTCCCAGCCCTACAGATCAAAACAAACAGGCCAAGCTTTTAGCTAGGCCTGCCTAAATTTACCTGCTCTACCAAAAAAACTATATCTAGCACCTACCTAAATGTAGAGGGTACTACAAACACTACTCGGATTAAAGTAATTATTTGCAACAGCAAATTCTTCTGAATAGAACCCGAAGGCTTTCATTCAAACTCAAAATTAGTTAGGACAATATGAAGGAAAAGTAGTGGTGAAAAACCCAATAAATTTTTGTGTATTCTTAATGTGGAGTGCATAACTGTAGTCATGGCAAGGGTGTGTCTGCCGCCTACATACTTTGTACTAAGAGGTGTCTGTCTTACTCATGTCAGAAAGTTGTACAGTATGCATTTTATGCTACTGATCAGATACTGGCGGTATCTGCTGGTACCCACACACATGGGATTGAACACAGCCTGATCACACAACTGCCATGTCTATGCCTAGTTTTAAATGCAGTATTAGCTGCATCATTGCACTTCATATAGCCTTGAGAATCTTCCAATGCATCTGCTGGGAAATCATTCTTTAGGTCATTAAATAATAGTTTTAACAATACACTATAAACCTGTTTAGTTTTAATGGGCAACTCCACTGTACTTTACTATAAATCAGTCAGGATAAATAAACACGTGAAGAATAGCCTCATGGGGAATAATCTGCAGGCGACATTAACTTCCTATTCAGATGCTATTGTCATTGGGATTTCCTTTCTGAGTCACTAGCAGGACGTGTACAGTACTTATGTTAGGAAATACTCATAGAGAATAGGGTAGTAAATAGCGTCTTTCAAGGATTATGGAACAGTAAGAAATTTCAAACAATTTGCAATCTGTTGTTGAAAACAGTTTTTGTTTCATTTATAGGCAAGGGAAGGGTCAAAATCCAGATCATGGAATATGTTGCAACAGGTAGGAAAATTTCAGCATGTGATGACTTGGTAATCAAGCAGTCACTGTGGAAGAACAATTTTGTGACCGCTTTTTAATCCAAGTACCAGCACTTTTTTCCCGTAGACCATTAGTCTCCAACCTTTTGCTTGGTAGCGAGTAAAGAAGGTGCCTGCTGCCAGAGCTTACTTGGATACTACAAACCAGAAGCACAGGTGGACATTGCTAAGAATAGAAGTGAGCACTGTTATGGTCTACTTGAGAGTGTGAGGCGTTTAGCACCCACCTGACCCACATCTGGTATAAAGTCCCAGTGGGCTCTTGTGCTACTTCACAATCTGCAAAAATAGTCTGGATTTTGCCTCTCATTGGCCCCCTCCAAGTGCCCTCCACCTTGACTCTCCCTATACTGTACTCCTCACTACCACGCATACCCAGCACTCTCCCCATTGCCTCCCCAATCAGCCAGAGGCTGGAACTGCAGTCTTGTGATCGCTAGAGATATTATTGTAGAAAAGCCTTTCTCAAGCACTTTTACCCCAGAGGAACCCTGATAAAATAACTGGGATCAGTGCTAAGAATGCCCCCAGTACAGTGGTGGTCAGACTACCATCCTTCAGACAGCCAAAATGGCAGCTGGCTCTTCCAAGTGCCATTGGACTTGGAATTATGCAGGCACCATCAAGTGGGAGGTCAATCAACCACAGCTCACGGATCTCCTAGCAATCTCTGGAGGAACCCTAGTTGAGAATGGCTGTTGTAGATCCGCAATGCAGACTTATTGGTGTTGACTTACTAAAGGCAAATAGGCTGTTCCAGCACTGTGTCTTGGCCTAGGCTGACTAGGCCTAAGGCGGCACTTTGCGTCGGGGGGGCGTCAAATAAGGCGCCCCGCCAAAATGTCCCCCCCTTCTCCCGAGTCCCGGCTCCTGCACAAAAACTGTCCCCAGCTGGTGGCTTGCTGTAGCGCAGTGGCTCTCAACCATCCTAGTGCTGTGACCCCTTGATAAAATTTCCCAAGTTGTGGGGACCCCTAACAGTAAAATATATTTTCGTAGCGTGGGTTGTCAGCACCCAAGGCAGGACAAGTAATTTGCGCCTCTAAGCCATGGACATTTAGCGCTCCCTGAGTCCTTTTAATGGCAACTATAATCACAGGTAGTGTAACTCACTGTGTCTCCGAATTTGTGATGTCCCGTAGCAGTGTCACCTATGACGAAATCAGGAGATAGGGTCTCCTCCAGCCCCTCCCACTTCACATTCCCCACCAGTCAGCTGACCTCTAGTCTCTGCCACCCCAGCCATGCCGTGAACTGAATGGGCACCTGCGAAGAGGCTAATGGGCAGCCACGGGCTCCAGGAACAGCCCAGCTGGGCGGCCACAGGCTCCAGGGATAGCCCTGCTGGGCAGCCGCAAAAAGGCTGGGAGAGAGGTGCGGGCTTCAGGAGCAGCCCAGGATTCGGTGACCCCTGCCAAATCATCATTCGACCCCCAAGGGGGTCCCGACCCCCAGGTTGAGAACCACTGCTGTAGCGGGACTGTTATTGGTGGTGACTGGGAAAGGGCTGGTGCTAGTTATAGGGCATACTTGGCCAAGGGGGGGGGGGCAGGGACTGGCGCCCCCATAAAGCGTCCGGTGACTGGCCAGACCAACCGCACTTAAAGCATCTGGAGCATTCCGCCTCGTTGGCATCCTTACGTCCTATCGCAGCTTTCTCCTGGCTCCCGGCCCGGGCTCTGTGACGACGATAGGAGAGAGGAGGACGAGGGGAACCCCCAGCCCAGGACAGGTACGATTCTTATACCTCTTGAGCACTTCATAGGTGATACCACTTCAGTTCCTGTTCTGATATGCTGCACCGACGGGACTGTACTGATTGGCACTGATAAGGCTGCACTGATGAGGCTGCAGTGATAGCTTGCACTGATGGGCACTGGTAGGCTGCACCGATAAGCTGCCCTGATGGGCACTTTTAATGTACAGAGAGGAAAAGGTGGAGTCCAAAGAGGAAGGGGCGAGGTTTACAGATGACAGGGCACGTCTTAAACAGGAAGGGGTGGGTTATATTTAAATTAGGGGGGTGCAAGTTTAGTCAGGCCTAGGGCAGCACAAAACCTAAATACACCACTAGGCTGTTCACATTGCAAGAGAATTTATACCAGAGCTTAGTGAATGTGGTAAAGTTTCACTTTTCAAAGAATACCCCATCAAGTACAAAGAAAATAAAATGGTTAGAACATTATTGGATGATGGAAGTCAGCAAAGCTTCATTCCCTTGCAAACTTTGCTTGCCAAGTGAACAGTCTATTGCCTTCAATAAATCATCCCCAATGTGTCAGTGATTGCAGGCCAAGGTTACCATTTTGTGGATGTCAGGTGTCTTAAAAGGCACTTGTCACTGATGAATAACAAAGGCTGCCATAACTGAGAATGCTAGTTTCCTGGCTCTCATGCTGAAACTTTGGGAGCCAGTTTTGTCCAGGTAGCAGATCCAAAACACCTATAGCAATAGGGAATTCTGACACAACTTAAAGTGTGTGTATTTATTCTTTTTTCTGTCAGAAACAAAATGAGACAGACAGAAGTACAGTTAAGGCCCCTTTCACACTTGTGCGACTTCAAAGTCGCGCAGTTTCGGCATTAACCAGTCTCAGCTTTTGCCTAGAAAGTCGTACTGAAATCGTGTCTATATTATTCAGGCATGATTTGCATGCTACTTGAGGGTTTAACATTGAGGTCTTTGGAGTACAACTCGCATGGAAGTTGGACCAAAGTAGTGCATGGACTACTTTGAAGTCAGCACAACTTAAAGTCGTGCCAATATGAATGGTAGTCATTGAAAATCATGTAGAATGACTTGTCGTCATACGATTTTGCAGTACAAAATCATGGGACAAGTCGTACAAGTGTGAAATCACACTTGTTTAATAATTAAAGTAGAAAAGAACAAACGTAGTCAAAACATAGCCAGAGTTCAGTAAACGGAACGGATAGTCAGCCAAGCCAGAAGTCAGCGATCAAAGTAGTGGAACAGCAAGCAGGATCTGGAGCCAGAAGGGATGTCAGCAAAGCCAGTCTTTAACCACTTTAGCCCCGGAAGGATTTACCCCCTTCCTGACCAGAACGTTTTTTGCGATCCGGCACTGCGTCCCTTTAATTGACAATTGCGCAGTCCTGCGACGTGGCTCCAAAACAATATTGACGTTCTTTTTTTCCCACAAATAGAGCTTTCTTTTGATGGTATTTGATCATCTCTGCGATTTTTATTTTTTGCGCCATCAACAAAATAAGAGCGACAATTTTGAAAAAAACGCATTATTTTTTACATTTTGCTATAAGAATTATCCCCCCAAAAATATATCAAAAAAACATTTTTTTCCTCAGCCGAGAAAAAAAAAAAAAAAAAAAAAAAAAAAAAAAAAATCGCAATAAGCGTGTATTGATTTGTTTGCGCAAAAGTTATAGAGTTTACAAAATAGGGGATACTTTTATGGCATTTTCATTAATAATTTTTTTTTTTACTAGTAATGGCGGCGATCAGCGATTTTTATTGTGACTGCGACGTTATGGCCGACATGTCGGACATTTTTTACACATTTTTGGGACCATTGTCATTTATACAGCAATCAGTGCTATAAAAATGCATTGATTTCTGTATAAATGACACTGGCAGTGAAGGGGTTAACACTAGGGGGCGGGGAGGGGTTAAGTGTGTCCTAGGGGAGTGATTTCTAACCGTCAGGGGGATGGGCTGGTGCGTGACGTCACTGATCTCTGCTCCGATGACAGGGAGCAGAGATCGAGTGACACTTGTCACTAGGCAGTACGGGAAGATGCTGTTTACAACGGCATCTCCCAGTTCGTCCTCTCCTTGAGGCGATCGTGGGTATGCCCGCGGTGATCGAGTCCGCGGGACCCGCGACCCGACTCACGGAGATCGCGGCAGGCGCACACGGCGGCAAATTCAAATGCGCAGCTGTACCATTCTGCCGACGTATATCTACAGGAGCCGTTCGGGAACCGGTTAAACAGGAACGCAGGAGATGTTTCTTGTGATGTTGACCAAGGCGAAGGCAGAGACCCTCTGGACTGGACGGCTTAAGTAGGCAGGACTGACGAGCAGGATATCATCAACAGCTGAGTAAATGTGGAGAGAGATGGAAGCTGGCAATTAGCCGACAGCTGAGGGGCCAGCTCTGAGAAGGAAGGGCTGAGCCCAGCCCTGACATTGTCCCAACATACTAAAGGCATTTTTAACAGACCAGCAATGGCAGCCCCCATACTTTCTTGCATGACAAGTTCATTTCAATAATAAGCAATGCTGTCCCAGAACAGAACGAGCAAAGATTCCAGGCATGAACAGAGGAAGGGGTCTCTATATGCGCAGAAAACCTAGATGGTAACTTCAGAGGGAAGGGGCAGTAGTATTATGGGCGTGGCGAGATGGCATGAAATATACAATAATGGCTTTTTATTGATACAAAAAAAAAATGTTAAAAACAAGGAGGAAATGTTAGGTACTGGACATAATTAAATTGTTTTCCTGTTGTTAGAAACTTGTTATGGGAGTGATATGTGGGTAGCCACAAAGCCTGAAGATGCTATTTGGGCTGGTTGTTATTCTGACCCTCTGACCTCATGCATGCCTGTTGCAGGCCAGTGACACACTGAAGCCAGAAATAGAATGATGGCCCTGGAACTAGCATTTTAAAAAACTAGTCTGCAATAGCAGCGGTTATATTTTTATTCTTATTTTACAGATGTTTTTATTAACACAAGACACATTGCTTTAAGCTGTAATATGCATAGTTAATTATAAATATTCAATTGATCTCGCTAATAACCCTTAGCAGCAGACTTCCATCCTGGTAACTTCAAAAAGGCAATGCCAATCTCCATTGCAGATTTACCAATATGGAGATGTGTGTGCATATGCTTTACAGACGGTCATGGTGTGCCGCTTCAGCTGTGTTATCTGCCTTTACCATGTGCTTGTCATTCTGTGTAAGATCCAGCATAAAGGAAAAAGATTACACTGTACAAACCCAGTTTATTGTAAGGAAATGAGTTCCCAGGTTATCTGGATGTCCATGCGTTCCTACTCAGAAAGAAAACAGCTCTAATAAAAGCAGGGAAACAGCTACATGACCCATAACCACATTACAGCCCCACTGAAGACACAGAAATATATATTTAGCCATATAGACATTATACTAATTACAAGCGGTCCCCGGGTTACAAACAAGTTGTTCTTAACCACTTGCCAACCGATGCACGCCGATATACGTTGGCACAATGGCAGCGGTGGGCAAATGGGTGTACCTGTACGTGCCCTTTAAATTGGCGGGGCTAGCGGGCGTGTGCCGTGGGACCCGATGTCCGCCGGTCTCCCGGCGATCGTGTCATGGACCCACAGAACAGGAAGATGCCTATGTAAACAAGGCATTTCCCCATTCTGCCTTGTGACATGACAGAGATCACTGCTCCCTGTCATCAGGAGCAGTGATCCCTATCATGTGAGTGGAAGCCCATCCCACCCATAGTTAGAATCACTACCTAGGACACACTTAACCCCTTGATCGCCCCCTAGTGTTTAACCCCCTTCCCTGCCAGTGACATTTACACAGTAATCAGTGCATTTTTATAGCACTGATCGCTGTATAAATGGCAATGGTCCCAAAATAGTGTCAAAAGTGTCCGATGTGTCCGCCATAATGTCGCAGTCACAATAAAAAA
The DNA here is from genome assembly GCA_037952925.1 of Lithobates clamitans. Classification (NCBI taxonomy): domain Eukaryota; kingdom Metazoa; phylum Chordata; class Amphibia; order Anura; family Ranidae; genus Lithobates; species Lithobates clamitans. The sequence goes on along the minus strand of JBBGZY010000096.1, from coordinate 1,273,029 downwards.
CGCAGATCGAAGCCATTACTAATATAAAAAAAAAAAAAAAAAAAAAAATGTATAATAAAAACTATCCCCTATTTTGTAGGCGCTATAACTTTTGAGCAAACCAATCAATATACACTTTTTGCGATTTTTTTTTTTTTTACCAAAAATATGTAGAAGAATACATAATCGGCCTAAACTGAGGAAAAAATTCTGTTTTTTTTTATATTTTTGGAGCATATTTTCTATAGCAAAAAAAAAAAATATTTCTTAATTTCAAAATTGTCACTCTTTTTTTTGTTTATAGCGCAAAACATAAAAATTGCAGAGGTGATCAAATGCCACCAAAAGAAAGCTCCATTTGTGGTGAAAAAAAAAGGACATCAATTTTGTTTGGGAGCCACGCCGCACGGCCGCACAATTGTCAGTTAAAGCGGCGCAGTGCCGAATCCCAAAAAGTGCTCTGGGCAGGAAGGGGGTAAACTCTTCCGGGGCTGAAGCGGTTAAAGTTGAATTTCGGAACAGGTATATTTCAGCCAAACAAAATTTTTTTTTTTCGTTTTTTTTGGATAGCACCAAACACTGTAACATTTGTTTTTCTGTCTGTGCCCCTGTTCACCTCACTTTCTGTCCCTGTGACAATTGGATTTTGAAAATTTTGGGTTGTTGTGGAAACAAGGATTGCTGATAAAGCTTCAGTTTGAAACAGCTTTTTCTCCCACGATAATGCTTACAGGAGTGAATTTCTCTTCCTAGGGGTAGATTTCCCATTGTCTTCCTCTGTTTGTAAGTCAGATGTTTGTAGCCGCCTGTATAGGGACCCTACCGTAAACTGGAGTGTTTCTATCCCAAATTTAGTATGCAGGTCGGTTGTAGCCAGCCTGATCTCTGACTTCAGCTCAATAGTGGCTGCACACAGACACCAGCTCCCTGGTGAATGAAATGGGTAAAAGATGGCTTCAGCTCCTGTTCTCCACCTGTTGAAACTCCTCAGATGCTTTTTGCTATTTTTATGGGGTTTAATCAGAGACCTCTACGATTTAGTCCCTAAAAGGGCAAAATGCATCAAAGGCGTTCTCTAGGGGTGGAGAACAGGAGCTAAAGCCATCTTTTACCTGTCCCATTCACATTTATGCAACAGGGAGTCTGCGTCTGTGTGCAGACGGCCACCATTTTGTTGAAGTCTACTGGAGCCTGACAAGCCGATCCTTTCTGTCCTGCACCAATCTATCCCCATATTGATCCGGTTGATACAGGGGCATTTGAGTGGTACTATTTTCATTGTTTCACCCTGAGGTCTGGTTATGTTTTCTGAATTTGTTGGGTTTCCCCTAGCCCTAGGGCACAGTTTACTTCTGCCTGCCCCTAGGGAGCGATCTCCAGTGGATAGAGCAAAAAGATGCAAAATTATTGGTTATGGATATTTATTTCCCTCTTGCTAATCACTAATAGGTTTATTGCCAGTGATGTGGGCTGGGTAAGGAAACAAAAGTTTGGGGATCCTTCTAGAAGGGTCTTTTAATCCCAGACTTTGCCTGGAGAGCATGTCAATGTGAGGGATCCCATCATTGCCCTTGGGCATGGTGAGAAAAGCAGAGTAACTTTGCCTCCCTAGGTCTGATGCCTCGGCAGGGATCAGCTTCAGAGCCAAGTCCCATTGACATTAGGCCTACACTGGGGCCTAGGGGACAAAAAATGACTTTTAAAGGGGGCACTTTTGGAAATGTTTGTCTAGTTCGTTGTCAGACTCGGCCTAAAGGGGGTTGTAAACCCTCATGTTTTTTCACCCTAATACATCCTATGCATTATGGTGAAAAAACTTCTGTCACTGACCAGCCCCCCAGCCCCCTGTTTTACTCACCTGAGTCCAGTAATTCCCACACCGGAGAGTTGTCTCGGCTCTTGACTGGATAGATAGCAGCGCAGCCATTGGCTCCCGCTGCTGTCAATCGAATCCAAAGACGCGGGCACCGGGGCAAGTCCGGCATTCTGCATTTATGGACGCAAATGCTGGATTCGGGAGCGCGCCTGCAAAGCAACCCCCTGGGAGAGCGCTTCTCCTAGGGGGTTATGCAATGCGGGGGAAGGAGCTACCAGCGCCGCCAGGAGACCCCAGAAGTTGAGGATCCGGGCCACTCTGTGCAAAACAAACTGCACATTGGAGGTAAGTATAACTTTTTTTTTTTTTTTTTAAATAACAAACACAAAGCCTTACAATCACTTTAAAAGGCACACAACTGAAGAGTGCCAGTCTTGATTAAAGACACACTACTAGCCTTAGAGAGGCATAAGTCATTTATTTTTGAGCGGAGGTGGGAGCACACTTTTCCACTATTTGGGTATTCTGTTACCCCCTAAACCCCCTCTGCCCTGAAAGCCAAACCAATAAAACCTGCACCCAAATGGCGCCCAAGCTGAGGAAGTGACCTCCTGTGTTCACTAAGCAGCACTTGGCACAGGACCAGAAAGCTAGCAGCGATCACTGTGGTAGCGGTACCTATACAGTGATCCCACAGGTATGGCACATACATACCTATGTACATTTGTCTAAGCTAGGCTGGTGTTAACTTTGAAAGCAAAAAAAAAAATGGAATTCAGCTTTAAGAAAGTCTTCATACTGAGGAACTGAATGTGGAGGAAGCAGATTACTCACATAGCTTTTGTCTAACGTTGCTCACAAGTCTTTTGTAATATCGTACTGGCAGTGATGAAGAAAATCTAATTAAAGTAGAACACCAGATGTAAGATGTAATTCAATGTACTCTTCAAGATTCAGCTTGTTTTATGAGCATATGTGATGTACTCAAATCTGCTACAAACAGTCGCAATTTTTTTTTTTTTAAACGGGTGAGAATTCTAGAACATCTGAGCTTCTAAAGTATACTAGCCAAAGTAATATAATACACAGAACATAGAAGCCACAATCAGATTAGATGAAGCTATCAATAGTCTGAGCAGGCATGGTTACCCAATTAGTGCAAATGTAATAAATGAATATATAAAAATGTACACATAATAGAGTGGTTGCTCTATCATTTCTGTGCATCTTAATAAAAATCTGTACTTGCACCTATACTTAGGATATCACACAAGAACACAGTATGTAACATCAGGGAAGTTCTATTGTAATACAGGTACCCCTAAACGTAAAACTATTGTCATCCAATCTGACTGACAATAGACTAGAAATCAGTTGTATGGCTGGGATATATTCAACCTGTGTAGACACTACAAGGCCAGCCATAGAAGGAGCAAATTGCTTTCCTGCAAACATGGGTTGACAGGGGAATCCTAACCACCGTGCCATCGTGGTCTCCCGGCGGGGGGGGGTGGAGCTGTCCCCGCTGGGAGAACACAGTGATTATTGCTAGTGGCTTTAACAGCCACTTGCAATAGCTCAACCACTCGCATGTAAAATTCAGCAGGCTGGTTGATCAGTTTTGGTACACTCAGCCTACTCATACATGGTTCAGATCTCGGCTGGTTCCTGGTCGGCTTAAGTCAACCAATTACAATTGTAAGATAATAGCACTGCAATCCAATCATGTAATCAAGGCAGGGGCGGATCCAGAGTCTCAGGAGGGGCACTGCCAGAAAATAAGGTGCTGCTTATAGAACTGTACTTAAAACGTATCATACAGTTAGCTAGTTAAAGTGGTGTTCCGGCTGAAGTTATACTTTTTAAATAAAAATACCCCTATAATACACAAACCTAATGTATTCTAGTAAAGTTAGTCTGTAAACTAAGGTCTGTTTTGTTAGTTTATAAAATAACAAATTACTGCTATAAACTAACAGCAGGCCGTGGCCATCTTAAGTGTGGGCATCTGAAGCCAGTCTGTATTTCTTCCTGGATCTCATCCTTGCAGATCTCGCACATGCTCAGTGCAGCACAAGCAGTGTAATAGGTTTCAGGTCAGGTTTCCATAGCAACGGCAGTGTCAGAGGAAATTTCCGCCCCTTCCCAGAAGGCATTGCAAACAGGAAATGATGCGATGGGCCACGGCCAGGGAGGAGGAAGTGAAAAATGAATACAGCAGATATACAGTAGGTGCTGAGAAAAAAAATAAAAAAATATCCAATTCGTTTACAGTGCACAGTTTAGTGAGGGATGCTGAAGAGTTGTAAAAGTGGGTGGAACTCCACTTTAACCTAGTTAGTCACCGGCACTTTGTAAGACAACACCTCCAAAATAGGTCATCATCGGGAGGCTTCCTGATGATGGCCTCTTTAGGGTTTAAACGCATTAAGGTGTTCTAAACCATAAAAATTTTTATCATCGCGACGCAACTTCCGCTGACATCTATGGGCACTGTGCCGCACTTCCGGGAGTGGTGCGAACGCCCGCTGGTGATTTGTCACTTACCAATACTGTCTATACAGGATGCCAGGTACAATAGGCACTTTTAAATGTGAGTGTCATTTTTCAACCTAATTTTTTAATAAATCCTCTAAATGGTTTTACGTAAAGCTCTTCCTCGGTCGTTCTTCCCTCTATGTAACCACAAGGAGCACATTGAAGGTGCTGTCTTACAAAGTGCCAGTGACTAACTAGAGGAATACCCCACAAAAACGCAGCAGACCACGCTAGCGATAGATGGTCAACAATTTGTGGCGAGTGCAAATCCATGTGGGGTGCTTTGAGCACAACAATGTCATTGGATGGAGATTGTCTGTGAACAGCAATCAAGTCTTGCCACAGATTCTCAATTTGATTTAGGTCTAGACTTTGACTGGGCCATTCTAACACATGACTATGGTTTGATCTAAACCATTCCATTGTAGCTCTGACTGTATGTTTAGGGTTGTTGTCCTGCTGGAAGGTGAACCCCCGGCCCAGTCTCAAATTTTTTGCAGACTAACAGGTTTTCTTCTAAGATTGCTCTGTATTTTGCTCCATCCATCTTCCTATCAACCAGCTTCCCTGTCCCCGCTGAAGAAAATCATCCCCACAACATGATGCTGCCACCACCATGTTTCACAGTGGGGATGGTGTGTTCAGGTTCATGTGCAGTGTTAGTTTTCCACCACACGTTTTGCTTTTGAGGCAAAAAAGTACAATTTTGGTCTCATCTGACCAGAGCACCTTCTTCCACATTTTTTGCTATGTCCCCCACATGGCTTCTCGCAAACTGCAAACGGGACTACTTATGGCTTTCTTTCAACAATGGCTTTCCTCTTGCCATGCTTCCATAAAGGCAAGATTTGTGGAGTGCACGACTAATAGTTATCCTGTGGACAGATTCTCCCACCTGAGCTGTGGATCTCTGCAGCTTCTCCAGAGTTACCATGGGCCTCTCGGCTGCTTCTCTGATTAATGCTCTCCTTGCCTGGCCTGTCAGTTTAGGTGGAGGGCCATGTAGTGGATGGCTATGGCAGTTGTGCTATACTCTTTCCATTTTCGGATGATGGATTGAACAGTGCTCTGTAAAATGTTCAAGCTGGGGGTGTTTTGTTTTTATTTTTTTTATAACCTAAGCCCGCTTTAAACTTCTCCACAACCTTATCTCTGATCTGTCTGGTGTGTTCCTTGTTCTTCGTGATGCGGTTTGTTCACAAAGGTTCTCTAACAAACCTCTGAGGGCTTTGCAGAACAGCTGTATTTATACTGAGACAGTTACATACAGGTGGACTATTTACTATTACGGTAGGTAGCATCCAAGGCAATTGGTTCCACTATAATTTAATTAGGGGTATCAGAGTAAAAGGGGCTGAATACAAATGCACGCACACACACTTTTCACATATTTGTAAAAAAAAATATTGAAAACCATTTATAAAATTTTCCTTCCACTTCACAATTATGCGCCACTTTGTGTTGGTCTATCACATAAAATCCCAATAAAATACATTTACGTTTTTGGCTGTAACATGACAAAATGTGGAAAAATTTCAAGGGATATTAATACTTTTTCAAGGCACTGTATGTCTTTGCATTGTAGATTGGATATGGATGCAAGTCTTTGCTTTTTATAGGTTTGATTATTTAAATTGCACAGGTGATATGTTACTATAGTACCTAGCATGTTTTTTTTTCTCATTCATTTGTTTTGCTGATGTGTGTACATTGTTACTGAAGCTGACACTGTAGAATTCACATATTAGTCATAGCAACCAAGGTGCAGGGTTTCAACTTAATTTTTTCACATATTGACCTACAGTGGGGACGGAAAGTATTCAGACCCCCTTACATTTTTCACTCTTTGCAGTCATTTGCTAAAATCATTTAAGTTCATTTTTTCCTCATTAATGTACACACAGCACCCCATATTGACAGAAAAACACATAATTGTTGACATTTTTGCAGATTTATTAAAAAAGAAAAACTGAAATATCACATGGTCCTAAGTATTCAGACCCTTTGCTCAGTATTTAGTAGAAGCACCCTTTTGATCTAATACAGCCATGAGTCTTTTTGGGAAAGATGCTAGTTTTTCACACTTGGATTTGGGGATCCTCTGCCATTCCTCCTTGCAGATCCTCTCCAGTTCTGTCAGGTTGGATGGTAAACGTTGGTGGACAGCCATTTTCAGGTCTCTCCAGAGATGCTCAATTGGGTTTAAGTCAGGGCTCTGGCTGGGCCATTCAAGAACAGTCACGGAGTTGTTGTGAAGCCACTCCTTCATTATTTTAGCTGTGTGCTTAGGGTCATTGTCTTTTTGTAAGGTAAACCTTCGGCCCAGTATGAGGTCTTGAGCACTCTGGAGAAGGTTTTCGTCCAGGATATCCCTGTACTTGGCCGCATTCATCTTTCCCTCTATTGCAACCAGTCGTCCTGTCCCTGCATCTGAAAAACACCCCCACAGCATGATGCTGCCACCACCATGCTTCACTGTTGGGACTGTAGTGGACAGGTGATGAGCAGTGTCTGGTTTTCTCCACAGATACCGCTTAGAATTAAGACCAAAAAGTTCTATCTTGGTCTCATCAGACCAGAGAATCTTATTTCTCACCATCTTGGAGTCCTTCAGGTGTTTTTTAGCAAACTCCATACGGGCTTTCATGTGTCTTGCACTGAGGAGAGGCTTCCGTTGGGCCACTATGCCATAAAGCCCCGACTGGTGGAGGAGAGATGCAGTGATGGTTGACATTCTACAACTTTCTCCCATCGCCCGACTGCATCTCTGGAGCTCAGCCACAGTGATCTTTGGGTTCTTCTTTACCTCTCTCACCAAAGCTCTTCTCCCCCGATAGCTCAGTTTGGCCGGATGGCCAGCTCTAGGAAGGGTTCTGGTCATCCCAAACATCTTCCATTTAAGGATTATGGAGGCCACTGTGCTCTTAGGAACCTTAAATGCAGCAGAATTTTTTTAGTAACCTTGGCCAGATCAGTGCCTTGCCACAATTCTGTCTATGAGCTCTTCAGGCAGTTCCTTTGACCTCATGATTCTCATTTGCTCTGACATGCACTGTGAGCTGTAAGGTCTTATATAGACAGGTGTGTGGCTTTCCTAATCAAGTCCAATCAGTATAATCAAACACAGCTGGACTCAAATGAAGGTGTAGAACCATCTCAAGGATGATCAGAAGAAATGGACAGAACCTGAGTTAAATATGAGTGTCACAGCAAAAGGGTCTGAATACTTAGGACCATGTGATATTTCAGTTTTTCTTTTTTAATAAATCTGCAAAAATGTCAACAATTCTGTGTCAGTTCTGTCAATATGGGGTGCTGTGTGTACAATAATGAGGACAAAAAATGAACTTAAATGATTTTAGCAAATGGCTGCAATATAAGAAAGAGTGAAAAATTTAAGGGGGGTCTGAATACCTGCTCCTTGCCACCTGAGCTCCGCTCACCATCCACAGGCTCACCGGTCCACGCTCTCCCCTCGGCCTCCCAACATACAGGCAGCATGGCCTCTGGGTCAGAGCATCAGTGGAGCTCACGGCCCCGCCCACTTACTGGGAAAGCACTTCTGCCTGTCGCCTGTATACCATGGGGCTGGGTAAAAGCGTTATTGGAGCTCATGGCCCCACCCCCTCCATGCTCTCTGGAAAAGCACTGCTGCTTGTCGCCTGTGTACCATGGGGTGGGGTCAGAGATTCAGTAGAGCCCACAGCCATGCCTACTCCTTGCTCACAGGGAAAGCACTGCTGCTGTCTGTGTACCATGAGGTGTGGTCAGAGCATCAGTGGAGCTCATGCCCCCCCCCCCCCCCCGCTCGCTGGTAAAGTGCTGACGTGGTGAGGTGGCGGAGGGAGGGAGCCTCGGAGTCGGTAAGATTTTCTAGGGGGGGAGGCAATTCCCCCTACCCCCGAATCCGCCCCTGGTTCAAGGCCGGCAAGAGCTCTGTATTTCCATTCACCATGCATGATTTGCCGTCTCCACCTCAGAACACAAGAGTCCTTCCAAGCAACCTAGTAATTTTGTTCCCCGTGACGTCAGAGGGGGTCCATCTGACATCACGAGGAATGCCACAGGGAAGTCCCCGTCAAGTCCCCGTGCGTCAGAGGGGGCAGGGTCACCAGGTGGCCCCCGCCCTCCGTTATTTAAGAACCGTCAGAAGACGAGAAGCGTTACACAGCGGGAGCCTCCCATCCAATCATGGATGTGGAGCGGCCCGAGAAGACGATGAAGAGAAGAAGATGAAGAGAAGAAGATGAAGAGGAGACGCCGTGGAGGAAGATGCCGGACGAGAACACCGGAGAAAGAAGCAGAGAATCGGAGGAAGAAGATGGAGGAAGAAACCGAAGGAAGATAGAAGAAAGAAGAAAGAAGATGGAAAAAAAGAAGACTTTAAATAAAGGAATTGTCAAAAACTGTCTCGTCATTTTTAACATTTTTGACAGTTTTTTGTGAAATGGTAGGGGGTACTTTTGTACCCCCTTACCATTTCACACAGGGGGAGGGCCGGGATCTGGGGGTCCCCTTGTTAAAGGGGGCTTCCAGATTCCGATAAGCCCCCCGCCCGTAGACCCCCACAACCACCGGCCAAGGGTTGTGGGGATGAGGCCCTTGTCCTCATCAACATGGGGACAAGGTGCTTTGGGGCCACTACCCCAAAGCACCCTCCCAATGTTGAGGGCACGTGGCCTGGTACGGTTCAGGAGGGGGGGCGCTCTCTCGTCCCCCCCTCTTTCCCTGCGGCCTGCCAGGTTGCGTGCTCGAAAAAGGGTCTGGTATTTATTTTTGGGGGGACCCCACGCCAATTTTTAAAAAAAAATTGGCGCGGGGTTCCCCTTAAAATCCATACCAGACCCTTCAGGTCTGGTATGAATTTTGAGGGGGACCCCTACGTCATTTTTTTTAAATTTTGGCGCGGGGTTCCCCTTAATATTCATACCGGACCTGAAGGGCCTGGTATGGAATTTAGGGGGACCCCCACGCCAGTTTTTTTTTAAATTTTGGTTCGGGGTTCCCCTGTGGGGAAATCCCATGCAGTTTTTATCAATGAACTTTTATGTGTATTGTCGGACTGGCAATTCATTATAGCCGCGAGTAGTTTTAAATGACTTTTTTTCCTTTAAAATGTAATTTTGCTGTCAGACTGTTCTAAACACGGGAAACATGCGCCCCTTTACAGGCATACTATAGACACCCCCCAGGTACGAAATTTAAAGGAATATTACACTTTTATTGTTTAACTTTAAGCATTATTAAAATCAGTGCTCCCGAAAAAACTTCAGTTTTTGAAACTTTTTTTTGCATTGATACATGTGCCCTGGGGCAGGACTCGGGTCCCCAAACCCTTTTTAGGACAATACCATGCAAATTAGCCTTTAAAATGAGCACTTTTGATTTCGAACGTTCGAGTCCCATAGACTTCAACGGGGTTCTAACGTTCGTGCGAAGTTTTGGTCTGTTCGCAAGTTCTGGCGCGAACCGACCGGGGGGTGTTCGAATCATCCCTATTCCTCAGTCCAGCAATGTGATTGGTCCTGTGAAGCCTCCTTTCTAAGGCACTCCATTTCGTAGTCACATATCTGACTTCTCCGTGCACAATAAAGGGTTGATATCCCTGCATTGTACATGATCACACCAAGCAATTACCAACAGCCTGGTGCATTGAAGGAAGAGAAGGATGGAGTTGGCTGAAATGGGGATAAGGCAAGTCTTTATCTTCTAGACCAGGGGTCTCTAAACTTTCTAAACAGGGGGCCAGTTTACGGTCCCTCAGACTTTGGAGGGATGCACTGTGGCCAGTGGGAGTAAACAATGCCACATCTTTAGTGGAAGGAATAATGCCCCATCATTGGTCTTAGTTGGAGGAATAATGCCCCATCATTGGTGTTAGTTGGTGTCAGTAATTATGCCCCCCCCCCGTCACTGGTGTCAGTGGGAGGAATAGCGCCCCGTCACTGGTGTCAGTGGGAGGAGGGAGGAATAGCGCCCCGTCACTGGTGTCAGTGGGAGGAATAGCCCCCCTGTCAGTGGGAGGAATAGCCCCTCCATCACTGGTGTCAGTGGGAGGAATAGCCCCATCACTGGTGTCAGTGGAATAGCCCCCCGTTACTGGGAGGAACAGTGCCCCATCATTAGTGACAGTGGGAGGAATAGTGCCCCCATTGTTGATAGCAGTAGGCAGAACAGTGCCCCAAGGGCCAGATAAAGTAATGCAAAGGTCCACATTTGGCCCCTGGCGGCAGTTTGTAGACCACTGTTCTAGACGTAACCAGTGCGGAGGAAGGGGAGAAGCCCACTGCAAGGGCTTTTTGAGTTGGAGTTGAGCTTTAACGGCCAACTTTTAGGCACAAAGACTTTCACCCAAGAAGCATGGCATCATAAACCCTGTGCAAGTTCCAATACGAAGTATGAAGTCATAATAGGGTGTGCAGTGTGAGGGGGAGGGATGGATAGATGGGGGAAGACAAGCAATTGGGTTTGATGGAGGAGCAAAAAAAAAAAAAAATTGACAGTTTTTTTTCTAAATAGCCAATGTAGCACCCTTTACTATAGGTAGGTGCTAGTGAGGATTTTGTAAAGGGAAACTGTCAGTTCAGGTAAATTTGTGCAGGCCTATGCTTCAGGCTAGGCCTGCTTGTTTTGATCTGGGGGGCAGGGAGTGGTTAGTGCAGCAGTGGGTGTGGTCACCTGTGCTTTAGTTCTGAGGCGCCTCCTCTGCTTCCAGGAAAAAAAAAGATCTGGAAGAGGGGCAGGGCCTAGGACTGGAGTGGCAGGCAGCTCACGTGAGGAGCCCTGACCAATCCCCAACTGGAATTGGCAGGGGTCAGGCCTCCTATATAAGCTGAGGTAACAGTCCACTGGGGAGGAGTTCTTGGCCGGAGATGTGGAGAATGGAGTACTAGGCAGCAGCAGGGGCCCCATCACCATCTGGAGGGGGGGTGCGAGGCCTAGTGGCGGAGCCCAGGAGAGATGGGAATGAGCTTCACCCTTACACAGTCATGGATGAAGTGTTCTGGAACAGAGGAGCTGGAGAAGCTGCCGGAACGTATGTCCAGTTAAAGTTCTCCATCATGGACTCTGGGCAGAAGAAAGTCGGGAGCTGGGAGCAGTAGTCCACCAATCAACAAATGCTACTAAATTACTAGGCCACCGGGGGGGGTACTGCAAACCTCTGGCCTAGTAACAGTGCAACCAATTCTAGCCAGCAACGGAGACTGTTCAGAGTGGTCTCTTTTGTCAAGAGAGGATGATGTGACAGGAACAGTTTGTGCAGGAGAGTGGAAGTCCTGAGAGCAACAGTCTGCAGGAGATACGCAGAGGAGGAGAAATAGTCTGCATGGTGTTATGCAGGAGAAGTGACTGTAGATATTATGTGTACATCAGTACTTCAAGGCTCAACCTTCATTCTAATTCTTAAATGATGGCAAAGCAATTGTTCTATGGGCATCCCATATTTCCTTCCCCCCCAACCAAGTTATATCCCTCAATAAACGAAACAAAACAACGCAAATGACTGTTCATTGTCTCAGAAGTGATAAATGGAGGTCTGGCAGCGGCGTGACATGGTGGATGTTAGTTACTAGTAGCAACCAAGCGTCAGTCTTATATTTAAAAAAAAAAAAGGGAAGGTTAACACGTGAAATATGAGTTTGTCCCTTTTTAATATGATGTTCACACACCTGGGTTCACACAGAGATCCTGAATTGCTGTTTAGGCTCCATTCACACTTATGCGACTTTGTCATGCAACTTTGGACATCAGGTTTTCCAATTATAAATATTCATACAGTTGTGCTCATACGTTTACATACCCTGGCAGAATTTATGATTTCTTGGCCATTTTTCAGAGAATATGAATAACACAAAAACGTTTCACTCATGGTGTGTGTGTGTGTGTGTGTGTGTGTGTGTGTGTGTGTGTCTCTAATGTGCACTGTGTATGGCCTACCTTAGAGAGCTCTATACAAATATTTTTCAGGACTGTCTGGCTGATTGCATTCCAGTGAAGCATTCAGCTACATTTTCCTACAAAAAAGATTTTACATTCCAATCTTCTCAAAATGCAGACTGAAGACACACCCAACACCGACCCCCGTACGCCTCACCGTATGTCATAATATCCCTCCCAGCCAAATCACAGCTTCATTCCATGGACAGAATTTACATTATTGCTGATATGAGAAAAATGGTTTTCTTGTATAGACTGAAGTGATGAGGGTTATATTTGTATTCAAGGTCCGACTTCAGATAATTACCTCTCAGACCATCTTTTTTTTTCCTTTGTTCTACAATTTATAGAGTCTTAGACCCCTTTCACACTGAGCCGCCCTGGGCGTCAGCGGTAAAGCGGCACTGTTTTTATCGATGCTATTTGGCTGCTAGCGGGGCGGTTTTAACCCCCGCTAGCCGCCAAAAAAGGGTTAAATCGGCCCGAAAAACGCCACTGCAGCGGTGCTTTGCCGCCGGTATAGCAGCACTGCCTCATTGTTTTCAATGGGCAGGGGCGCTTTAGGCGCGATGAGTTAACGGCTCCTAATGCGCTCCAAAGAAGCTGCTGGCAGGACTTTTTCTGACCCCCTGCCAGCGCACCGCTCCAGTGTGGAGCCACTGTTTCAGGGCGCTTTGCAAGTGCTATCTTTGACGCTTTAGCGCCTCAGTGTAAAAGGGGTCTTAAGAGGTACAGAACAGAGTACACAGTAAGCTTCAGCGCAACATTAAATGTACAGAATGTAAACAAAGATAAGCAGCTGAAACATTTTATGCACATTGAGCCAAAAAAAAAAAAAAAAAGGCGATTGAGCTTTTTTTTTTTTCTCTCTGCCGCTAAATGCCCCTCCACGTTAGGCTATGGGGTAGATGTACTAAGACTGGCAGCACTCAGAATCTGGTGTAGCTGTACATAGTAGCCAATCAGCTTCTTCAATTAAACTTTGGCAATAAAACCTGGAAGCTGATACCATCAACTGCCTTACTGACACCATCCACTAGCCCCCAAAAAGCATTTTGACAAAAAAAAAAAAAAAAAAAAGTAATTGTAAAATAAAAATAAAGAACTACTGACACCACCCACTGCCCCCACCGACACCATCGTGCACATACTACCCACCGCTGTACACTTCACACTCTTCACTCCTCTCTAGAGCATACTACCCACCAACATAAACTCCACACTGTACATTACCCATTTAACATTACTGCATTCTGCAATATGCAAGTCATCTCAGATTTTATTAGACCACACCCCTTTAAGCCACACCCAATATGTAGCACAAATTAAGCCACGCCCAGACTCACCAAAGTGACATTCAGGAGAGATCCTTTTGAGCTAAAAAAAAAAAAAAAAAAAAAAAAAAAAAAAAACAACCTCAAAAGTGCTTAAATGCATGGTATTGCACACTACTCAAAAAAAAATAAAGGAACACTTTTTAATCAGAGTATAGCATCAAGTCAATTAAACGCCTGGAATTTTATTCTGGTCAGTTAAGTAGCAGAGGGGGTTGTTAAAGCGGGAGTCCCGCGAAAATTTTTTTTTTAGATGTCAGCAGCTGCAAATACTGCAGCTGCTGACTTTTAAAATAAGGTCACTTACCTGTCCCGGGGTCCAGCGATGTCGGCACCCGAGACCAAACCGTCCCTCGATCCTCGGGTGCTGCCGCCGCCATTCTCAGTGAGGGAATCAGGAAGTGAAGCGTTGCGGCTTCACTTCCCGATTCCCTACTGCGCATACGCGAGTCGCGCTGCGCTTTCTCAATGGTCCCCGCTATCTCCTGGGACCTGTGTCTTTCCCAGGAGACAGCGGGGGAGTGTGGGAGGGGGCGTGACTCCCATGGGAGTCTATTCCCGGAAGTGGGTGCAGATACCTGTCTTAGACAGGTATCTACACCCCCCTCCCTCCTGAAAGGTGCCAACTGTGACACCGGAGGGGGGGAGGAATCCGATGAGCAGAAGTTCCACTTTTGGGTGGAACTCCGCTTTAATCAGTTTCAGCTGCTTTGGTGTTAATGAAACAGGTGCACTTGATGGGCAACAATGAGACGACCTCCAAACCAAGAATGGTTTTACAGGTGGGGGCCACTGAAAATTCCCCCCCCCCCCTCTACTCATCTTTTGACCGTTTTTCACTAGTTTTGCATTTGGCTAGGGTCTGTGTCACTACTGGTAGCATGAAGCGATACGTGGACCCTATAGAGGTTGCACAAGCAGCCCAACTCCTCCAGGATGGCACTTCAATATAGAAAGTTTGCTGTGTCTCCCAGCACAGTCTCAAGAGCGTGGAGGAGATTCCAGGAGACAGGAAATTACTCTAGGAGAGCTGGACAGGGCCGTAGAAGGTCCTTAACCCATCAGCAGGACTGGTAGATGCTCCTTTGTGCAAGGAGGAACAGCATGAGCACTGCCAGAGCCCTACAAAATTACCTCCAGCAGGCCACTAGTGTAAATGTTTCTGATTGTTTGGTCAGCAACAGACTTCATGCGGGTGGCCTGAGAGCCCGACATCCTCTAGTGGGCCCTGTGCTCACTGCCCGGCACGTGGAGCTTGATTGGCATTTGCCATTAAATACCAGAATTGGCAGGTCCGCCACTGGTATCCTGTGTATTTCACAGATGAGAACAGGTTCACCCTGAGCACATGTGACAGACGTGAAAAGGGTCTGGAGAAGGTTATGCTGCCTGTAACATCATTCAGCATGACCGGTTTGGTGGTGGATCAGTGATGGTCTGAGGAGGCATATCCACGGAGGGACACACAGACCTCTACAGGCTAGAGTCTAAACAATGGCACCCTGAATGCCATTAGGTATCAGGATGAAATCCTTGGACCCATTGTCAGACCGTATGCTGGTGCAGTGGGTTCTGGGTTCCTCCTGGTGCAAGACAATGCCCGGCATCATGTGGCGAGAGTATGCAGCCAGTTCCTGGAGTATGAAGGAATTGAATGGCCCCCAAGCTCACCTAACCTCAATCCAATAGAACACTTCTGAGACAATATGTTTCGATCCATCAGATGCCACCAGGTTTCACCTCAGTCTGTTCAGAAGCTCAGTGATGTCCTGTCCAGATCTGGGAGGAAATACCCCAGGACACCATCTGTCTCGTCTCATTAGGAGCATGCCCCCACATTGTCAGGCATGCATACAAGCACATAGGGCCATACAAACCACTGTGTACAATTTCGAGTTAGCTGCAATGAAATTTCAGCAAAATGGACTAGCCTGCTACATAATTCTTTGATTTTCAAGGTGCCTTTAAATGCATCCCTCTGTAGGTTGATCATTTTCAATTCCAAACGATGTGGCATCCCTTCGTTCCTAACACATTACCCAGTCCATATCAGTATAGATATCCAGCATGATATTTTTCCCAATGAGATCTGATGTGTTTTCAAAGTGTTCCTTTAATTTTTTTGAGCAGTGTACATTCTAATGGCGAGAATAAATTAACATTCTGGCCAATAGAATGCATTACCCCAGATACAAGCATACAAAAACACTGCTTTTTACAGCATTTTTTGCTGGTATACTCATGTAGAAAAAAGGCATCAGAGAACACAGTGTGAATGAGGCCTTATCTACATAACAAAAGGCACATAATAGTATGCAAAGGGCACTTAGCTTTAGTATAAGGTTTTCATTTAGGTTGCATACCTAAGAAGGGAGAGAAACAAAAAGAGTAGCGATGGGGAGGAAGGGTAGAAGAATGTAGTTTGGGGGAGCGAGAGGTGGGGAGTTGAGGAGGCCATCAGGGAGTTTGCCCCAGAGTGTCATGAGGCAGACCATCACAGACCCAGTAAACGGCGGTCAAAGCCCCATGGAAGGAATGCCGAAATCCAATGGGCAATATCACGGAACGAAATCATTTAAGTGAATGGGACTGTGCTGCAACCATGTGCATGGCACCCAGTTGGGGGTGTGGTGGTGTGGGCTTTTGGGAATTAAAACAAGCGGTGAGGAAGCAACAATCCACCATGGTTCACACTTCAGAGGGCCAACTCAAGAGTAAAGCAAAAGTGGAATTCGAATGAACTAAGAGACACCATCAAATGGGAGGTCAGTCAACCCCAAACAAGCCCTGGAGGAGTCCTAGCGTTCCATGGAACCCTGTGAAGCCTGGTTCACACTCATGTGTTTTCAGTTTTGCAGAAACACACTACTGTCCATTTAACATGGTTTCCTATGGATCGCGTTTACATATATGCATTTTTCACCGATGCATTTTTTGGAAAGGGTCCATCAGGGACTTTTTTCCCCATAGCGGATTGCGTTTTTGGTTCCACAGACCTCAATGGAAATGAATCAAAAACTTAGTGTTTCAGTTTTTGATGCGGTTCTGCTGCTTATTTGCTGGTTTCTCCCACAAGTCAACAGATACATCTCAAAAACACATCCAAAAACGCATCCAAAAAGCTTCAAAAGCATGTGAGAATACGCCTCAACTGCAACCTGCATAGGTGTGAACCAGGCCTTAGAGAATGGTTGATTTATGCAGCACTTGTGGACAGAACAGTGGTAATTGTTAGACTTTTATATAGACTATAGCATGAAGTTTTGCCTTCAGTTGCACTTTAATATGAAGTTATACAGGAACATGTCCTTAACCCCTTCCCACCGACGGTACACAAATATACAGCCTCAGGTTGAAGGGGTTGTACCGGGGTGATGTCTGCAGCTTCAGGCATCACCCCGGTACGGTTTTTTAGAGCCAGCTGGTGGCTTTCATGGGATAACAACCGATGTTTCTAAGAAGCCACTTGGCTGTCACCCCAAGCAGTGGGAGGGGACGTCCCCCTCCTCCCCCCCCGCGGCTCTTCCGTCCCACCGGGAGGCCCGAGTGACCAGCCGACACATCCGCCAGCTGGCCGGAGACCAGAATCGACTTCAATCGAGTCTCAGATCTGATAACCTGGAAATGATATAATGACATCACTTCCGGTTTACTGAGGCCGTAAAGAGTATCTGTCACTGCCTATTACTGTCAGAAGGGATGTAAACATCCCTTCTGACAGCAATAAAGAGTTATCAGAATTTTTTTTTCTTTCAAAGAGACAGTGTAAAAAAAATAAAAATGTTAAAGCGCCCCATCCCTCTGTGCACGCGCAGAAGCGAAAGGCATACGCAAGACGCGACCGCAAATGTAAACAGTGTTCAAACCACACATGTGAGGTATTGCCGTGGTTGTTAGCGCAAAAGCAATAATTCTAGCGCAAGACCTCCTCTGTAAAATATTTAAAGTGTCACCTATGGAAATTTTTAAGTACCGTAGTTTGTCGCCATTCCACGAGTGTGCAAAATTTTAAAGCATGTTAGATATCTATTTACGTAACATTATATTTCACATGATACACAAAAATTGGGCTAACTTTACGTTTTGTTTTGTTTTGTTTTTTTATATATAATAATTTTGCCTTTAGTTCTACTTTAAAAATACTGCCCTTCTGAACCTTATTCACACCCACACCCTGAAACAGTCATGCCCCCCCTTCTACCATAGTGTGTTGTACAGCTCTGACATGGATGACCATCTTCAACCTTCCCCTTCATGTTGAGTCTTACAGACATTTACTAGGCACACCTCTCATAATGAGCTCTTTAAAGAAATCCTTGTGAGAGTTTCATGCTTGAGTGACGCCGCTTTTCCAGGCCAGCTGGGGATGAATGAGGGTTTGTGAGCTCTTCCAGGTATATTTACTCCTAATCTGCTGCGAAAAGATAAACCATTCAGGTAAGATGTATTTTACTTAGTAAATAAAACTCACCGCAAAACCAAACAACACGCCTCAATTCACAAAGATACAGATCCTTTTTTTTTTTTTTTTTTTTTTTTTTTTAGACATTAGTGTAATTTTCTGAACCTGTTGAACATAACTGTCTTTTTTTTTAATATTATTATTAAGAATCTTTAGCACAGGGTGTTAGCTTTGTGAATTGCACCTGATTTTAATGGTGCCCATACACTAGGCAGAAAATCATTCAAAAATGTCATATAATAATAATAATAATAATAATAATAATAATAGGAACAAAATGGAAATCGGTTGTGACGTTTTTGAGCCAAAAAAAAATTATTATTGGAGGAAAAGTTTGGAAAACTTCTGCCAAACGGACGATAAATTGTAAGGTTAATGTGCTTCTCACCCATTGGACTGCTGGTACTGCGCATATATGTGACCCAGAAGCAAAAGAAAAAAAAAAAAAAAAAAAAAAAAAAAAACACAACACACACACACGAGAAACTGATTAATTTATGTCCAGTGGACGATTTGTCATTCAAAATTCGGTCAAATTGTGATGGCGATATAGTTTGCTCTCACGGACGCGTTTGTTTTTTTTGAACACGCAATCAAATGATTTTGACAGGTGTATGGCTAGCATTAGGTTCCTTTTACACAGGTGGTAAAGATGCAACATATCGCTTCTTCACTACCTGTCAAATGCCTCTGAAAAGGCAATCAACTATGGATTGCTTTTTAGAGGGGCAGCAAGGGCTGACACACACAAGCGAGCCCTTCAGCTGGATACACATTATACAATTTCCTTTAGATTTACCTTCAACTATGTAGTGCAAGGGCCTGCCTAATTGCATTACAAATTGAAAGTGTTTAGGTTTGACCTCCTATTATATGGTTTTGGTAAATCTAAAGCCCCATACACACTATAGATTTTCTGCAGATTTTTGTCTTCAGATTTACCAAAACCATATAATATGAGGTCAAACCTTAAGAGTTTCAATTTTTAATGCAATCAGGCAGGCCCTTGCACTACATGGTTTTGGTAAATCTGAAGACAAAAATCTGCAGAAAATATAATAGTGTGTATGGGGTCTTAAGGAAAGTTGTACAAGAAAATTGTATAGTGTGTAGCCAGATTTAGAGATAAATACAAGAAGCCTTGCAGTCAGAATAGTGAATGTATGTTACACATTACCCGAGGAAGGGATGATTGCAGATCTCCATCTAAAACAGTCCACAGACAGTGTAGTGATAGTCTATAGGAGGGCTGGGAGCAGTGCTGAGTCCGGCAAGACGTGGCTGGTCTGGGATTATGTTAATTACAGAGATTTTCATGTTACTCGTTGTGAAGCCAACTCTCAATCACATGGGAATCACTTGTGTTTGAATCAACATTCTCCTCTTCTCTTAAAGAGGAACTGCAGTCTGCTCACATAATTTGTAATAAAAACATATTTGCCATTCTGAAGTTTCCCTCCAACCACTTTGCATATTATTTTATATATACTGTGATTCTGTACTTGCCAAATATGCTGCAGAAATCTCCCTCCACTAGGTCTGGCTGCAACCATTTTAACTGTGGGCAGCTGAAGCTGCTGCCTGTTCACTTCCTGGATTTACACAGACACCGCTCCAGCTCTCATTTGCCCTCTTATGACTCACCCCCACTCCATTCCTGGAAAACCCTCATGAGAGTGAGAGAGAGAGCTGTGGATGATATCATACAGCTAGGCTTTTTTCCAGACAAGAAACAGGAAGTGGGCTGTATAAGGTATTTACTGGCAGAAAAAAAATGTTTTACTATCCAAAGTTAAAACAACAAGGGCAGAAGATTTAATAGATGGAAAGATTAAAAAATGACTGAAGGTCCACTTTAAAGAGGGGAAAAACAGGGCTGGATAGCAGATGATTGTAGCTACCAGGGCGAGGCGGGTGGCCACGTCTGTCCAGTAAAGTGGGACTATGGACAAAAAAAAAACAACTAAATATATCCTGCAGTCTGTCACTATCATTACCACGGCAGTTTTATGGTTTTCTGAGCCAACCCCGTCCCATAAAATAATTGTATTAAGCTGAACTCGCACGATTTCATGGTATGGATTAGGAGGGGACACCCCCACATCAATTTTTTTTTTTTTAAAGTGGCGTGGGGTTCCCCCCCCCAAAATCCATACCAGACCCTTATCCGAGCATGCAGCCCAGTAGGTCAGGAAAGGGAGGGGACGAGCGAAAATCCCCCCCTCCTGAACCATACCAGGCCCTATGCCTTCAACATGGAGGGGGTGGGCTCTGCCCCCCCACCCCAAAACATCTTGCCCCCATGTTTATGGGGACAGGGGCCTCTTCTGAGAACCCTGGCCGTTGGTTGTCGGGGTCTGTGGACGGGGGGCTTATCAGAATCTGGAAGCCCCCTTTAACAAGGGGACCCCCCCATGCGAATGGGTATCGGGTACATCGTACCCCTACCCATTCACCAAAAAAGCAGTGAAATGTAAACAAAAAACAAGAGCCGGTTTTTGACAGGTCCTTAATTAAAAAAATAGCTCTGTCTGTCCCCGAGCCGTGTTCTCCCGCCGCTGTCTCTCCCGGTGCCGTCTTCTCCCGCCGCTGTCTCTCCCGGTGCCGTCTTCTCCCGCCGCTGTCTCTCCCGGTGCCATCTTCTCCCGCCGCTGTCTCTCCCGGTGCCGTCTTCTCCCGCCGCTGTCTCTCCCGGTGCCATCTTCTCCCGCCGCTGTCTCTCCCGGTGCCGTGTTCTCCCGCCGCTGTCTCTCCCGGTGCTATGTTCTCCCGCCGCTGTCTCTCCCGGTGCCGTCTTCTCCCGCCGCTGTCTCTCCCGGTGCCGTCTTCTCCCGCCACTGTCTCTCCCGGTGCCGTCTTCTCCCGCCGCTGTCTCTCCCGGTGTCGTGTTCTCCCGCCGCTGTCTCTCCCGGTGTCGCGTTCTCCCGCCGCTGTCTCTCCCGGTGCCGTGTTTTCCCGCTGCTGTCTCTCCCGGTGCCGCCTTCCCGCCACCCTCGTCTCCTGGGGCTGTCTTCTTCCTCGCCCCCGCTGTCTTCTATTCAACTTTAACTCTAACTTTAATCATTTTATGATGTTTTATAATCAGTGATGTCTCATTGAACTGGAATGGGTTCATTTAGCAGATCTTATTATCAGGGTTGGGTGTAATCACACCTTAGTTATCACAAGTTTCTGGTCAACCGACGGCGGAATTGTTTTATTAGGAAACACGAGCCAATAAAGTATTTCATTTTCACATCCAGCTCAGTGAAGCAAATGACTTGAACATTGATACCATTATGTGCAATAGACTCCGATATGGGAACATATAAAGGTGGCCTCTGCAACTTCCAAGACTGGTAAACTAAGCTCTCCCAATTTTTCATGTAAAACTGAACTCCAGGCAAACAGCTAAAAAAACATAATTTTTGATATATACATACCTGTCCACGGCTTTGTATTTGTAATCATCCAGTCCTGAGATTTACACAGCTCTGTCACACAGTACAACCCTGTCTCGCAGAGGAGAAGACCTGATTTTTCTCCGCTGCAGTTAAAGGAT
Organism: Lithobates clamitans; assembly: GCA_037952925.1. Taxonomy (NCBI): domain Eukaryota; kingdom Metazoa; phylum Chordata; class Amphibia; order Anura; family Ranidae; genus Lithobates; species Lithobates clamitans. The sequence goes on along the minus strand of JBBGZY010000096.1, from coordinate 1,251,421 downwards.
AAGTTCACCTTTACAAAAAAAAATAAATGCACATTTTTCTGCAAGTAAAAAAATGCATTTATTTTTTGTTAGATGCTTGTAAAGCTTTGCACCCACGATCAGCAGACTGCCTGTGCAGCTGTCGGCCTGTACCCCTGATGCGGACAGGAAATTACACACTTCCAGGAAGACTCAATGGACCACTGGAGTGCTCAACAGCGCCCTGGTAGTTCATTGAGAGCTACAAGCCTACAGCCTCAAAGGCTGTCCATACTTGTAGCATTTATGCCGCGTACACACGAGCGGACTTTACGGCAGACTTTGCCCGGCGGACCTTTCAATGGACTTTATGACGAACTTTCCGAATGAACGGACTTGCCTACACACAATCCACCAAAGTCCGTTGAATTCGTACGTGATGACGTACGACCGGACTAAAACAAGGAAGTTCAAAGCCAGTAGCCAATAGCTGCCCTAGCGTGGCTTTTTGTCCATCGAACTAGCATACAGACGAGCGGACTTTTCGACCGGACTCAAATCCGACGGATTGAATTAAAACATGTTTCAAATCTAAGTCCGTCCAACTTTTGAGAAAACAAAGTCAGCTGGAGCTAACACACGATCGAATTGTCCGACGAAATCCCATCCTCCGGGCAAAGTCTGCCGTAAAGTCCGCTCGTGTGCAGTTTTTTTGGAGGGGGGAGAAAATCCCGCTCTCGCCGTCAAAACAGTGAATCAGTGGGGGATATGGGTGTAAAATGTAACTTGTTGCAAAAGGTGAACTTATCCTTTAAGTAAGGTCCCTTTCACATGGGTGGACTGATTGGGTCTGCCTGTCAGTATTTCAGGCAGATGCAATCGGACCACCCATTGCCCTCTATGGAGAAGTGGATGGTAACGGACATTTGTCCACTGACACCCGCCAACATCTGATTCAATCCATTCTGCTAAAAACAGACGGATGGGGGTCATTCCTCATCCGTCTGGCGGATCAGATCGAATGACAGTCGGATGTAAATGGACAGGCAGTCCATTTACATCCGACTACCCATAGAGGAGAGCGGGCTGTGTCCATTCTGTATAAGTGGAGGGGACACGGACCTGTCACCCACCTGCTCAGCAAGGATCAGCAGTCAGATTCCTCGGTGAGCAGGCGGATCTGCTGGCCCCCGTGTGAAAGGGGCCTAACAGGTCTCCTGGCCTGTGACTGTACAGTGAAAGGAGAAGCAGCAGACTGATGAGCTCACTCTGGTCTCTCCAGCTATCAGCCTACTCTTTGCACTGCAGCGCAACTGGTGTATTCTTTGTGCAAATATTCTCCCCCAGTCTGAGTTCTGTTGTACAACAGAAACTGGTGCCAAGCCAAATTAAGGTACTTGCAATGCTTGCATTAAAAAGGAAAATCATACATGTAATGATGTATTCATGAATACGGAGCTCCATTCCAGTATTTTATATCTGCCCAGAGTGTACAATGAAAACTTTAACCCCAGAAACTCATTGATGAATTGCTACATGTGCATTTAGCATTCGCTAATTTTCAAGCGCATCGTTTTGCACATCCATATTGTGTGCGCAAAAAAACAGACTGCTAAAATGTTAGCAAAGTAAGTTCAATGATGAAAAGTTAGCCATTAAAAACTCATTTCACCCTTTAGTGAATGGAGCTGAAAGTGTTTTATAGGTAAAGTTGTCTCTAGAAAAGAAAGCTGACGATAGTGAGTGATGTTCAGACAGGGTCATCTTAATGCACGGGCACACCTGGGCACTGCCCAGGGGCCCCAGGTGCATGGAGGCCCCATGATACTCTTGCATTACGCCATAATTGCCAACTGTCCCGGATTTGCCAGGACAGTCACGCTTTTTACTAAGCTGTCCCAGGATGGACATGTCCTGAGTAGCATCCCAGAATCTGGGCTGCAGGGACAGCAGCAGCCTGTCATTGGGATAAATCTACAATTGGAATGACATCTTACCCTGCTACTTGTTTAACCTGTTCAGATCCGCGCTATAGCCGAATGACGGCTACAGAGCTGATCTGCTTTGCAGTTGGCCCTGTGTTCAGGGTCATCCTTGTAATCAAAACTATTTGAAAACTTTATAGAATGAGAAAAATCTTAAGTATTCCCAACTCTCAGACCGTGTAATATTTAGGACATGATTGGAATTTTCCACACCTAAATACGTACAGGAATCCTAAGCTAGCAATCTGAAGCAGCACCCAAAGTGCCATTAATATTTTTGTTTACACCTATCATTATCAGGCCTCATGCACATAGGACATTTGCCCAACTTTCCTAAATACCTTTCCTCCTGGCAGCAGCATTTTGGCAGAAAGAACAGGCTTGACCGTGTAAATGCATCTAGGGTATTAATTAGTTTAATTGCCCGAAATAATCATTTTATTCTGGCCATCAAAATGAATTAACGCTCAAGTGTTTGATGCGCCTAGCGTAAACGTGCGTTTAGATGCAACAATGCTGCTGCTCCTGGACGCGTTGGCAGTGTTTTTTTTTAATTTTTTTTTAATCTAAATTCACCTGCCTCTAACCGCTTCAGCCCCGGAAGATTTTACCCCCTTCCTGACCAGAGCACTTTTTGCGATTCAGCACTGTGTCGCTTTAACTGACAATTGCGCAGTCGTGCAGCGTTGCACCCAATCAAAATTGACGTCCTTTTTTTCCCACAAATAGAGCTTTCTTTTGGTGGTATTTGATCACCTCTGCGGTTTTTATTTTTTAGGCTATAAACAAAAAAAGAGCGACAAAAAAAGCAATATTTTTTTACTTTTTGCTATAATAAATGTCCCCCAAAAATATATAAAAAAACATTTTTTTTCCTCGGTTTAGGCCTATATGTATTCTTCTTCTACATATTTTTGATTAAAAAATCGTAATAAGCGTATATTGATTGGTTTGCGCAAAAGTTATAGCGTCTACAAAATAGGGGATAGGTTTATGCCATTTTTATTATATTTTTTTTTTATTAGTAATGGCGGCAATCTGCGTTTTTTTTTTTTTTTTTTTTATCGTGACTGCGACATTATGGCAGACACATGGGACACTTTTGACACTATTTTGGGACCATTGTCATTTATACAACAATCAGTGCTATAAAAATGCACTGATTACTGTGTAAATGACACTGGCAGGGAAGGGGTTAACCACTAGGGGGTGATCAAGGGGTTAAGTGTGTCCTAGGGAGCGATTGTAACTGTGGGGGGGAGGGGCTACCTAGGACATGACAGCGATGACAGGGAGCAGTAGATCTCTGTCATGACACTAGGCAGAACGGGGAAATGCCTTGTTTACATAGGCATCTCCCTGTTCTACCTCTCCACACTGCAATTGTGGGCCGCCGGAAAACATTGAGTTCGGGGGACCTGCAGGCACGCTCGAAAGGCAGCAAATTCAAAGGGACGTATCTGTACGCCCATTTGCCTGCCTGTGCCGTTCTGCCAACATACATCTGTGTGCGGTGGTCGGCAAGCGGTTAAACACCTATATGTGCATGGACGCGTACACTATATTGTAAAAGTATTGGGACGCCTGCCTTTACACGCACACATAAACTTTAATGGCATCCCAGTCTTAGTCCGTAGGGTTCAATATTGAGTTGGCCCACCCTTTGCAGCTATAACAGCTTCAACTCTTCTGGGAAGGCTGTCCACAAGGTTTAGGAGTGTCTATAGGAATGTTTGACCATTCTTCCAGAATCGCATTTCTGAGGTTAGGCACTGATGTTGGATGAGAAGGCCTGGCTCGCAGTCTCCACTCTAATTCATCCCAAAGGTATTCTATCGGGTTGAGGTCAAGACTCTGTGCAGGCCAGTCAAGTTCCCCCACCCCAAACTCGCTCATCCATGTCTTTTATGGACCTTGCTTTGTGCACTGGTGCGCAGTCATTTGGAACAGGGAGGGGTCATCCCCAAACTGTTCCCACAAAATTGGGAGCATGAAATTGTCCAAAACGTCTTGGTATGCTGACGCCTTAAGAGTTCCCTTCACTGGAACTAAGGGGCCAATCCTAACCCCTGATAATCCCCCCTCCACCAAATGATTTGGACCAGTGCACAAAGCAAGGTCCATAAAGACATGGATGGGCCAGCTTGACTTGCCAGCCAGTTCCAGAGTTCCCTTCACTGGAACTGGCTGGCAAGTCAAGTCCCTCCACCCCAAACTGGCCCATCCATGTCTTTATGGACCTTGCTTTGTGCACTAGTCCAAATCATTTGGTGGAGGGGGGGATTATCAGGGGTTAGGATTGGCCCCTTAGTTCCAGTGAAGGGAACTCCTAAGGCGTCAGCATACCAAGACGTTTTGGACAATTTCATGCTCCCAACTTTGTGGGAACAGTTTGGGGATGACCCCTTCCTGTTCCAACATGACTGCGCACCAGTGCACAAAGCAGAGTCCATAAAGACATGGATGAGTGACTTTGGGGTGGAGGAACTTAACTGGCCTGCACCTCAACCCAACCTCAACCTGATAGAACACCTTTGGGATGAATTAGAGCAGAGACTGCGAGCCAGGCCTTCTCATCCACGCTAGTGCCTGACCTCACAAATGCACTTCTGGAAGAATGGTCGAACATTCCCATAGACACACTCCTAAACCTTGTGGACGGCCTTCCCAGAGGAGTTGAAGCTGTTATAGCTGCAAAGGGTGGGCCAACTCAATATTGAACCCTACAGACTTAAGCTGGCCATACACCATACAATTTTCCTGTTCAATTTTCTTTAGATTTACCTTCAACTATGTAGTACAAGGGCCTGCCTGCTTGCATCCAAATTGAAAGTGTTTAGGTTTGACCTCCTATTATATGGTTTTGGTAAATCTAAAGGAAAGTTGAACAGGAAAATTGAATAGTGTATGGCCAGCCTAAGACTGGGGTGCCATTAAAGTTGTGTGTGTGTGTGTGTGTGTATATATAGTGTATTTCTATCTCTTTTACACCTATATGTAAAGATCAATGAAAAGACCTATAGATTCCATTTATTGGAACACACCAGAAAGGTGGAGATATACTTTATTGTCCTCTGGGGGAAGGATGAAGACTTAATAGATGTTTGCTCTTTGTGAAGAGAACAAGCTGGAAGTTTTATAGCACGTTTGTCGTTTTTTTTATTCTTCCAATTCCAACCAGCTGTGTTGACATCAGTCATCAATAAAAGAATTATCTAACAGAGCCACTGTACGGAAACGAATCACTATTTCCTTCCTGTGAAAACTTCAATAGTACCGCATTGCAAGGACAAAGCAAGTCTATGAAGTGTTACGCTGCAATAAGAAAAAGATCCGTTATGTCCACAAATAATGGAACCTTGTTAATTCAAATTGAGATTAAACATGATTGCCTGAGTTCAAGATGAATTAAAGTCCATTCTTTATCACGGTGGAGCAATTGTATGGTTACTTGTCAATAGGCTGAGTTCACACAGCTTTGTTTTCCTTGTATTTTAACCGCTTCAGCCCCGGACCATTTGGCTGGCCAAAGACCAGAGCACTTTTTGCAATTTGGCACTGCGTCGCTTTAACTGACAATTGCGCGGTTGTGCGACATGGCTCCCAAACAAAATTGACATCCTTTTTTTCCCACAAATAGAGCTTTCTTTTGGTGGTATTTGATCACCCCTGTGGTTTTTATTTTTTGCGCTATAAACAAAAAAAAAACAACAATTTTAAAAAAAACACTATATTTTTTACTTTTTGCTATAATAAATATCCCCAAAAAATATATAAAAAAACATTTTTTTCCCCTCAGTTTACGTATTCTTCTACATATTTTTGGTAAAAAAAATCGCAATAAGTATATATTGATTGGTTTGCGCAAAAGTTATAGCGTCTACAAAATAGGGGATAGTTTTATGCCATTTTTATTATAATTTTTTTTTTATTAGTAATGGCGGCGATCTGCGATTTTTATCATGACTGCGACATTATGACAAACACATGGGACACTTTTGACACTATTTTGGGATGTCATTTATACAACGATCAGTGCTATAAAAATGCACTGATTACTGTGTAAATGACACTGGCAGGGAAGGGGTTAACCACTAGGGGGTGATCAAGGGGTTAAGTGTGTCCTAGGAAGTGATTGTAACTGTGGGGGGGAGGGGCTACCTAGGACATGACAGCAATGACAGGGAGGAGTGCTTTCTGTCATGACACAAGGCAGAACAGGGAAATGCCTTGTTTACATAGGCATCTCCCTGTTCTACCTCTCCACACCGCAATTGCAGGCCGCCGGAAAACATTGAGTTCCCGGGCTGTTTACACACACAGTTCCGGGTTCTCTGCGTGCCCCGAGCGATCGTGGGAGCCCGGAGGTGATCGAGACCGCTGGGCACTCGCCTCCGGCTGCGTGCACGCGCCCCCTAGTGGCCACAGGGCGAAGTGAGGTTACATAACGTCGTTTCGCCCAGCCGTGCCATTCTGCTGCAGTAAAACCGCGGCGGCTGGTCGGCATGTGGTTAAAGTGTGAAAAAAAATTCCCATGGGATGTCCCAAACTAGCCTTGTCCTTATGCATGTGCTTGAATGTACTCTAGTTTCTAGTCTAGCTTTCAGCGCTGTAACATTTTGATTGACAATTGCGCGGTCATGCAACACTGTACGCATATGAAATTTTGATCATTTTTTTCCCCACAAATAGAGCTTTGTTTTGGTGGTATTTGATAACCTCTGCGGTCTTTATTTTTTGCGCTATAAACAAAAAAAAAGCAACAATTTTGAAAAAAACACAATATTTTTTAGTTTTGCTATAATAAATGTCCCAATTTAAAAAAAAAAAGAAAGAAAATTCCTCCTCAGTTTAGGCGGATATATATTCTTCTACAAATTTTTGATAAAAAAAAAATCACAATAAGCGTATATTGATTTGTTTGCACAAAAGTTATAGCGCCTAGGGGATAGATTTATGGCATTTTTATCATTTTGTTTTTTTACTAGTAATGGCGGCGATCTGCGATTTTTGTCAGGACTGTGATATTGCGGTGAGCAAATTGGACACTTTTGACACTATTTTTGGACCATTGACAATTATACAGTGATTAGTGCTATAAATATGCACTGATTACTGTATAAATGTCACTGGCAGGGAAGGGGTTAACACTAGGTGGCGATCAAGGGGTTAAATGTGTTACCTAGGGAGTGATTCTAACTGTGGGGGGAGGGGACTGACTGGGGGAGGTGGCCGATCGGTGTTTCTATATACAAGGAACACACGACTTGTCTCCTCTCTCTCCTGACAGGACGTGGATCTGTGTGTTTGCACACACAGATCCACGTCCCTGCTCTGTGACAAGCAATCGCGGGTGCCCGGCGGGCATCGCGGCCGCCGGGCACGCGCATCGGCTCCCGCGTGAGGAGAGAGCCACCTTGCGGCCGTCATATTACTATACGCGGGATGGGAAGTGGTTAAAGCATAACTGAAGGCAAAACTTCAAATAGGGACACTAGTCCCCCTGTACTCTATCCAAAATGATTGTTTTGCCTTTAGTTTTTTAATGCACTTTAATGCACAGAATTCAGAAATTACTATTTTTATGGCAGGCTGTTGCAACACACTGCATGTGCAAAGTGGTGCAGCATGTTGGGGTGGTACGTTGCCACTGCTGTAATGGTGGGTTTGGGTGCCTGGCTGACATGCTAATTCAATGGCTGCTCTGGAACAAGTATGTAGATCAGGAGTGATGGCTTTTTAGCATGCAAACAGATCAGTGACACCAAAGACAGCCAGGCAACTACTCTTATTAGAAGGGGGTGATCCAATGGCAGCCCTGTATTTTTCTCCATACAGATTTCCTTGGATCTACGGGACCCAAAGACCACTGCACATAACATGGATTCTGATAGGCTGTGCGATTCATGCCTAGAAAATGTGGGTGGATCCCTGGAGAATGTAGACTTGATCTCTGGTCCCTGATTGTTGAACAAAACCTGAGTACAATGTATCGTCTATTAAGCAGTGACTCATCACTTATTGGATGGCTAGGTGCTCTCCTGTGCTATATCTTTAGATAGCCCTTAGTGCTTTGGGAATTCCAATGCGTACCTCAGTGTACATTGTCAATGAAAAGATGAATAGGCGGGTAAAAATCATTTATTGCAAAAGAGACATAGGGGGAGATTTAGTAAAACTGGAGAGTGCAAAATGTGGTGCCGCTGATCATGGTAGCCAATCAGCTTCTAAACTTCAGCTTGTTCATACCTCCCAACATTTTGAGATGGGAATGAGGGACACCTACCAGCAAATGTATGTAGGCATAGGACACGCCCCCCCCCCCGTAAAGGAGAATTAACCCCAAAAAAAGTTAATTAAATCCACAAGGGTTTTTTTTACCACTATCCCTTTAATATTGGCTTTTAAAATGTACAAATGCAGCATTTTAGAATTTGGATGAAAGGTTTAGCACTGGGAAACACTTTTTGAAAGATAAAAAGCGCATTTTATATACAGCTATATGGATCAGACCAAAATGAGGGACAAATGAGGGGGAAAGAGGGACAGAGGGACATTGTTTGAAATCAGGGACAGTCCCTCGAAATCAGGGACAGTTGGGAGCTACGGGTGGTTCAGTTAAGCTTTGACTACAAAATACCTGGAAGCTGATTGGTTTCTATGCGTCTAAATTTCCACGTTAAGATCTTTTGACTTGGAGATAAAGCTGCCAAGAATGTTCCTGGGGGGAGTCAGCGCTGTGTGTAACCTCTGCATGATTTGGCCGCTGTTTACCAGCTGTATTTAGTGCGGGAAAGAATGGCATGGAAATACACAGCGATTGTTATGGGACAATACCCCGACTGTGTGCGGCTCTGTGCTGAGCTCAGGGTCAGCCTCAATGTACAAGTGTAATGTAATGCTCCACTAAGCCAGAGAGAAAAAAACACAAAAACATTGTTATGGTTCTTTTAAATGCAAAGAAATTTCTCACGGGTCTGCTGAGTCAAGGCACATAAATATAGTATAAAAAAGTAACCTGCTTCTTAAAGGGAAATTATAGTGTATATTCTGGAATCAAACATTTTGTGTTCTTTTTGTATACGTGAATAAGGCAGCAAAAGATCTGCCGTGGGTGTGTTTGGGAACACCTCTTCTGCAATATTGGCAGGTAGACAGAAGGCGTTCTCAGATCACCAGATTACGGACAAACTGGATTGGGTGGGCTGGTGCACTACAGGTATGCATGGATGAAATATTGACAATTTCAAGTCAAATTCAATTCAGTATTTGATAATTCATCTTTGGCTGTCATAGTGTCAGAAACCATGAAATCAGACCGAGACAGAAGTACAGTCAAATCACACTTGTTTAATAATAAAAGTAAATAGAACAAATGTAGTCAAAACATAGCCAGAGTTCAGGAACCTGAACGGATATTCAGACAAGCCAAATGTCAGGGAGCCGGAGATGAACGTAGTAAAACAGCAAGCAGGATCTGGAGCCAGAAGGGATGTCAGCCAAGCAAGTCTTTTAACAAGAATGCAGGAGAGCGTCTCTGTGATGTTGACTAAGGCGAAGGCAGAGATCCTCTGGGCTGGACGGCTTAAGTAGGCAGGACTGACGAGCAGGATATCATCAACAGCTGAGTACCTGTGGAGAGATAGGAGCTGGCAATTAGCCGACAGCTGAACGGCCAGCTCAGAGAAGGAAGGGCTGAGCCCAGCCCTGACACATAGCTGATAAGCATAGACACCTGTTTAGGTGCAGCCCTCAAAATTTAGGGGAGTGGAAATAAGCTGAAGGTGAATGTGGAGCCGCATCGGAGGGAGGGGGTGGGCTCCGCCAGCAGGTGGGGTTGAATCGGAGCCGATTATCCTCCCAGCCTCCGCCCCCTGTCCTTCTCTTAGCAGGGCCTGGCATACAGCGGAAGTTGGCAAAGAACTAGATGAGGTGGGAGCGGTGTGGGGAGGAGCGTTGGGCGGGAGCTGCCAAAGTTTACTTTTCCCATTAACAAGCTGGGGATTGGTTAGGCAGACTGCCTAGCAACCAATCACCGGCTTGTTAATAGGAAAAGTTAACTTTGGAAGCTCCCGCTCCCCTGTCCAGTGCTGTGCTCTACTGTAAGTTTCTCTGCATCCTAAATCAGTGAAAGTCATTCATTGGTTTTAATTTTTTTAATGCTATATTTAATATAGCATTAAAATATTTACTTAACAAGGCAATAATAATGTGTACAGTGTCTATAGTAGCCAATCTTATTTTATTTATCACAGTCAGATAAATGAAATATGCTTTAAGTTAATGTTGTTAAAGTTGTTGTTATTTAATAATTTTTTTGTAACTTAATTCTGCATAAAACATTTGACAGTGTCATTTCATGAGATAATTTACAAGGGCGTGTTTAGGGGCGGAATAAGGGGGGCGCAGGGTAGGAATTGGGTGGGTCAACTGGTGGCGAGTAACTTGTAAGGCCTGGCTAGTAGCTCAGGACTTGAAGTTTTGAGCCCTGGTTTAGTGTTTTATATATCAAACTTTATATTAGGTGCTCTGCCACTGCAGGAAAAGCTGATGAAAGTGTCACCTGTTTGCATTAACGATTTCAAAAAATTTTAAAATCCAGAGTTTCGTTTTCTTAAAGGGAAAATATCACAACATGTATCCTGAGATATGCTTGTTGTGTTATGTTTTTAACTGTGTAGTTTAACTTTTATACATTTTTTGCTTCTAGAGGCCTCACTAATCTGTATATACAACACAATGACAGCACCAAGAAAACGTCTAAGATTCCAATGTTTTTCATGATAAAATTGGTTCATAGTAGAATAAACTGTTGTGTCAGTCTTTTCTTGAAATCAGGATAATATACTCAAAGAGGCGCTGGGAACTTTTATACTTGCATGTGTAGTCAGATGAAGGAAAACTTCAAATGAATTCAATGGCTCTGGCTAGACGGCTTTCACACAGCCAGGCTTCCCTCAATGGGTCCCCAACAGTAGTTCAAACCATAAAATTACAGAAAGGAGCACCAAACCAAAAGTGGATAAAATAATCCTACAATTTTAATTGTTGGGGAAAAAAAAAGTCATATTAAAGCATCCAATGCATTTTGGAAGCTATACCACTCCCCCTTCATCAGGGCTCCAATGCATTTCGGAAGCTACACCGCTCCACCTTATCAGGGCTCAACACAGGGTAAAGCTTGGATGGACTCTGGGAAAACAGTGACTTCACAGATCTGTATAAGGAGCCTGTATTGAACTCTTTACATGGAGGAACAACCTGATAGCAATTGCTGAGTGGTCCCTGATGAAGGATGAGTGGTATCGTTAATTCAATCAAGCCAACTGAAGTTCATGTGAAAAGTTTGTTGGTATTATGTAATGTTCTAGAATTTGTGGTATATACTCATATACATATCTAGACATAATTCTTCATCAGTATTACTATGTTTTAGATTTGTAGCCCTGATGAAGGGGGAGTGGTGTTGGCCCTGAAACATGTTGGCAGTTTTTATAACTTTTTTTTTTTTACCAACAATTACATTTTTCTTGGACCATTTTATCTGGATTTGGTCTGGCACACATTTCTGTATTTCTGTGGTTTGAGTTTTTCTTGAAAAACGCCCAAAGAGGATATCAGTTACAGAGTCAAAGGAGCTAGAATTTGCTTAGTGATACTCCCACAGTTGTCATTAGAATATTTTGGTCATGGCCATCCAAAAACCTTCAAAGTACGCCCAGGTATACCTTTTTGCTACGATATTAGACAGAATGCCCGGCATGAATATGTAACAAGCATGACATGACTGCTCAGTTTTACATTTATATGATGGAAATCTATAAGCACAAATAAGATTTTTAAATGAGTTCTTTAAATTGGCTATATTATTTATTTGTCTCCTTTTTTCCTCTAGGAAAAACTACCAAAAATGTCTCTTAGCAAAGAAGGAGCCCATAAGAAATGGGTGAGCCTAAAAGAAAAGCTGTCACCCCAAGACTCGGACCAAAGTGAGGCCAACTTAGAGAATGCGGATCCTGAACTTTGTATTCGTCTTCTCCAAATCCCATCTGTGGTGAACTATTCTGGCCTGAAGAAAAGACTGGAGAGTAGTGATGACCAATGGATGGTTCAGTTCCTGGAGCTCAGTGGTCTGGATCTTCTACTTGAGGCCTTGGACAGGCTTTCAGGCAGGGGAGTGTCAAGAATCTCTGATGCTCTTCTACAACTTACTTGCATAAACTGTGTCCGAACACTAATGAATTCCCATAAGGGGATCGAATATATTGTCAATAATGAAGGTTATGTCAGAAAGCTTTCTCAAGGTGAGCTTGTCATATGAACCTTGGTTTGTTCCAATGCCTTTCCATCTTTATCCTCATCTAAAATAACTATATAATGGACTAACATGCATGCTAAGTAATGTGTAAGGGTAACATTTTGCTGTCAAAGTCAGACGGACTTTAGATTTAGAACATGTTTCAAATCTTTCCGATGGACTTGAGTCCGGTTGAAAAATCAGTTCGTCTGTATACTAGTCCGATGGACAAAAAACGACGCAAGGGCAGCTATTGGCTACTGGCCATGAACTTCCTTATTCTAGTTCCTTCGTACGTCATTACGTTCAAACCAACAGACTTTCGAACAGACTTTAGTCCAGGGATCTTCAAACTACGGCCCTCCAGCTGTTGTGGAACTACATGTCCCATGAGGCATTGTAAAACTCCAACATTCACAGACATGACTAGGCATGATGGGAATTTCTGAACAACTGGAGGGCCATAGTTTGGAGACCCATGCTTTAGTCCGTTCGTGTGTGAGCAAGTCTAGTCGTTCGAAAGTCCGTAGTAACTCCGTCGAAAGTCCTTCGGAAAGACTGTTGGACCTTTTGATTCTGAAAAGTCCGCTCGTGTGTATGTGGCATAAGGCCCCATTCGCACTTGAGTGACTTGTCATGCGACTTTGCCCATCAAAGTCACATGACAAGTTGCAGCCCAATCTTTTCAATGGCACCCCTTTAAATCAATGTAACTTAAAGGAATTAATTTGCATGGATTCCCTCTCACTTCCTGTTTGGCTATGGGACAGGAAGTGAAGGGAAATCTCCACAATGGGACACAGATGGTGAACAAAAATCTGACAGAGGTTAGAACTCTCCCTTACTCTGTTCAAAATGAAAATAAGCTTTGCCTACAGTTCTACTTTAATATGTCACTTCAATAGAAATTGATTAAATAATCAACTTCTATCAAGCGGTGGAGCCCACACACTTGATTGAAATTTGGCTAGTCTTTGCTGGACTGGACACATTTCAATCAGTGTACGGCCAGCTAAAAGGTAAGCTGGGAACTGTCAGTGGTGGCAGTAAGGGGAACTGTGTAAGGTAAGGCAGTATGTAAAGGGCCATCATTGTGAGTGGTGAACCCAAGCTCCAGTAGCGCCTGGAGGAGTGCCATGTGCCCTAGATGATTACCCCCAGGCTCTGAGGATGGGAATTAAAGTAATTTGGTGCAAAATAATGGATTGCTATAACAAAAACTTGAAATACTTGCCACACCACGTTTAGACCCAAAACGTCTTCTGTAAAGTGTATGAAAAACCATTTTTTTTTTTTTATTATTATTTCATGTTGGATAGTTAAAGATTTAGAATTTCTGGGTTTTTCTTGCTGTGTTTGTTCACACTGGAGAGATTCGCCTTGTACTTCCTGCTGCGTCTTTGGCACAGCAAGTGAAGGAAAATCTTCCCAACAACACACATACTGAAAGAACAAAATAGACATCGGTCTTTACCCTTCCTCTTCTACCTAAAACTGTAAAAAAAAGTTTGCCCATTTCTCAACTTATATTAAAAATAACTCTATATGAATGGTTTGCTTTAGTTATTAAAAACCATTGGCAAAACAACCTTTACATGTATTCCCTAAAATTCAGCATCATCCATCCATTAAACAACTGTGTCAGCGAGGATCAAGGGATGATTTGCCTAAGGCAGCGATGGCGAACCTTGGCACCCCAGATGTTTTGGAACTACATTTCCCATGTAACTCATGCACTCTGCAGTGTAGTTCAGCATCATGGGAAATGTATTTCCAAAACCTCTGGGGTGCCAAGGTTCACCATCACTGGCCTAAGGTAAGATAGCTGGTGCTATGTCCACTGGAAGGGTAAGAGGCTTAAGAAAAATAATAGAACAAAAATTTTGTATGTTGGTGTTGCTCCACAGTACGCCGGTACCCCAGGCAAAGGCCCACAAGTACCTTATGGTAAAGACACCCTTGAAGGACACTATGGATTTTTCCAGTCTGGTTCATTATTATTATGCAACCCAACTTTGCCAAATTGGCCCAGTGGATGCTGCCTGAGTTGACACCAGATTCCCCCCTTAACATAGTTCCAATTTTATAGCCTTTCAATGACATATTGAATAATTACTCCTCTTCATTGGTCTTACCCCATAGAGACTTGATTGTACTTGTATTCCTATATAGCTCTGGACACATCCAATGTCATGGTGAAAAAACAAGTGTTTGAACTGATAGCAGCCTTATGTATCTACTCGCCGGAGGGACATGCCTTGGCTTTGGATGCACTCGAGCATTATAAGGTAAATAATTCTGATGATTGACAATCTGAACCCTTCAACTGCCTGCTGATTAGGAAGTCCTTGCATGGCTTGTGTGCTCATTTTTTAGGCTTGTCCAGGTATACTGTATATATGATATGATAGGTAGCATGTAGAGAATGGTAGAAGTGACCACATTGAAATACTAGCCATATACAGATGGTGCTTTCAGGACCTCCTATGGCTAAGTTGTCTTTGGGCAGTCTAAGACAATTTCCATTATCCAATGACTTTTTATATTTCATCTTTTATTTATCTATTGGTCACTAAAAATATGGTTAAAACTGGTCTCCCAGTACATTGAAAAATAAGATCAGTTAAGCATTCATTAAGACTTCATCTTTTTAGGTCCAGCTAACTTAAAGGGTAAGTTTACCTTTTCACAAAAAATGAAAAGGTGAACTAGCTCCAAATATCCTGGCCACCCCCGCGGACCCCGCTGCACATAGCGGCCATGATGCCCCCTGCTGCCAGTGTAGTGGTCCATGCATCATATATATTCTTCAGAATGAACATGTGACTGTACTGACCAATGAGAAGCGCTTCTTTTTTTCTGGGACACCTTATTGGAAGAAGAAGCCTCAGATGCAGGTCTCTCTGGTCAGCAAGGTCACATGGCTTAATCGACCAATGAGTGCTTGCCATTGCAAACATTAGGATGGATATTTCCTCCAGGGCTGTGTGTTGTGGTGTATGATGTACAGACTGCTTTACCAGCAGCACAGGGGATTACGGCAGCTATGTGTAGCAGGGGTTCAGAGGGGTGGCCAGGAAATTTAAAGTCGGTTCACTTTTTTATTTTTCATGAAAAGGTGAACTTCCCCTTTTAAAAAGGTTTAGCTTCTTGTAATCCACTACATAGGGGGGCTTGACTCCTAGGCCAATCAGGATTAAATTGCTCCGCAGAGAGCTCTCAAACAGCAAGAGGTAGGAGCATGGTAAAGATCTCACCAATATTCTAATGTTTCTTCATCTTCCAATCAGCAAAAAATGGGGTGCTTCCATCCAAGGCTCATTAGTTAGTGACCCACCAAGTTGTGAAGACAGGATCGGGGTGATAGCCTCAGAGCCTGCACCTTTAGAAACAAGTCAGCAGTGAGGCTGCAGAGGCAATGTTGGCTGATTTTTGGCAGACTGTGTATAACAAAAAGAGAGAGCGTGTCCCATCTGTGAGTCATTCAGCAGTCTGTGTAGGCTGATCTCTCCTGCTTTTGCGCTAAATTTAGCACATTTGTTAACACCCTCCAGAAATCTGACGCTCTTGCGTGAAGTACAGCTCAAATATTGCATGCACGTTTATCCGGAGTTGGAGTTGGCTGCAGGCAGGGCTGGGACAAGGGGTGCGCAGGAGGGGCAGCTGCCCTGGGCACCGTGGTATCATGTGAGGTGGGGGGGGCACCACAAGGAGATTGGGGGGGAGAGGATTTATGTTGGAAGGGGGAATTTGGGTAGCTGCAGAGGATAAGTATTGTTCTAGGAGGGGAAATTTGGGAGGTGATTTAGGGGGATTTGTGTTGGGAGGGGGATGGGGGGAAGAAGAATTGTGCTAGGTGGGGGGAGAAGATGTGTACTAGGAGGGGACATTTTAGGGGTAGAGGATTTGTGCTAGAAGGGATGAATTTGCGTTGTTTTTATTTTTTTTTGGGGGGGGGGTTTGTGCTGACATGGGGGTGGATTTTTACAGGGAGGAGGTGGAATTTATGCTTTGGGGGTAGGTATGCAGATTAGTGTTCAGTGTTTTGCGGGGAGATTTTTGCTGTCACATAATGCTCATACATCTTGGGGGGGGTTCCAGTTTGGCATGTTCGCCCTGGGCTCTAGATGACCTTGTCCCAGCACTGGCTGCAGGTATTAAATATAACATATTCATATCAAATAATTATAATTATTGTTACTATTTCTGATTAGAGAAAAAAAAAACTATGCATGTGTATGTACTATATATATCTTATTCCTGATCATAATAAAATCAATACAAACATAGACTACATGCCTTTCATTCAGGAAGCACAGCATAAATATGTAATGGACATATTAAGCCACCCTGTCTACATATGTGTTTATGTATCTACAAATTATAGACTGGGAGAAATGATTCTCGCATTCTGTATAACATCTCTCTCTTTGTAAAACATTTATTTCCAGCCTGGCGCTTTCTTTGTTTCCGCATGCGATGTCTGTGTACTGTATAAATAGCTGTACACAGAGGAGCAGAGCGAAAGCAGCAAAACATGAATAAATGAATTAACACATTTATTATGTTACTGCTTATTATACTCTATAAATTGAAACCTGGGATTACTAAACGCAATCTAATTAAATGCAACATGTGTTTTGATTCATAAATTGAGCTTTTTTTTTTTTTTTTTTTTTTGTTCTGCGCTGGGATTCGGTGAAATCTGCAAACAAAACAAACCGTCTGGCAGCCATAGGGAAGACTTTTTTTTACAATGACTTCCCTTAACTTCCTCAGATGGGAAAGAGGGACACCTATTCGCACAAAGTATGCAGATAGAGAACACACTGCCACTCCCACTGCACCCCAGTTTCTTGGGTCATGAACCCCCAACTTTGGACCACTGAACACTTCTTTTGTGTTGCAGTAGGTTATTGCTTATGCATTATTTTGCCCCTTACAATGCATTTGTTTTGAATAGACTGGTAACAACCACAAGGAAAGTTTGAACAGCCCTGAATATTATTCGCTGCATATGTGCATTGAGGTGCATGAGCAAGCTGCTTTGAATTACCACAATATACCGCAGTGGGTGGTTGCAGAAATGTGTGTTATACCATACCTCCCAACATTCTGAGATGGGAATGAGGGACACCTATCAGCAAAAGTATGCAGGCATAGGACACACCCCTTGCCACCCCCCTTAAAGGAGAATTGTACAATAAAAACAAAATTGGTTAAGCCCACAAGTTTTTTTTTACCACTACTATTCCTTTATATTGGCTTTTGGAATTTATAAATGCAACAATTTAGAAATCAGATGAAAGGTTTAGCGCTGGAAAACACTTTTTGATAGATACAAAGTGCATTTTCTATACATCTATATAGATCAGACCAAAATGAGGGACAAATGAGAAGAAATGAGGGACAGAGGGACATTGCTCCAAATCAGGGACAGTCCCTCAAAATCAGGGACAGTTGGGAACTATAGTTATACCACATTGTACCATAACCCAATAGTGTAACTAGAGGAACAGTGTGATTAAAACTTAGAGCCAAGTCAAAGAAATGTCAGGTGACTCATTGCTATTGGGTGCCGGCATTCAAGGAGCTCATCCCAGCCCACTCGATCATGCAAGCAACAGGTAGGACGCCACACACCAGGGATAGGGTTGCCACCTCATCTCTTTAAAACCAAACGCATATTAAAGCGGAAGTAAACCCATCCATATTACAGTTTCATTTACGGCACATGCAGGAGATGTAACACTCTCATTGGTTGTGCTCTCAACCAAACTGTCAAACCATCCAATGACTGGTGTCATAACTGATCACATGTGCAGCATCATGGCAGTTTTAGATTAAACAGAGGCAAAGATGGCAGCTTCCTTGGCTGAAAACGATAGCGGAGTTTACTTACACTTTAATTACACAGGTTCTGTGGCTGATTAAGGTGGTAATTAAACTTACTTGGTGCCTTATCTGTATTAAATTAGCCTTAGAACCTGTGTAATTCATATGTGTTTGGGTTTAAAGGGATCAGGTGGCAACACTAACCAGGGAACAGGCCAGTTATGAGATAGTGAAAAGTGGCTTCAGGCTTAATCCTTAAAAGTCACGATCCACTGACCCATTTCACACCGCCCACCACCACTCTAGGACTAAGCCCAGTGGGCAAGGCAAAATGCATCAGAGGGGAGTAGTCTATAAGGAGTTAGGCCGATGCCACTTTTCACTATCTCCTAGTCAGGCCGTTCCCTGGGGTGCGGTGTCCTACAGTGCATTGCAGTGCAGTGGAAGGCATCCAATGGATTGCCTTTCACTGCACTGTGCTGAAAAAAGTACTGCTTCCAGGATTTTTTGTCAAAGTTTATTTGAACAAGCTGAAGTTAGAAGCTGATTAGCTACCATGCAATGCTACACCGGATTTTGCACTTTCCAGTTACAGTAAATCAACCCCAATGTGTCCTTGTTCTGTAGCCTTCAGGAATCCACATCACATATTTCCAGGAGGCAACAGTAGCAGGGATTCACGATGGCGAGTGGGTGGATCTAATGCATGTTATTGGGGCCAGGTGCCTAAATCCAGAAGAGGTAGCTGGTTCCCAATGACTAAGGAGGACCAAGGTGAGATCAACGGCTTTCAGAAGGACAACACTGAATTTGTTGTTCAGGTGAGTATGTGAAGTGGAGTTTCTTCTTTAAAGCTGAGTTCCTGGAATTCAGCTCTTTTGTAAAAAAAAAGTGAAGGCACATTAAAAATTAAGTCCAAGGAGGTGCATAATATCTCATGAATATCTCTATTATTTATATCGGACAGGTATATAGTACTGCCAGAAGACAGCTATCGATGTAGTTCTGGCAGCCTGACATTGATTCTTCAGGTCTAAGCATCTTCAACAGTAGAGTAGCTGCAGCTTCTATTCTTGCCCTTTTCTTCACCTGCCCAATCACAGAAGCCTTTGTATTGTGAACTTATTCACAAAATACAAAGGCTTCACTGAATGGGCAGTAAGGAAGGGGCGGTATTGTGTGAACTTATTCACAAAATACAAAGGTTTCTCTGAATGGGCATTAAGGAAGGGGCGGGACAACTTCTCTGTATTGTGTGAACTTATTCACAAAATACAAAGGCTTCTCTGAATGGGCAGTAAGGAAGGGGCCTCTCTCTTCTCTCACAGCCCTGAGTGTCTTGCATATCCTCCTGCAGAGCCATAAATCTATCGGATATAAATAATAGAGATAAGTTCAGGAGATGTTGTGCACCTCCTTGGACTTAACTCCCAGTGTGCCTTCGCTTGGTACAAATTGGCTGAATTCCTGGAATTCAGCTTTAATCTACATAACTATGAAAATACAAAGTTTTGAATAGCATGTAGAAGGATTGGTTTAGAGTGTGGGATCAAGTTTGGAACCCCATTTAGGTTCCTTTTGCTGTCCTTCTTCCTGCTGGGGACATTTACTCTCCCTATTCGTTCTAGGGACCATTGTCGATAGTGTGCCGAAATCCAACATTTTCAATTGTCACAGAACAAAATGTGAGAAAACGTGTTCCTATATGGACACCTGTTCTGGTCACAACTGTCTAAGAGGGAATTTCCTCTTCCATGTTGAGTCGCCGGAACAGAAGTCAAAGGAAATCTCTCTAATGGGACACAGACCAAAAAGAAGACAAAAAACCCCCCAAAAAACAACAAAACTGATAAAGGGTTTTATCCAAAACTGAAAAAAAATGTTGTGAATAGAACCACACTTTAAAGCTGAATATTTGCATTCTTGCAAAGCCTGGTCATTTTTATTATATCTAGCTGGGGCTACTTCAGGAAAATGATCCGTGGCCTTGAATTAATGCCGGTCCTTCATTTTTTAAATTAAATATATTACTTTAAGCATGTCCGCTGGCTCGTAGTGTATTATCTAATTACAGTCACTACGTGCCGTTCTCCAAACCATAGCTCCCTGAGCACACTTGTATGCAGAGTGACTTCTTCCCTTGTAAAATTATCATTTTTATTGTAATTGGTTTTCAGATATATACGCTGCTTGTTAATTAATTGGGGAATACTGCTCCGATGCCTATGTAAATTAGATATGGAATGTTATCAAATATGATGTTTGCTGAATAAATACTACTTCTTCAAATAAGAAAAAATAAAAAAATAAAAATTACAAGATTAAAGTAATTCTAAAATCATGACATGTCAAACATGTTATACTTACCTGCTTATTAATATGGGGGCACTTGAGGAGCAGGCTCGCTCTCGCCGAGCTGTGCTCTGTGTGCCCATTCACAAACAAAGCGCATCTCGCCCCCCCCCCGCTCTCTCCTCATTGGCTCACTGACTGTGATTGACAGCAGCAGGAGTCAATGGCTCCCGATGCTGTGTGAGCCAATGAGGACATAGAGACTCTTATGTAAACAACACAGAGCACTGTACATAGGGCGCGATCTGTCAGTTTCTCATCCCTGCTAAGCAGGGGTGAGAAACCAAGATCTATAGTAAAAGCAGCACACTTCACACTTCACACACATTACACAGTTAGGCACACATTTAACGCCTTAATCGCCCTACGTGTTAACCCCTCCCATGCCAGTGTCATTAGTACAGTGACAGTGTATAGTAAGAGCACTGATCGCTATATTAAAGTGGTTGTACACCCTGTACAACCACTTTTACCTACAGGTAAGCCTATATTAAAGCTTACCTGTAGGTGCTGGAAATATCTGCTAAACCTCCACTACTGCTAAAAAAGCTGTGCGCCGATGTCTATGGCGCATACGCCGATGTCTACAGCGCATGCGCCGATGTCTACGGCGCATGCGCACTTTAGAAAGGGCAGATCATGCCGTTTTATAAAGGGGTCATGCCGTGACTGGCGACTCTGGCCAGTCACAGAGCCGGAGTTCGCGGCCCCCGGAAGGAGGAGGGGTGAAGATGGACGCTCGCTGCTAGTGGGGACAGCAGTGACATCGCAGGCTTCGGTTTCAGGTAAGTGACACATAATAGGCTACTATGCGATGCATAGTAGCCCATTATGCTTTACCTTTGCAGGGAAATAAAGGGGAAGTAAAACCCATCAGAGTTTACTTCCTCTTTAATGTTGCTGTGATGTCAGTGACAGTTAGTAAGTTCCCCTCCAGCGTCAGTTAGTGTCAGACTGCCCGCCGCACTAACACAGTCCCATTATAAATCTCTGATTATCGCCATTAGTAGTATTAAAAAAATACAAATATAAAAATTCCAGTATATATGTATATGTGTGTATATATATATATATATATATATATATATATATATATATATATATATATATATATATATATATATATATATATATATATATATATATATATATATATATATGTGTATGTGTGTGTGTGTGTGTGTGTGTGTGTGTGTGTGTGCATATATATATATATATATATATATATATATATATATATATATATATATATATATATATATATATATATATATATATATATATATATATCATAGTTTGTAGACACTAACTTTCACACAAACCAATCAATATACACTTATTGTGATTTTTTTTTTTTTAATCAAAAACATGTAGCAGATTACATTTTAGCCAAAATTTATGAAGGAATTTTATTTTTATATTTTTTTATTTGGATATGTTTTATAGCAGAATATAAAAATTTTTATTTTTCAAAATTTTCGGTCTTTTTTAATTTTATATCGCAAAAAATGAAAAACTCAGTGGTGATCAAATACCACCAAAAGAAAGCTCTATTTGTGTGAAAAGAATGATATAAGTTTTGTTTGGGTAAGTTGTTGCATGACCGCACAATTAGCAGTTCAAGTAGTGCAGTGCCGGAAGTAACCTTCCGAAGTGGTTAAATAAAGTCCATTAAAAAACACTGTGGCATAAAGTTCCCACTATGGCAGCATCAGCTGTCTCTCTTCCAAGCAGGATCTAGGAAGGCTCCCACCAGCACACCATGTAAAAACAAAAAGGAGAGAAAAGCGCCACTAAATGCTAAGTGTAGCATTTATTAAAACATATTTATGAAATGAAAAACAGTAAATATGCGCTCAAATTTACAAGATATTAAAAAGCGTATCGATAAATCTCCAGCAGGGGGCAACCTTCCAGGTGGTCAATGGTGAGAAAGGTGGTTGGAACCAGGAAGTAAACCATAGACATGTGCACAGCCGAAAAATTTGTTCATTTTCGTTTCATTCGTCTTATATTTATTTTTTTTTTCGTTTTTCGGGTCATTCGTTCTGATCGAAATTCTAAAATTCTAAAATCCGAAAGAAGGAAAGAAAATCTGAAAATTTGAAAGAACGAAAATTCAAAAAGATAACTAATAATAAAAACGATTAAATTACAGGTATTGGAATTTCCTTTCGTATTTGTCTGTTAGTCAACATAACAAATACAAATTTATCCGTAGTTATGAATTATTCGAAAGAACAAATGCTCCATCTAAACAAATGGAACGGAACAAATAAATAATAATAATAACAATAATAAAAAGGTTTTTTTATTATTGTTAATTATTATTATTAATTCGTCACATTCCATTCGTTTAGATACGTACGGCATTCATTATTTCTGATAATTCATAACAGCCAAAGTTGAAAGGAAATTCCAATACCTGTAATTTAATAGTTAAGTTATTATTAGTTAGTTATTATATCAGATTTTTAAATTTTTCGGGTTTTCCAATTTTCATTCTTATTTTCGTTCTTTTGAATTTTCGTTCTTATTTTCAGATTTTCGAATTTCCGAATTTTCCAATATTTGAATTTACGAATATTTAGAAAAATTTGTTAAACGGATTTTCGTTAATTCCGATATTTATAAATTAGTCGAAATATGTTAAAAAAACTAATTCGGAAACAAAACTAATGTCTAGTAAACCAGGTAAACACAAGGAAGAGCCAACAGAGACAGCAGACTGTCCATGCATATCACATGGATGAGAACAACTGAGGACAACAAGGAAATGTTGTAGGCCCACAAGATGGCCATGATGACAGTAGAATAGAAGAATCTGGTCGGCCGCACATCCAATAAAATCACTTTTATTTAGACCTATTCAAGAAAGACTCTCTACACTACATTCAAGGTAACATAGTACTCCAGCTGACGCGTTTCACGCCAACATCAGCGCTTAGGCATAGATATTGCCGATCAGGGGCGTTGCTAGGTCTACAAAAGATCTGGGGCTAGAGCCTATAGCAGCGTAGTAAAGAAAGTCATTTGCTTGGGCGGGCATACACTGGTATATACAGTAATATACGTGTGGGTGTATATATATATCCCCAGAGAGCCCCCCGCTTACATCAGGGTCCCCAGAGAGCCCCCCCTTACATCACCTTACATCAGGGTCCCCATAGAGCCTCCTCCTTACATCGGAGTCCTCAGAAAGCCTCCCCCTTCCATCAGGGTACCCAGAGGGGCCCCCTTACATTAGTGTCCCCAGAGAGCCTTCTTCCTTAAATCTGGGTCCCTAGAGAGCCTAGGCCTTAAAATCAGGGTCCCCAGAGAGCCTCTCCCTTACATCAGGGTCCCCAGAGAGCCTCCCCTCCCCTTGGGGACCCCTGAAGAGACTCGGGGCTATCGGCCTCAGATTCGGGGCTATAGCCCCAAAATCCACCCCCTAGCAACGCCCCTGTTGCCGATGTTGGCATGAAACGCGTAAGCTGGAGTGCAATGTTTCCTTCAATGTAGTGTGTAGTGTCTTTCTTGAATATGTCTAAATAAAAGTGATTTTTTTTAGATGTGCGGCCGACCAGATTCTTCTCTTCTACTGTCAAGCCTGTGATGAGCAGGGCCAGCACCTGCCAGCGTTCAGTGGAGGTGATATATGTGGAAACCAACCTAGAGCATTGATTATCCTCTATATGGACATGATGATGTCCTGTGACGTTAATAGGCATGGTTATGCGTTGTGGGGCGGGGACCCTTTGTCAAACTGCAAGGACACAGCGGAAACAATTGTTTTCTATGTGTCCCATTCGCACTGCAATGTAGCCTAGGCATTTTATCGCAGCACACCGTGCCAAATCGCATGACAATGTATGGCAGCGCAGCTTATCACGCTGTGTGTACGTTTTGTGCACTTAAAATAAAGTTTGCACAAAACAAGAAAAAAAAGGGAGCCACGGGATGCGCTGAATCACGCACCTCACTGCCCTCTAATGCAAAGAGCTGCCAGAGAGGTGAATCGCTCTCCATTCTTGTGTGAATTCACCCTTTTCACAGGTTTTTACCCCCTTCCTGACCAGGCCATTTTTTGCGATCTGGCACTGTGTTACTTTAACTGACAATTGCGCGGTCTGTACCCAAATAGCATTTTTGTCCTTGTTTTCCACAAATAGAGCTTTCTTTTGGTGGTCTTTTATTTTTTGCACTATAAACAAAAAAAGACCAACAGTTTAAAAAAAAACAATATTTTTTACTTTATAAAACATATCCAATAAAAAAAAATGTAAAAGAAAATCAAATTTTTTTCATCAATTTAGGGCAATATGTATTCTGCTACATATTACATATAAAATCCTAATATTTCCTAAAATCCTAGCGTATATTGATTTGCACAAAAGTTAGTGTCTACAAACTATGGGATGTTTTTATTTATTTATTTTTTACTAGTAATGGGGGCGATCAGTGACTTATAGCGGGACTGCGATATTGCGGCGGACAAATCGAACACTTTTTGGGGACCAGTCACACTAATATAGTGGTGATCAGTGCTAAAAAAAAAAAGATGCACTGTCACTGTACTAAGGACATTGGCTGGGAAGGGGTTAACTGGGGCGATCAAAGTCTTAAATGTATGCCTAGGTTGTGCTTACTCACTGTGTGGAAGGTGCTTAGACTAGGGGAACGCAGAGATCCGCAGAAACACAGGATCAAAGCCTTCCCTGTTGACAGAACGGCAATCTGTCTTGTTTACATGGGCAGACTGCCGTTCTGCTTGTGTCCCGAACAATCGGTGGGTCCAATCACAGCGGGAGTGGGTCCCCGGCAGCGTGCGGGCACCTCATACCCGGAAGTGTCAGATCGCGTACTAGGTATGTGATCTGGCACAGAGCGGCCGCCCTGTCGCAGTAAATGTACGCGGGGCGGTCACTAAGCGGTTAATGACACCTCTGTGCATCTGCTAAGCCATGCATCAAAACACATAGTGCCGTAGCGCCATGCGTTTTTGTGTGGCGTGATTTCGTGAAAGGGTCAGGGGCTTCTTTAGGATGTTTCTCACACATAGGGCTGTCCATCAAAATGAATGGGCTGCCCTACACACGACATGCGCAAAGATGCATGCGCTCCATTCTACCTGCATGCTGTATACAGAGCCGTACACAGAGTATAGGCCCAAATTAATTATTATTTTGTGATTGAAAAATTTTGCTCTCCTATTGTATCTGATATCCTTTTAAAATATTTTTTATCACTGAAAAGAAGGGGGAAAAAAAAAAAAGAGAAAATCCTTTTTAACATAATGATAGAGCTTCACAGAAGATTTCCTTTCCACTAACAGGCAGTGAAGAACCAGCAATATCGATTTAGTGTCATTATGAGCGAGCTTTCAGCCACGGATAATGTTCCCTACATGGTCACGCTGCTCAGCGTCATCAACGCCATCATTTTCGGAACGGAAGAGCTGAGGATTCGTGTGCAGCTGAGGAACGAAATTATAGGTAATAATTATGTAAAAATAACATTTTATTCATGCTTTCCCCCTCATTGGGAAATATATGGGATACATATTTAATGTTGTCTTATACAGGGCTAATGTTTACTAAGGTAAGATTAGAAGGAGAAAACCGCTGTGAGGCCCAAAGCCGAGGTATAAAACTATGAAAGAAGTGGAGGTGTTCTCTTTAGAGAAACTTAAAGGTGAACTCCGGGCACCAAAGCTTTTATTGAAATATACACTATATTACCAAAAGTATTGGGACGCCTGCCTTTACACGCACACAAACTTTAATGGCATCCCAGTCTAATGCCCCGTACACACGGTCGGATTTTCCGATGGACATTGTCCGATCGGAGCGTGTTGTCGGAAATTCCGACCGTGTGTGGGCTCCATCAGACATTTTCCATCGGATTTTCCGACACACAAAGTTGGAGAGCAGGAGATAAAATTTTCCGACAACAAAATCCGTTGTTGGAAATTCCGATCGTGTGTACACAAATCCGACGGACAAAGTGCCACGCATGCTCAGAATAAATAAAGAGATGAAAGCTATTGGCCACTGCCCAGTTTATAGTCCCGACGTACGTGTTTTACGTCACCGCGTTTAGAACGATCGGATTTTCCGACAACTTTGTGCGACCGTGTGTATGCAATACAAGTTTGAGCCAACATCCGTCGGAAAAAATCCTAGGATTTTGTTGTCGGAATGTCCGAACAAAGTCCGACCGTGTGTACGCCCTATTAGTCTGTAGGGTTCAATATTGAGTTGGCCCACCCTTTGCAGCTATAACAGCTTCAACTCCTCTGGGAAGGCTGTCCACAAGGTTTAGGAGTGTGTCTATGGGAATGTTTGACCATTTTTCCAGAAGCACCATTGTGAGGTCAGGCACTGATGTTGGAAGCGCTGTGCGGGCGCTTTTAACCCTTTTTTTTGGCCGCCAGCGGGGGTTAAAAGCGCTGAAAAGTGCCGCTTTAACAGCGGCGCTTTATCTCTAAAGCCCCCGCCTCAGTGTGAAAGTAGCCTAATGCCGCGTACACACGATCGGATTTTCCAACAGGAAATGTTGGATGTGAGCTTGTTGGCGGTAAGTCCGACCGTGTGTATGCTCCATCGGACATTCGTTGCCAGACTTTCCGCCAACAAATGTTGGCTAGCATGTCTTCAAATTTTCCGCCAACAAATGTGTGTTTTCGGATTGTCCGAGCGTGTGTACACAAGTCCGTCAGACAAAAGTCCAAAGTACAAACACGCATGCTCGAAAGCAGAATCGGTCGGTCTTGTAAACTAGCGTTTGTAATGGAGAATAAACATTCCCGACATGGCAAATTATGAAATCTCCAAATGCAGCGCACAATTCTCTTCTGCTTTAATGGGATAATAATGAAGCTGCTTTGCTGGTGATACTGATGGAGTTATTGCAAACGGATTTTCAAAGGCTTTTTTTTTCTCGTGATATCAAGAATAATATTATGTTTTTTTATTTATTTTTTTTATTTGGCAAGTTACCACAACACCATTATCCCGTAGTTTATAAGATCAAAGATACAACTATGTTGGTGTCCCTTGTCAATTTTACATTGTATTTTTTTAAATGTAACTGCCTACTCCCAAACTGTCATTTGAAGTAAAACACATAGCCAAGTATTATTCTACACAATATTTTTATTGTGCATTAAAAAAAAAATTAGACATGCTATCTGCCAATAGAACTTAACCAAAAAGTGCATTCTATGAATCCAAAAATATAGAAAATATACCAAATCCAATCATTATTATTCAACCAAAAAATAATGTCAAAGCAATAACTCCAAGGCCAATAATAAATAACACGTTATCTCCTCTGACCGGTTGACGAATGGCCGTTCAGAAACTAACTGTAAAGCACGAACTGAAAAGCGCTAAATGAAAAACGTGAAAAGAAACGCGCGAATCAACACTCACCAAACTTCTACTAACACGAAATTAGCAGAAGAAGCCCAAAGGGTGGCGCTAAAGAGCTGGAAAAAACACGTAGTACATCACTACGTTCGTAATTGTTGGCCAACATTTGTGTGACCGTGTGTAAGCAAGACAAGTTGGAGCCAACAACCTTCGAACCAAATTCCACGGTTTTGATGACGGAAAGTCCGACCGTGTGTACGAGGTATAAGGGAACATTCACACTTGTACGACTCCAAAGTTGCGCCGAGTGCAACTTTGACACAACTTTGGATGGGTGCGACTTGGATACGACTTTGTCTTTGACCAGTAATAATGGACAACTGTTGCACACAAGTTGCATTGTATAACATTCAGGTACGACTTTCATGCAACTTCTGAGGGTTAACATTGAAGTCTATGGCCCTCAAGTTGCATGAAATTCGGACCAAAGTAGTGCTTGAACTACTTTGAAATCGCTGCAACTTATCACTCGCATATATTAATGGCTATCGTTGGAAAACATGGGGAATGACTTGTTGTTCAAAGTTGCATGACAAGTCGCACAGGTGTGAATGGAGCTTAAGTTGCTGAAGTGAACACCAATGGGGGGGGGGGGGGTTAAAAAAGCACTGCCAATAACCAGTGATAAAGGGGGGGTGGTTAAATAGCACTGCAGTCACCAACACAAATACTGGCGGTTATTATTGGGGTCATTGACATTATTGCTAGGGATTAGTATTAGGGTCACTGATACTATTCCTGAGGGTTATTATTGTGCCCACTGGCACCAATGCTGGGGGTTATCATTGCAATCACTGGCACCAATGCTGGGGGTTATCATTGCAATCACTGACACCAGTGCTGGAGGGTTTTTTTTTGTTGCATCCACTAACATTTATTATGACTTTCTCTTCAGTGTTCATTGCAGTATGTTGCAAAAAATACCCCAGGACCAAAATGTTTAGGCGTTTAGGTGCGTTAATGGGCCACCTAACTCAACACAGTGCACCTTAAAATATTTAAATGTGCTGCTATTATGTGACCCTCTGGAAGTGTCAGGGACCACATTTGAGGGCCGCTATTATTTTCAAGTTGACCACCACTTCTCTTCAGTGAATTCGGAAAGAATTCACAGCGCTTCACTTTTTCCACATTTTGTTACCCGCTTACCCCGACTTGCTGATGCCCCGACTTAGTTGGGGTAGGCGGAACACTTTGGTGGGGGTGGGTCAGCCACACCTCTTGACCTTTGACCTCTGGGGACATGCCTGCTGACCTTTGACCTTTGGGGGTGGTCCCTATTCCAATCCCTGAGTCTTAACCTTGTTCTTCCAGGGGAAACCCTAACCCCTGACCCAGACCCTCAAAATCGGGGGAGAGAAGGGCCTTAGTCGGGGAGGTGACCAAGAGCACAATGGTCACTCTGACAGAACTCCACCGTTTCTCTGTGGAGAGAGGAGATCCTTCCAGAAAAACAACCATCTCTGCAGCATTCCACCGATCAGGCCTGTATGGTAGAGTGGCCAGACTGAAGCCATTCCTCAGTAAAAGGCATAGGACAGCCCGCCTGGAATTTTCCAAAAGGCACCTGAAGGACTCTCAATGCATGTGATCCCCATGCTGGCTCTCGTGCCCGCGATCGCGGGTGGCTGGCGGTGGGTGCACGTGCCTCCAGCGGCTCTTAAAGGGAACAATGTACCCATATGTTGTTTTGCCCAGCCATGCATTCTGCCGACGTATATTGGCGTGAGCTGGTTGGCTTGCGTTTTTGGGAGGTGTCTGTTGTCATGCAGGAGAAACCAGTAAAAAGGCAGCAGAAACGCATCAAAAACGCAAGCACTGCATTTTTTATGCATTTCCGTTGAAGTCTATGGAACTAAAAACGTAACCTGACCCTTTCCAAAAAAATGCATTGGTGGAAACGCAGACATGTGAACATGACCCATAGGAAGCCATGGTAGGCTCTGTTCACACCTATGTGTTTTTATTGCTTTTTTGCAGAAACACACATTTAAAATGGTTTCCTATGGGACACAATTATGCTTTTTTTCAGCCGCTGAGTTTTTAGAAAGAGTCAGGGATAGGGTTGCCTCCATATCCCTTTAAAACTGAACACTAAGGATGAGCTCGGGCAAGTTCGCAAACCGCACGTGCAGAGCCCGCCAGGAAGTCGGCACTGCACAGCGCTAATCACAAGCAGTGAGACATTGTCCCGATGTGCGGCTGCAGAGATTGGGAAATGTCTCACTGCTTGTGATTAGCGCAGTGCCGACTTCCTGGCGGGCTCTACACGTGGGGTGTGCGAACATGCCTGAGCTCATCTTTACTGAATACATATTAAATACACAAGTTCTGTGGCTGATTAAGGTGGTAATTAAACTCACTTGGTGCCTTATCTGCATTAAATTAGCCTCAGAACCTGTGTAATTCATATGTGTTCGGGTTTAAAGGGATGAGGTGGCAACCCTAGTCAGGGGCTTTTTTAATTGGTTCAATAGACTTCAATGGAGAAGCTGCAGAAAAGCACATAGTGCGTTTTTGCAGCAATTTGCATTTTGCGCTTTTTAATCCACCCAACAACAAATTGGCCAAAAAAAGAAAAATGTGTTCAAATTGCACTGCAGAAATGGATCAAAAGCAAACTGCATAGGTGTGAACCGAGCCTTATGGACTGTAATGCATTTCTGCAAAACTGAATGCACTGAAAGAAGCAATGTGTTGTATATCTTTGTCTTATATATAAAGACATTTCAGAAAACGCACTGAAAAAAAGCATAGGTGTGAACCAGGCCTAACAAAATATTACAACATGCACGAAGCACATTTGTCATTAAAGGGTTAAATGCAATTTCCAAAACCTGGGTCACTTTAAAATGAACTAAAGGCAAACATCGCCCTCTGGTGGAGAATAAAGGGTAAATGCCGAAATACAAGCATGTCAATCAATGCACTTAATGATCACCTGCTGTACCAATCTCAGGATTCCCCCTGACTCCCTCCAAGGAAAGCCATCGGCAGAGCACAACTGCAAAAAAAATTAAACACTTTCTACTTTAAAAGTTAATTTTGTATTAAAGAGAGAGAAATATGCCATCATGAACTGATACCTGGAGTAAAACTGTTGAAAGATTCATCCATACATAAGAACATTTCCCATCAAGCTTAAAGGTCACATGCTGTTTGCATTCTGTAACCTCAGCTCAGGTGAACTTGGTTGTGTTGGGGTTGAAAGGCGGTTCTGGTGGTGCAGGTTGTCTCTGATGTTCTATGAGTAAAGATTTCGCTGATGATCGATTGTTATTTATATTTCATGATTAATATGTCCCTATCATGGCTGTTGATTGATGAATCCAGGGACGCGTAAAGTAAAATTTTTGACGTATATATTTGCTGGGATTACTTGTAAATATATAACTGGCTATTATTTATAAATGTTTGCGCCTGCGTGTAAAGGGACTTGCTTTATACACATACACAGTACAAATACGTATTTTTAATATTTGCTTGTAAATGCTATTTTGAAAAGCATCAGATTCAGTAAGCATTTATCAAGCCAGCTTTTTTCTTTTTTTTTCTTTTTTTTTTTTTTTTTTTTAAACCCTGCAAGTAGCCACACCTGCTCAGTAAATGTTTGCTGAATGTGAGCTCTTCAGGCTAGCATTTCCAAGCATAACAACATGTCTCTGTGTATATAGCCTTCCATGTGTGGGGCTTGTTCATACATATTGTATTAGTCTGTGATTTTTCTATTACATGCATTATTATGATCCTTTTTTTTTTTTTTTTAAATTTCAGGAAAAGTAAGTCTGAAAGAGAATTGTATGCACGTATTCATTGTATTTTAGACTGTTGACCTGAGCAATCAGACCCAAACCCCTGCAGATTTGGAGTCAAAGTGTAACTAACCCCATATTATATATATTTTTTTTCATTTTGGAGAGAGTAATGCCCGGTACACACGATAAAATTAGTGTGCATGAGGCTACAGAGGAGATATATACATAACTACACTATTCCATTTGATTTATATATATATATATATATCTATCTCCTGACTGTCCCTGATTTGGAGCAATGATCTCTTTCCCCCTCATTTGTCCCTCATTTTGGTCTGATCTATATAGTTGTATGTACAATGCACTTTTTATTTTTCAAAAAGTGTTTCCCAGTGCTAAACCTTTCATCCAATTTCCAAATTGCTGCATTTGTGCATTTTAAAAACCAATATGAAGGAATGGTAGTGGTAAAAAAAAAGTGGATTTATTTAACCTTTTTTGGG
The DNA here is from genome assembly GCA_037952925.1 of Lithobates clamitans. NCBI lineage: Eukaryota > Metazoa > Chordata > Amphibia > Anura > Ranidae > Lithobates > Lithobates clamitans. The sequence goes on along the minus strand of JBBGZY010000096.1, from coordinate 1,219,318 downwards.
GGTTAATTCTCTAAGGGGGTGTGGCAGGGGGCGTTTCCTATGCCTACATACGTTTGATAGTAGTTGTCCCCTCATTCCCATCTCAAAATGTTGGGATATATATATATATAAAAAAAATCTCTTGTTTATATTTAAGCTGGGCAGTGCTACACCACAAAAACCGCCTGTACCTTCCACCGGCACCTAAACACCAGAGCCTCATTCACTGTGGCTAAACACCCAGTGTGCCTGAGGCCTATAGTGATGCACAGATGTAATATATTGCATTTCCTACAACATGCAATCAGGTGACCTAATTATCCGACCTGAGCTAGAATGACCACCGCTAGAACAGCTTCCTATGAATGCAATACAGAGAGTTGTCTTGTAAGAGCAGTCACCTATGTCTGGGAGGGATTACTGTAGGACTTGCTGCTGATCAAAAAGTTTTATATAAATAATAAAGTATATTTACAAAGAAGAAGGAATTAATCTCTGTTCTTTTTAGGTCTTCAGCTGCTGGATGTGTTGACAAAATTAAGGTAAAACAATTTTTCAAAACATGCTTATTACAAATGTTTCTAAACTTCCTTTTTTTGTTTTTGGCTAACGTGTTCAACTTACGGCCACCCTGTCACTGGCTGAATACTTGCCTGTTCTAGGTGCTGCTATCCTACATTTCCAGGAGTTTTGGAAAGCATGTCCCCAGCCAGGGCTGCTGTTAGAAATCACGGGGCCCCATACAGCCTACCTGACAGGGCCCCCTTCCACCGTCCAAAAATGATCAAGGACATAAATTTATCAGTCCTTTTCTCTGTAGCCTCAGATGAATGAATAGGAAGCATCCAGAGGCTTTCTGCTCATTCACAAACTGAAGCATATTAAACACAGTGAACTATGCTTCAGTGATGAATGGACACAGGAGTGATTGGTAGAAATCGCTCACTGTGTTCATTCAGGGCAGGAAGGGGCCAGTAAATGACATATTTACTGGCCCCTTCCCCTGCTCTCCGTCTTGAAACATCACCCTGTGTGCCTGCAGCAGCTTCCGGCGGGAGACAAAAGGAGGAAGCTGGCAATGCTGTGGGGGAAAGGGGCACACGGGGGGCCCAGACAGCATATGGAAGGGGTGTATGTGCTAGAACCAATCCCTCTGCAGCCAGAGAGGAGAAGCTGGTAGCGCTGCAGGGGGAGGCAGAAGAGGATCGGTGTCTGCAATAAGACAATACAGCCAGACTGCCTGCTCAACAAGTGCCTGGGCCCCTCTTTTGAACTGATGGGGCCCTGGCCCAGTACAGGAGGGCTGGCTGTACTGCCTTATTAGCGGCCCTGTCCCCAGCTGCTCACCATTGTTCTTCCCACTGTCCACCTCTTCATTACAGCACAGAATAGTGACATGAGGGTTTGGCGGAAGAAACCACAACTCCTAGCGGGGGGCGAGCTATCCAACATGCCCTGAAGCATCAGATAGCAGTGTCTGTAATACTGGCCATAGACGGTTTGAATTTCGTCTGGTTCAACAGGGACCGGCCATGATTTGAACCATGTATGGGCAGGCTGAATGTACCCAAGTTGGTCGATCAACTCGGGTTCAACCAGCCTGTTGGATTTTAAATGCAATTATTGTTAGCGGCTATTATAGCCGTCAGCAGTAATGACTGCCAGGAAAACACAATGGCTCAGCGAGAGGGATGTAGTCTGTTGTTGAAGGGGGAATCGCACGATTATTCTTTCCTGCAACCCATGGGTTGCGGGAAAGAAATTCGCTCTGTCTATGGCCAGCTTAACCCTTGCTAAGATTTACTTTACCACCCTCTAGGGAGGTAAGTATGCAGCCTATTCTTTTACAGGGTGCCACTTTGCAGTTTATGTAGGATATCGACCTCGTTTTAAAGGAAACCAGTCCCATTGGGGTCAAAAGGAAGGAGCAGGAGCAGGTATGCCAGAGTGTGACTATGAAGGCTATGGTCACTGTCCGCATAATATAATGAGCTCCTAGAGTTTTGGGGTTCTGAAGGATAATTTAGGATGTGAGGGGTCCCAACAGTCGATGTAGGTTAATAAATAGGATTGGCAACATGTATTATTATTAACTTGTACTGCATGTATTATTAACTCTGCCACACAATCAGATTGCTATAATGAATCTCTTTTATGCTGCTTGGCTCTTGTGCTGTGTAAAAAGACTAACTAATGCTTGGGTACACGGTAAAGTTTTTTTGTTTAACCCAGTGGGCTGAACGCAAAAAAGCTTACAGATCGCCTTACTTAGTGTGGCAATCTCCCCACTGAGCTATTGTGTTCTGGCAGGGGATCTGTTCCCCCCCCCCCCCCCCCCCACACTACCAGAACACAACAGTCCACGTTCGGCCATTGGCTTGTGAGTGCTTATCAGATGCTGGTTTTCCAGCATGTTTGTTTGACGTAAGACTGGCTTCTGTCAGACGATGAGCTGTACACAGGGGGCGGAAAGTCGGTTGGTGACTGCCGAATTGACCTTTTTCGATCCGTGTCCTTCGCTTAAGGTTTGGCTGGAGTCATCTATTTACCTGATATATTAACCCTGAAGTAAGCCACTTTAAGTGGACCATCCAACTATAACCAATGTATCCATTTTTCATGGAGTCTGCCAAGTTGGTTTCTTGTACCCCTCAGGGACTCGCAGCAGGTGGAAAGATGAATTCCAAGTTTTGACAAAACCTCCTTTATTTCCCATTACAGAGATCGCAGCAGAGAAATCTTGCCACCTTAAAGCTATTGTGCAACTTAGCCAAGTAGCATTCGCTATAACTGAAAAATCTGTTTTGTCTAAGCAGCGTCTTTACTTTTAATAATAGTAGATTTTACATTAATCCCATCTACCATATCTTCTCATTACTGATCAGAGGTCTTCAGTTCTATAACTGTTATTGATGTTGCCTAATCTTAGGTCTGTTTTCTTTATCATTCAGAGATTTGGAGGATGAAGACTTGTTAGTGCAAGTCTATGTCTTTGAAGAAGCCAAATCAGAAGATGATGAAGATCTTCTCAAGTTATATGGAGGAATTGATATGAACAATCATCAAGAGGTCTTCTCCACACTCTTCAACAAAGTATGCTTCCATATTCAGTTACATGAAAGGCAAATCCTGCAAAGACATAGAAATCTGCTTGTGTATTCCCAATATAATTGGAAAATATATTTCAGTTCCACTGGTTGTATGACCAGCTGTTACATTCCATGTGCAAGTTGAGGTCAGGCTTACAATGTGTTTACTTTGTAAATTGATGACTTAGACCAGGGGTCTCCAAATTTTCTAAACAAAGGGCCAGTTAACTGTCCTTCAAACTATAGAGGGGCCGGACTGTTGCCAGTGGGAGTATAGAATGTCCTGGCATAAGTGGGAGTAAACCATGCCCCATCTTTCTATGGGGAGAAATGGTGCCCCATCATTGGTGTCATTGGGAGAAATAGTGCCCCGTCATTGGGAGAAATTGTGCCCCATCGTTTGTGTCAGTGGGAGAAATTGTGCCCCATTATTTGGTGTCAGTGGGAGGAATTGTGCCCCATCGATGGGGCACGATTCCTTCCACTGACACCATCGATGGGGCACGATTCCTTCCACTGACACCATCGATGGGGCACGATTCCTTCCACTGACTCCATCGAGGGGGCGCGATTCTTTCCACTGACTCCATCGATGGGGCGCAATTCTTTCCACTGACTCCATCGATGGGGCGCAATTCTTTCCACTGACTCCATCGATGGGGCGCAATTCTTTCCACTGACTCCATCGATGGGGCGCAATTCTTTCCACTGACTCCATCGATGGGGCGCGATTCTTTTCACTGACTCCATCGATGGGGCGCGATTCTTTTCACTGACTCCATAGATGGGGTGCGATTCCTTCCACTGACACCATCGATGGGGTGCGATTCCTTCCACTGACACCATCGATGGGGCACGATTCCTTCCACTGACACCATCATTTGTGTCAGTGGAAGGAATGCCACCCATCCTGCCATAGTGGGCCGCAGTGCCCCTAAACCTCTTTCAGTGCCCCTGGCCCCCTGAGAGCCCTCAACCCCCACAGTACTGCTAAACCTCCCACAGTGCCCCCTAGCTTGCTGCAGAGCCTCCAGCCCTCTATAGTTCCTTCAACTTCCAACAGTGTCTGTAGTCCCTTTAATCTGCTACTACAAAGTCCCCACCGCCTAGAGTGATCTCAAGCCCCCTTCAGAGACACATTCCCCACAGTTGTCCCTAACCCTCTTTACAACCCCCCATTCCCCACAGTGCCACATAGCCCCATCTAGAGTCTTCCACAATTTGAACACTAATTTTGTATTCCCATACTTAATATTGTGTGAGTATAAAGGGGTTGCAAGCCCAAATGTACAATGGTTTTAACTAAATGTAGACAGTTTATCTTTATTATATTGTGTGGTACAATCCATTCCTTTCTTTTATTGTATCTTTCAGATCAGCTGTTCACCGCTATCGGCCCAGCTTCTTTTTATTCTGCAGGGCCTGTTGCAGTTTGATGTCAATCATCCTTCAAGTGCCCTTCTCTGGGAGGCCCTGGAGCTCGTGGTGAACAGAGCTGTACTGCTTGCAGATGACTGTAGGTACCATAAAGACCAACCGCTATACAGCATTTAAACATTTTTGCTGCTTGGGGTCTACTGTGAAATTTTTCACCATACCCCCAATGAACTGTGGCAGCAAATAACCCCCCCCAACAAAGCCTGTGACTAATTTAAATATTACCAAGCGTATCTGTCATCATTAATGAATGTGCACCTCCCAGTTTCATAGGTTCAATCCTAAACTTAGGATGGATGGAAACAAAGCTGTAACCAAGACCATGTGCGTAGTCGCTGCTATTTTTCAATTGGCTTTTACGCAAATTTTGGTGACATGGTTGTCTCCCTATCGAGCATAGCTGCATGAAAGGTCAACATAGTTGCAGTTTTACTTAAACTGCTTCTTGGGCACCCAAAGGGGGTTTACCTACAGTGGGTACAAGTGGTACTGCTGCAGTAGAGGAGTACTTAAACTGTCCTTGTTTAAAGCCGGGTCAAATTGATCCCAATTTCCATATTAGGAAATGTGGGAGCTGATTAACTTTCCAGAACTTTTTTTTTTTTTTATCATTCCTACTCCTATATAGCAAGTCACTGACCAAAAACACATATGCAGAGCAGGAGTCCAAACTTGTTAAAATCAGAATATGTATCATTGGGGCAGCTCCATTAGTATTGTTAGTAATGGATATTTAGCTTCTGCAGACGGTGATGGAGACCCATAGGATGCTAATCCTTCCTTCTAGAATTTCAGTTACTCCAGTAGTAGAGGTCCTTCAAGATTCCTAACAAACACTGAGAAGGCAAGCAGAATATGGGATCTGTTATTTCTATATTGTGTAGATAGAGGAGCAGGTGAGAAACCATGAAGAATGGTCAGTGAAGGGGTGAAAATGGGTAATTGTTACCTCCTGGGAGAGAAGTAGTTGTAGTTTTGGCAGTGAAATGATAAAGCCATTGGTTACTGCCACAGATGATACCTTTGTGTAAAAGTATACATAATGTAATGATTTTTCTGCCAGTTTAGCGGTAGCTCCTTTTTTTCCGTTGTTTATTATCATATACTGTATATTATAAAATGTATATTGCTATATATTTTTAACTGCTTCAGGTCCACCCTATAGCCATTTTAAACGGCTACAGGGTGGCACCTGTGCGCCGGATCATGTGTGTATATATACGTGATCCGACACTTCCAGGTAGGGAGGTGCGAAGGTGTGCCGCTGGCAGCTTGCTTCTGCTGTGAGCAGGGAATAAATTCCATCTCTCACAGTATAGTAAAACATTGGCTAGGCTAACGCAGTGCCAAATCGTAAAAAATGGCCTGGTCGTGAAGGGGGGGGGTGAATCTTCCAGAGGTCAAGTGGTTAATGTATATATTATTTTTTTTTGACAGGTAAAGATAGCACCCTTGAGGGAGTTATGGATAGGCTCCTAACTTCAAAGAAACACCCAAGTAAACAGAAGAGCCAAGACAAAAAAGTTGAGAAAGTTCATGTAGGCATACAAACGGACAAACCTACGTATGAATCCAGCAAAGAAGGAATAAACAGTCTATCTCTAGCAGATGCATTGCTTGAACACTCAGGGGATGTTCAGAAGGTACCAGTTGGAAAGCCTTCTCCCCATATTCCTATAGCTGGAAGTTCACCTGCCCCTCCTCCATCCCTTGGTGCTGATGTACAGTCTACTCCATCACCGCCTCCACCTCCACCTCCTCCCCCATGTGAGATGTCATCTTCTTTCCCTGCCATGAACTCTTTTCCTTCTCCACCTCCTCCACTTACAGGAGTAGGAGCAAGTCTTCCACCTCCTCCCCCCTTGCCTACCATGGGAGGTATTCCTCCACCACCACCTCCTCCTCTTCCTCTACATGGCACAGGGTGCATTCCACCACCTCCCCCTCTTCCTGGCATGGGAGGCATTCCCCCACCACCGCCGCCTCCATTACCTGGCATGGGAGGCATGCCTCCACCACCACCTCCCCCATTTCCTGGCATGGGAGGCATTCCCCCACCACCACCTCCCCCATTTCCTGGCATGGGAGGCATCCCACCACCTCCCCCATTTCCTGGCATGGGAGGCATCCCACCACCTCCCCCATTTCCTGGCATGGGAGGCATCCCGCCACCTCCCCCATTTCCTGGCATGGGACCTCCACCACCACCCCTTCCAGGAGGCTTCAGTGGAGAAGTTGTAGTTGCCCGTGTGGATTTTTCTTTGGGATCCTTCAAACCAGCTTGCTTCAAGGTCAACAGGCCGACAATAAAAATGAAGAAACTGAATTGGCAGAAATTGCCTCCTAATGTTGCCAAAGGTAAGACCTTTTAAAAAGTTCCAGGCCTTAAAGTTGATACAAGTACTGTATCTAGTTGTGTGTGTATATAGCAATGTGGAAGAATGCAACTTTATTCCTGTATGCTCCAAACTGATTTTTACATTTTTTTTTTTTTTTTTTTCTGCTGATGAAATAGTTAAAATGTATCTCCATCCAAAACGTTTTCTTTGTTTTGGTGGTATTTAGAAGGATTAGAACTCCTGTTGCATTTGTACTGCTATCCAGGGCTCCCTCACTTCCTATCCTGCAGCGATGTTTTTTACTGGAGCAGAAATGAGAAAAACTGTCCAGTGGTAGCAGACTGAAATAAAGATGCGTTTTATTTTAGAGTAGTGGAAGGCTAGAAACCTTGTCTCATATTTTTTATTTTATTTTTTTCTGCTCGTGTCTCTGTCCGTTCCCACTTCCCAAAATTAGAAGCGCTCATCAGTGAGGGTGGGGGAGAGAACTGTTATGCCCCGTACACACGGTCGGACATTGATCGGACATTCCGACAACAAAATCCTAGGATTTTTTCCGACGGATGTTGGCTCAAACATACGGTCACACAAAGTTGTCGGAAAATCCAGAAAGACCAGTTTAAGATCTTAAGCAAAAAGCCAGCGACTATCAACCAGTTTAAGGCTGGGTTCACAGTATTGCGAACTGGATGTGGTTTTCCCCACATCCAATTCCCATGACAGGAGAGTGTGACTAGCTCTCAATGGAGCTGGTTCACACATCTTTGGGGCAGCCGCGGAGCTCACAGCAGAAGAGTCATGTGCGTCTTTGGCTCCGTTTAAGGTCCAAATTCAGCCAAAGATTCTGACCTAATTCGGACCTGAAATAGTGAATGGAGATGCACCGGACCCCCTGCTGTGCCCAGTGGCTGCACATAGTGTAAACCCAGCCTCAATCTTTGATCAATCCAGAGCAGGCAGACCAGCAAAGGCGGTTGTTTGGTTGTTATGCATTATTGCACTTTTCTGTAATCTCACTTTTAGATGGACAGTCAATGTGGTCTTCAGTAAGCAGCTCTGAAGAAACTTTGGAACCCAATTATTCCAGTATTGAGCAGCTGTTTTGTCTTCCACAAGCCAAAGAAAAAGATAAAGAATCGACGCTGACCAAAAAGCCACCTAAAGAGGTATGATTTTTAGGGTACAGTCCAACCACTTCCAAAGTATGCTGTGCAATGGGTCTAACACTATTCTTAAAAACATTCCCTCCCCTGCCCCCTACCTATCCTGTATGTAAGGATACCTTTTTTAGTCTGGTCTGGCCACGTGATTCCGCACCCCTGTAAAAGGGGAGCACTTGACAATGGCTGTGAATTGCAGGAGCCATGACATCACACATAGGCTACCATGGCCCAGCCTTTGTCGGTGTTCCCTCCTCTCCCCTGCTGCAGCAATTCGCTACAGGGGAGTCAGAGCTGCATGACTGGACCGGATGCGGATTAAAAATAGGTAAGTACACAGACCTTTTAATACAGGGTATGCAGGATAGGTAGGAAGAGGGGGCGGGATAACTTTTTAAGAATAGTTAGTTAGGCTTTCCTTCCACTTTAATGTTCTTATTTTACTACTTACTTATTTTACACAGATTTCCTTTTTGGATGCCAAAAAAAATATGAATTTGAACATATTTTTAAAGCAGTTTAAAAGGTAAGCTTTTAAATTTGATTTCATTGTTTACATAAATCTCATTACAGTTAAAGAATGTTTAAAATGACTCTCTGTGGCCATTGATTGTCCTTTCGATAGACACCTTAGGATCTGAGTCTTGTCTTCCAAACCTCTGTACAGCATGTAGCACAAGTAATGATGGACAACGGGGTTTTCACTTCTATACCTTCCACTGGAAGCTGGCGAAAAATCTGTACTGAGACAAATATGAAGGCTGCTATTGCTGGAATCCTAAAGTCCTTCTCTGGGCAGAGATGAAATACCTCTGCCTCTCACCCCCATCCCACCCATTCAAAAGCTTTAAAAAAAATCCTTCCTGAATCTGGCTTCTGCTCACCCAAGTCTGCCATCCATGCCTTGCTAACCCCTATTCCTGTGTGGAGACCAGTGGTACCTGGTCAACCATACTGATGGCACCATGATGTGCAATCTTCTAAAGCTTGAGGGAACCCCACCACTGGATAGCCAACAGGAAAAGTGTCTGTGCCACCCAGGTAGTAATGTTGAGACCCAAAGAAGGACCCCTCCAGTCTGCTGTAGGAAGAAAAGAAGACTCAGAACGTGGTGCATCATAGTAACTTTCAAATTTTAATTCATTGAATTCCGAGTCACACCTGAAAGAATAAGATCAGGAGCTCTAACTTTATGCTTATTGCAGGTCAGTAATCAAAGGCTTAAATAAAGTCATAGCTAACCATACAACCACTATAGGAACCCATTACTGCCCAGCTATGCAGGAAGAAATTTCATTTGGCAATACATAGGTAAATTGAGTGAATGTTTTTAGTCCAGGAACCTCTATAAAATAAGCTATGAAATTGGATTCCCTATCACTAGAAGGAAAGCCTTTAAGATGGAAAGCGGAGAAGTGAGGGCCCCTGAATGGTTTGTAATGAAGCTCCATTTAAAATTTACAACCCTGTTAGTAATTCAAAATACTGAAGCCAGAGATGCCCACGTAACTAGCTAGTTCAGGACAAGGTAAAAAATTGAAGCTTTCTTCTTTTCTCTCTGTACAGAATTGGTTGTGGATTGCTCATTATAGTTGTAGTGGCACCCCCGACCTCCAAAGGCCTATTGGTGGCCACCAGAGTCGGGGAGAGCTGACATCCTTCCTTGTAGTGTGGGTTATTAGGCATGGTGGGTGTATTGCAAGTTGGAAAAATGGGTGGCAGTCACGTTTTGGAATGCAAGAAAAGACATGTTTTGTCTCTTAAACAGAACTGGGGGAGAGAGGGTTAGGGCCAGGAAACCCTTAGGCAGATGCAATAGTAATTGGCAGATTCCTGAGAGCCTTTAAGCTGGATGTTGCAACTGTATTTGTAGGACTGCTGTCTTCTATGGCAACTGAACAGTCAATACAGATCCATACGCTTAACTCACGGTAACCCATTATAGATCTTCTCTCACAATATCCTACTGTCGATCTTCACTCACTGAGCTCCTGGTCTCTCACTAGACTTTAAGATCCCAGATTTCACTAGATCCCCTGAGCTCTTCCACAGCTAAACCCACTGTAAACTCCTCAAGCTTCACCCACGCTAACTGCTGGCTTGGCACTCTGCTGAAACTTTCCCACTTCTTCACCGCCCCCGGCTGGTGAAAAGGCTGCTCTGGTACTCCTCCAGACTCCCATACACTGGCCTCTGATAACCGGAATGGCTGTCCCTTACTGGTGACTATTCCTCCCTTTACCTCTGGCCTTGATCATCACTTGCCCCTGGCGACAGGAGTGGTCATCCCTTGTGGCAACTGCTTCTCCCTCACCGCTAGCAACGATCCAGTTCCCCCGTCCGGCAGAACCTCTGAAACTTGGTTGGGCTTCCAGCCTGAAGCCCCAACCCCACGCTGCCTCTCTCATATCTGGATAGGCCTCAGGTGTCCTAGCAACCAGGTTCTCCCGGGATAGGCCTCAGGCTTCTAGCCTAGCAACCCGGAGCCCTGTGACACGCGTCCACCCAGACAGCCGTCCAAGTGGCACAGAACCCTGATCACCTGACTCCTCCCGAATAAATAGGTTCTCCCAGCAGGCCAAGGGACCAAAGAAACCCCTGCCAATTGGCTGAGTTAACCTGTTCACTCCTAGTCTGGATTTCCTATGCCCTTATCATTCCACTGCCACAGGCAACAATGCCACCTAGTGACAGAAAAGAGAGGTGCATTAAATCCAGAGTTAGACCTCTTTCACACTGGGTGCTTTGCAGGCACTACAGTGCTAAAAATAGCGCCTGCAAAGCGCCCTGAAAGAGCCGCTGCTGTCTCTCCAATGTGAAAGCCCCGAGTGCTTTCACACTGGAGCGGTGCGCTGGCAGGACGCTAAAGTCCTGCTAGCAGCATCTTTGGAGCGGTGTATACACCGCTCCTGCCCATTGCAATCAATAGGGCAGTGCGACTATACCGGCGGCATAGCGCTACTGCAGCAGTGCTTTGCGGTGGTGTTAACCCTTTCTCGGCCGCTAGCGGGGGGGTAAAAGTGGGGGTAAAAACCCCGCTAGCGGCCGAATAGCGCCGCGAAATTGACGGTAAAGCACCGCTAAAAATAGGGGTGCTTTACCGCTGACGCACCCACCGCCCCAGTGTGAAAGGGGCCTTAGGAAAAAAGCCAGTGAATCTCCTATCAATCAGCCAGGCTAATTACCACCTAGCAAGCTAAATTAGTTAGCAACCCAGCCTACTACAACCCAGCCTACTGTCAGGGTGCTACATCGTCATTTCATGCAACATTTCCTGACACAACATGTTGTATTTGGGTGGGAGCCTGCTTTGATTAGGTAAGAAAAAGTGCTTTTTACCATAACTAACCATTTAAAGAGGAGTTCCACCCAGGGGGTCCATTAAAAAAAAAAAATTAAAGGTCAGCAGCTACAAATACTGCAGCTGCTGACTTTTAATTGGACACTTACCTGTCCCTGGGTCCAGCGATGTGGGGGATCGAAGCCCCGCTCGTCCCCCCCCTCCGCTCGTCGGCGCTGGCATTTCAACTGTGGGCGCTGGGCTGTGGCTTCACAGCCTGACACCCACTGCGCGAGCGGCGCCGCGCGCCGTGATTGGCCGCTCAGTCACCTGGGACCTGTAATGGGTCCCAGATGATTGACAGGAGGGAGGGAGCAGAGCTGAGCCCTTCCTGTGCCGAGGGGGAAGTGATGTCACCAGCCCAGGCAAAGGAAGAGGCAGACTACGAGGGACCACCTAGCAACAGGCATTTAGAGGTAAGTAAAAAAAAAAAAATATCCAAATGTTTTTTTGGTTTTTTTTTTTTAGAATTTTTCAGGTATTTTTGTTTTTTTGGGTGGAACCCCACTTTAAAGCCAAACTAAGGTCTCAAATTAAAAAAATACAAGCTGGCAGGCTCTTTATTGCAGAAGAGACATGCAACAGGATGACTGAATTCCTGGACATGCTTAGACGTGACATCATCCCACGTTTGTCAATTAAGATGGCTAAAGATTGGCACCCTTGCAGGCATCAGACCATTAAAGTAAATATTGCTAAACTTTAGTTTTACTTTTAACCCTTGCAATGCGGTTGTAGTCCCTTTGCAATGAAGGATTTTTGTTTTCTCCGGAGCTTGTCTTTTAAGACAGTAATCCACTCAATACATCATTAATACATTTGCTGTCTGTTTCCTTGCTTTGTAGCACCAATCAACAAGTTGTTTCCATGATTGAGAAGGGAGATCGGTCAAAGTTTGATATTGAAGTACTAAAACAGTTCCTTAAGCTGCTTCCTGAAAAACATGAAGTAAGTTTAATTGAATACCATTGTCATTATAGTGGTTTAACTGACATAGTGGCTGGCTACTAGTCATTCTCAATCAACAGCAAACTGTAGGTATAATATTTTTAAGGGTTCCTCTGGGGTAAAAAAAAAATTGAATAATGGTGTTCTAGATCAGTGGTCGCCAAACTTTCAGACCTCACAGGCCACTAAACTCATAATTTTGAATCCAGCGGATCACTAACATTAATTTGCATTCCTTATACACACAATGCTCTGGCTCTCTGCTCCCCTCCCCCTGGATCACACTGCTGCCTTATATACACAAAGGTCCACTCTCTGACTGACCCCCTGCCTCCCCCCACTGCATCACACTACGTTACACAGATTTATCATTGGATCTCACTTCCTTATCCAGCCATCTGCTCGAGCTCCATGCTCCCTCCCATAGTCTGTGATCAGCGCTACCATTGGAAGTCCCCTCCTTCACCTCCCGCTCTCTGCACTACTCCCAGCGCCTCCCTCTGAGTTTATAGGAGCCAGAACTACAAAAGAGGCATTGGGTATCAATGCATGCTGACAGTATTGACTGTCAGCACACATTGAGAACAACACTGGAAACAACATTGGGTGGTATACATCTGCCACAATAAGGATTTGCTGCAGAATCCCTGTGGACCACCAAAATGTTCATGTGGACCATCAGTGGTCCACTGGTTGGGGACCGCTGTTGTGGCTAATTGGACAAATATCTCATAAAGTACCTGTGGACATACCTGAAATGGTTTAATTCCTGAACAGTTGATAATGCCCCCCATTGATTATGCCCAGTGCAGATCACTACTGGGTTCAACACGACTTATTACTCAAACATGTGATGCCACAAACCAGTCATCTATAGAACGATTTTATGGAAGTCTGATTGCTGTCTAAATTGTGTAGGGTAATTTATAGTATTATTCTTGAAACTGGAACTGTTTAAACAAGTAGTTTGTAGCCTTATAAAATGTATAGCCCAAATTACGCAAGTTGTTTTAGTATACTTTCAACCACACAGCCAGAAATCTCCTGTGATTGGCTAAGAATTCCCACTATAAATCACACCTGTCTCCTCCCAATTGGCTTTTATTGTTGTTCCTAATTGTTGCGTCAACACACAATCACTGGTGATTAGAGAGTGTGAAGGTTCTTGGATGGGGTTGGCTGTATTAGCTTTTTCAATTTATTTTCACGGTTGCCACCCAGGCTGGTCTTCAAACCTAATTGGTTCACCTACACTCTATTAGGGCTGATGGGATTAGCAGTTTACACAAATAAAGATTAGATCATTTTGGTTTCTGTTGAGCTGCCCCAAAGTGACAAGCATACTAAGTTTATGACAAGATCAACAGGAATTTTTTGCATTTGCTGAAAATGGTTTTAGCTTGAAAAAAAACTGATGCAGCCACCACATCTAAGGACTGGTTAGCTGCGATTTATATTACATTTTTGTTTTTGGATTTAGATATCTATTAAGGGCCATTCTCAACCAGGGTTTCTCCAGAGATTTCTAGCGGTTCTAGAGGTTCCTTGAGCTGTGGCTGATGTATCTCCAATTTGATGGTGCCTGCATAATTCTGGGGCCAACATTACTTGGCAGAGACAGCTGCATGACACCAATGATCTATTTTAGCCGTCTATCAAGGGTGGCACTTTGGCCACCACTATGAGAAGACAATTTCTTCCCACTGGCTACCAATGAATTGTTTTTCTTTTCAGAGGTTCCCCAAGACCTGAAAAATATTTTAAGCGTTCCTTTGGGGTAAAAAAAGATTTACAAAGGTTTGTCTGAAGTAGGGAGATATCCCTACTCTACCTTCCTTTTTCTTAACATCTATCATTTACAGGTGGAAAACTTAAAAGGGTTCAAAGAAGATATTTCCAAGTTATCAAATGCAGACCAGTTTTACTTGCTGCTTCTCGGAGTGACCAAGTAAGTGACTTTAGATAATTGTGAGATTGGTGAGACGTCCTATATTAGTAAATATGCTTGATGAGGCTGAACCTTAGGAGGCTATTTTTCTGACACTTGGAATTAAAACAGCATTTGATTTTATAATTGCTACAGAGTTCTCTGGAAAAGTGGAAGTAAACCCACCTATCGTGTTCAGTCAAGGAAGCTGTCCTCTTGGCCTCTGTTTAATCCATAACTGCCATGATGCTGCACATGTGATCAGTTATGACACCAGCCATTGGATGGTTTGACAGTTTGGTTGAGAGCGAAACCAATGATACATTTCCGGCACATACCGGAAATGTAACTTTTTTTTTTTTTAAACTGTTATTGGATGGGTTTACTTCCGCTTGAAGTACCTTGATTTCCAAACTAAATTTAGGTACTTATAGAGGAGAGGCGGGGAGTGGATACTGCTATTTGATCTGCTATACATTGCAAAGTTACCCTATACCAAGACCTGCAGTTTGTGGCCCATTCATAAAATGCAGGCAGCAGTGTAGAGCTTGCAGTGTTTCATGGAGTTCTTTTCGCTCAACACTGGTACTTGCCTTTGAGAGGAACTCTTCCCAGATAATTTTTCTTCCCCCTTCCATTTATTTTAAAAGCCCTCCACTTGCTTCAGAGTCCCAAAGCAAGCGACGCGCCAAGAACATTTCAAAAGCATGCTGCTATCCTTTTTATAAATGTTTTTACTTTTTTAAAGCAGCAGTATGGCTGAAGTAAGGTTGTATATACTGCTTTATGCACGGTAATCGTAATATTTTTTACCCAAATATCTTTAAGCTGACTTGTTCAGCCTGCCAAGGCTCATACGATCTATAAAAGACAATTGCCTGGCTTCATGAATTATTTGATTCTCTGCAGGTCACTGATGTCTGCACGAAAACATTCTGGTAAATCATTGCCCTTTTGGTTTGCCTGAATATCTCCAGGCTCCTCTGCTTTCATTGCAGAGAATTGCACAGTTCAGGATTCCAAAAAATTAATGAAATGTTGATGGTACGCAGACTGGATGAGACTGCATGAAGCAGAAAGTTTGCAGTTTGCCTGATTTGCATTCAATTCAATCATTTTGTACTACAGAGTATTGGACAAAATCAGTACTTACTACTTACAGGAAAATACTAGCATTTTCTTGAGGTCAGCAATATCAGGTTTTCTGTTTCTTTTAGTGCATGTTCTTTAAATTCATGTGCAGCATTGTCCCTTAAAACTGAGATGTCTATAGCTCAATTGTGATTTTGGTCTTTTGTTCATGACTTTGAAGAAGAACAAAGATAATATGATAACCCTTATTATTGGTGTATACCCATTAATAACCACTTCACCTCCGGAAGGTTAACCCTGCTTCCTGACCAGGCCATCTTTTTGCAATACAACACTGCGTTACTTTAACTGACAATTGCGTGTTCATGCAACACTGTACCCAAATAAAATGTAAGTTTTTTTTTTTTTCCCCACAAATAGAGCTCTCTTTTGGTGGTATTTGATCACCTCTGCGTTTTTATTTTTTTACGCTAGAAACAAAGAACGACCGACAGTTTTGAAAAAAAAACAACAATATGTTTTGCTATGTGCTCTAAAACATATCCAATAAATTTAAAAAAAAAAAATCAAATTTCTTCATCAATTTAGCCCAACATGTATTCTGCTACATGTTTTTGGTAAAACAAAAACTTCCATCAAGCGTATATTGGTTGGTTTGCGCAAAAGTTATAGTGTCTACAAACTATGGGATATTTTTATTTCTTTCACTATTAATAGTGGCGATCAGTGACCTATAGCAGGACTGCGATATTGCGGCGGACAAATCGGACATTAAGTGACATTATTGCAGTGATCAGTGCTAAAAATATGCACTGTTACTGTACTAATGACACTTACAGGGAAGGGGGTTAACATCAGGGGCGATCAAAGGGTTAACTGTGTGCCTAGCTAATGTTTCAGTGTAGTGGGGGAGGTGCTTTTTCTAGTGGAAGACATGGATCGGTATTCCTGCTTTACAGAAACACAGGATCCATGCCTTCTGTACTCATAGAATGACAATCTGCCTTGTTTACCGAACGATCAGCAGGTGCTGGTGGGCATCAAATCCGCAGGACCCACTGATCAGCTTCCGCTGTGTAAAATCACAGTGGGAGCGAGCCGCTGGCAGCAGGCACTTGCGCCCAAAACCCAGAGGTGCAGAATAACATATATATGTATATGTGATTCTGTGCAGCGTGGCCACCCTGTAGCAGTAAATCTGCTATAGGGCGGTCGGGAAGTAAGGTTGGGGGAGCTGTCCAGGAGGTATGGAATAAAAAAATAATTTGAGATTGGTTTATGTTTACAAGTTATGCGCTGCGCTTGGGTGACCCCAAAAACAAAATTAATATTAACCAACTCTGTGCTTACTAGTGCGATAGTATTAAATACAAATAATATAAATGTTAAATAAAGTGTGAAAAAAACAAGTGCTTGTTACACCATAAATTAGGGCTTATTAGTGCTTGTTACACCATACATAGTGTCTTCATCAACATAAAAAGTGCTTAGTGCTCAATATAAAGTATCCTGCTTGTCTAAATGAATAAATTAATAAATAATGAAAAAGTTCTCTTTAGCAATCTAAATAGTGCGTGCAAACAATGTCCAGCGGTGATAATAAAACAATGCGTGCAGGTGGTGTTCAGCTGTGACAACAATCCAACATCATGCTGAAGATATCCTGAGTGCTGCAAAACATGCTCCGGTGCTCCTTCGTGACCCCCTTAAGCTAATGTGCTCACCTCAGAGCGTGTGACTCAGCTGCTACCCTGAGTCCAAATATGCTTTGGAGCCACCCCTGGGCTCAGTCTGTGTCTGCTGCACTCCTCCAGCTGTAAACAATGTGGCTCCATACATATAAATGAAAAGGAAACTATATAGTGTAATATAGTCAAAATACTTTTATTAAAAGAAAATGCTCCCCACACCGGGGTACTCACATGGCACTGGTGCGTCAGTGCACCATACTATAACGGCTTTCTATGCAAAATCACTGGATGTTTGGTGCGGTATGCTGTGCTGGGACAGCGCTGGTGTAAAGTCCGTGTTAGTCTCTCCGTCCTGGCCCCTCCCCTACGCGTCTTCGACACAGGGATCACGTGTCATCATCAGGGGGATATGAATAGACGGATGCTCTACAGGATTATATAAGGCGATCGCGAGATTGGTTTATGGTTTACTCTTCAACCTGTGTGTATGTCATGATTCTTTACATCATATCACACAATTATGCAGTGATGCAATCCTCTCGTAATGGGATTTTTTTTCCCAAGGGCACTATGGGATATATTTAGACTGTAGAACATAGCTGTAGGAAACACAGTTTGGGATCCCCCCCTATCCATAGTGTGTACATTAGAGAGTTGTATACTGTAACTTTCACTGCAGAATTAGGTTTCATATATCACATTTATGTTTGCAGCTACCAGCTTCGGATTGAGAGTATGCTGGCTTGTGAGGAGACCAATGTTATGCTGGACATGTTACGGCCAAAGGCTCAGACAGTCGGGTCAGCATGTGATGGTAACTGGATCTATTCTTGCTCATTATTACGTATTATAATAATGGTAATTTTTGTTTAGCTTTAGAACAAGTAGAGAAGGGTGAAAACCCGTTAAGTTATTTTTATTTTTTTTGCTGCCTTTGTCCCTCTGGAGAAATATACTGTCACTTTGTGACCTGGAGACCCAACACAAAGCCAGGAAATCTCTCCAAATAAAATCCCATCTTGGGGAGTTCTTAGGTGTCCCCATTGTTCTGGTGACAAATCAGAATTTTTAGATTCCTCCTCACTTTGAGTGACAGTGGTTATCCGTATACATAGTGGGGTGACTCTGCCCAGCAGGCACACAATACATTACAAAACAATACAAAATGAGCAAAGGGTCTAACCCTTCTTACTCTATTTGGCTGTTAATGAGTATATATGTTTTCTTTTTTATGTTTTCAGACATTCTTAGCAGTCAGAGACTTCCACTCTTTTGTCAGCTTGTTCTGAAAGTCGGTAACTTCTTAAATTATGTGAGTATTTTGAACTGTTTTACACTGAAAGTTTGAAAATGTCAATATTAGGGGAGGTGACACTGACCTTCTCTAATTATGCCCTGTAAGCCCAACGCTAGAGACATGACTACTGAGAAGCATAGGCTCATTTATGACCAATAAACCAGTCCCTTGCCTCCCTAAAAAAAAGACACGGAAGCTGATTAGGTTGGAAATAGGGGAAGGCCACAGCCTGACTGCTGAGACGCATAGGCGTGTTTTAACCAGCTATTACAAACCCATACCTTGCCCCCCAAAAAGACACCAGAATGATTTAGGTTGGAATTCGGGCAAGGCCACAGCTTTATTGAACTTACCAACTGTAACGATATTCAAAATTCCACATAATGCCAGTCAGTTATACAGTGAGCATCCATAACAAAACACAGATAGTCTAAGAGGCCTGTCCCCACCATCAGTGCGAGACGGGCAATAAACTGTTCCCAGAATTAAACTTGAGGGCATGGCCCATAAAGCAATATGCATTGCTGGCAGGGTAAAACTGTCAATACAGCTGTGATGAAATGGGCGGATGGGTAACTCTTGTGATGTCAGAACCTCCTCAGACTAGTGGGACGTGCCCTTGCATAGCCTTTTCTAGAGTTCAGGCTCCACCCAGTCCCCTCGTGCCAATCCCATTGGAGCCACTCCCTGTTTTAGGTTAATGCCCACGAAGTTGCCAAGTTTCCAGCAGTCAAGGCTCCCTTTCGCTAAGAGGGAGGTGGGTCAAGGGGCTTTCATGATTGAACTTTCTAAATGTGCCAAACAACAATGCCAGTCACAGTGATACTGTAAGCGCCCATAAAAAACATAAACTCACATAGTCTAAGAGGCCTGTCCTTACCATCAGTGCCAGACAGGCCTTAGACTGACCCCAGAATTTTCCTTGAGGGCATAGCCCATAAAGCAACACTAATTGCTGGCAAGGTCAAAACTGCTAATAAAGCCGTGACAAAACATCACAACCGGTGGGAGGGTGGGCAACTCTTGTGACAGCTGAATCTCCTCAGAGCAATTAGACGTGCCCCAGTGTAGCCTTTTCCTAGAGTTCAGGCTCCACCCATCACGTTAGGTCTTTGTAGCCAATCCCAAATGGGGCCTCCTTAACGTCCCTTTTAGATTCACACCCACAGTGATGTCATGTTTCCAGCAGTCAAGGCTTCCTTTCCTAAAAGGAGGTTCAAGGGGCCTTCACAATAGTTTCTCTATCTATGTGCTGACACAACTGTAAGTCAAACACAAGAACAAATACCAATGCCTCACCGGATCTAGGCTGGACCCAAGTTAATGCAAGTGCCTTGAATGACTATGCAGATCTTACCAAAGCTGCTCTAGCGCAAGCTCCCCATATCCCAAGAGATACAATTGTATGCTTTCCTTACTGGTTTTGCCTCCTGTATGTTTTCCTGCCTTGTACCAAGTGCACCTGACTGCTTAAGTTCTAGGCTTTTTGCTGTTTTTAGTACACTGTGTAAGATTATTATACTGCACAAGCCAGGGTGTGCCAAATTGGCTCTCTCTTTTGTACAGTTCTATAAGACCATAATCAATCAAAATAATTTGGGGGGGGGGAACCCCCACAAGAACAAATGGGGTGCTGGATTTAGATTTTCTGAAGAGCACTGAAATTATCACTGGGTGCACTGGTTCTGGTTAGACAGCACTCCAAAAAAACAGCCCTTAGAAGCAGAGAGAACCCAGAGTTGAGAATCCACATACAGTTACAATGAGGGCGCCAACAATTGTCTAAGATTTTTATACAATTCATAGCAGAAAAAACCCAACGCGTTTTGGGGCCTAACACACTCTCCCTTCATCGGGGCTACGAAGTATATACATTTTTTTTTTTTTGTTCATGACCTTTTGTACTTGATTTGTACCCCCGATGAAGGTGGAGTATGTTTGACCCCTGAAACCCATTTGTATTTTTTTTCTGCTATGAATCTATTTTATCATTTAAAAACCGTGGACATTTGTTTGCCGCTCTCATTGGACTGTATATATGTGGATCCACGGCTAGAAGCCAGTTAGGCTCATGTATTCATAGTTTGGGTTTATATGTGCTATAATTAAGCCACAGTTTGAAGAAGAGAATTAACGTTGATTTGCAGGTCTCCACCCACTTTCCTAAACTGAAGAGTTAACCTTTTCATCAAAAAAAAAAAAGATATTCAAATCATTTTATATAGAACATACTGTGCTTCAATATATGGGTAATTAAACCTGAACTCCAGGCAAACCATAAAGTACACAATTAAAATCCTTACATGGAAAATGTTTTACCCACCAAAATGTTTATTTTTATGTTTGTTTAGTCCTTAGCTTTACAGCCCTACTAGACAAGTCAGGGTGGTGAGTGACCAGACACTTGTCTTTCCAGCAGGTAGGCATTGCAACTTGGTCACCCCCCCCCCCCCAGCCTGGCATCTATGCTTGGATATTATATGTTTTGTGATGGTTCTGATTTATCTAGGTCATGGTATATCTAGTAGTCATATTTAACTGGTCTTATTCTGTAATGTCGAAGACATTTGACCACTTATCCAACAAGCTTTTGTGGTTCTAATGAGTACCAGGAACATACCCCGGTATGCACAGTCACGCGTAGCTAAATCGCCTTCATCCAATCATAACCGTGTTATGAAATTTTGGATTGGTGTTTATGGGATATTATGTTTTCCATTGAAATGTACTATGCAGGGGTCTCAAACTGGTGGCCCTCCAGCTGTTGCGAAACTACAAGTCCCATGAGGCATTGCAAGGCTGACCGTTACAAGCATGCCTTCCACAGGAAGATGCATGATGGGACTTGTAGTTTCACAACAGCTGGAGGGCCGCCAGTTTGAGACCCCTGATATACAGGGTGCTATTGGTTGACTGGATCTTTCTTCTGTCACGTTCTAGGGAAGTCACACTGGAAACGCAAATGGCTTCAAAATAAGCACTTTACTGAAGCTGACCGAAACAAAGGCAAACCAAACCCGTATAACTCTACTGCACCATATTGTGGAGGTGAGGTCTCTCAATTAAAAAAAAAAACAAAAGCTAAAAAAAGACAAAAAACTGCAAGCAAAACAGGCTTACCAGCAGCAACCAATCAGTTTTAGCTAAAATTTCTGTAGTTCACTTACAAAATGATAACTAGTTAGTGATTAGTTGCAGTGGACAACATCTTCATTTTTTTTTCTCCCTTTTTGTCGTATTTGTTTTTATAAATTGGTTGTTTACATTTCAAGGCAAAAGTAAATCTAATAACAAAAAAGTCAAATTCTAATGTAAATTGCTCTTCCTACAAATGAGGAGAGTCTTCCTCAGTTCCATTCTTGGCTAAAGTCCAGTTCATGTTTTAGGAAATGCTGCCTATATTAAGCTTGTAGAATTTTGTTAAAACTTTTGTGAAAAATTTGTTTTCATTTTCGTTACCTTCATTTGATTTTCTTATGGTTATTGGGTTCAAATTGGTGATGAGACAAGATTCAAAGGAGAAGGGTGACATTTTTTTTTCTTAAATGAACAAAGATTCTAACAGTGAATCTGGTTTCCGTTTGGAACAATTATACTTTTTGTAAAGTGAATGTTTTAGGCATAAAACGAACCAGTTTAATATGTTTGGGATCCTATTGAAGCAGCAGGACTGGATACAATTTTAAAGGCTTGGAAAGTGAAAATATTTTACTCAGGGATGGCAGGATCAAATTCAAAATGTATTCTGCTGGTGTATGACCAGCTATAAAGTGATCTTAAACCCTTTTTACTTTTTTTTGCTCCCTCCTCCTAGCAAATTGAATCACGGCCTATCTCTGCTGACCTTGGTGGATCCACTAGAACAGTGGTCTCCAGATTCCTACCCATGGGCCAGATGCAGCCTTTTACTTGCCTTTATCCAGTCCTTGGTGCACTGTTCTTCCCACTGATATGAGGCACTATTCCTCCCATTGATACGAGGCAGTATTCCTCCCACTGAAGACAACATATAGGTACATTTTTTCCCACTTGACACCCAACAGTGGGGAACTATTCCTCCCATGAACATTGATTGGGATTCTTCCTTCCACAGACGTCAATGTTGGAAAACTATTGCTTCCAGTGACACCAATGATGGGGCATTTTTCCTTCCAAAGTTACCAATGATGGCATGCTATTACTCCCATGGATACAAACAATGGGGCAACATTCCTCCCACTGATATAAATGATAGGGCACTATTCATCACTATTCATCACACTGACACCAATGATGGGGCACTATTCCTCCTCCTACTGACCACGCAAGCCATGTAAGTTTTATTTACTCCCACTTACCACCAAGCCTGATCACATTGATGCTGGGGTATTTTCTACTGGCTACAATCCGGCCCCTCTAAAGTCTATGGCCCCATTCACACCAGAAAGTCGCCCTATTTTACCGTGTTTTTGCCGCGTTTTTGTACAGGTCAAAAGGTCACCAATGTAAAAGGCAGAAAAATGCATGTATTCTGCCTAAGAAAAAGTTCCAGAACTTGTTTAAGATTCTGGCTTCAAGCGTTTTGGAGTGGAGATGTGAATCATCTCCATAGAGAATAATTGATTTTTTTTTTCCCCCTCCAGCGTTTTGTAGCTTGAAGCCACAAAATGCTCAGGTGTGGATGGGGTAACAGTAAAATATCTTTTTTTTTTTTTTTTTTTTAGAAAGGTTGGAGTCCCCTGCACTAAAACAAGTACAGTAAGTATGATGCTGATCAATCCTGGTGGCAATGGTGCTGACAAGAATAGTAGCAGAGCGTCTGGAGTAGCACATGGGGTGTTTGTTCCTTAAAGTGGATATTCAAGCTCAGTATGATGTTGCCTCCACCACCCCTTTTCCCCTCCGCTGTGCAAATTGGGCATTTTTGTTTACTTTTTCTTTTTTATAAGATACCTCTGGAGCCCCCCCATGCACGTCCCTCATCTAGGTGATTGATGTGCACTTTGCCCATTGTGCCTTTTGGGATATGTATGTCACATACCCCAGGAGGCATGGTCCTTCATTGAGAAAGTAAGAGGGGGGTGGGCCTAGTGACACGTCATCTGGAGAGCAGCTGACTGAACCTGGAAAAGGTGTCCGCTCGCCAATGATGTCATGCAAGAAGATGGTGGCACAACGGGGGACAGAAGAAAAGTGGATCAAAACAGGACAATGCTGGATCAGTTGGGCGGGTGAGTACCTTAGCTGTGCAGAACTCGGAACCAGGCAAGCAGAGGGAAGGGGGGCTGGGAATGCATTAAAAAAAAAACCTTGAAGCCTTTAGTACAACTTTAAGGCTGTGTGCGATTGAACAATTTTTCCAGACTTTGTGTCATTTAGAGATTTGCTACAAGACTATAAATGTTAATGACTTCACTAATTATCTCTAATTGCAGGAAATAGAAGCAAATTACGTGGATCTTCTTGAGCTTCCAAATGATCTTGAGAAGCCTTCAGCAGCTGCTGGGTAATATACACATACATGTATATAGAATGTTTAAATATATTCATACATCTTTTAGCGAGGGTAATGTGAAAAATTACATATGCATATTTCAAATTGACCTAATTTTATTTAGGAGATGAAAATCTATATATCCTTTCATGTGTTTACCAGGCTAATCTTGACTGCTTTGCTGACAAAAGTCTGTTTACAGAGCTTACTGTGTTTCCCCAATAAACCCAGGTCTTATATTAATTTTGGCGACAAAAGACCCGTAGGGCTTATTTTCAGAGTAGGTCTTAACATATAACGTGCTGTTTTCTCTCCCTCCCTGCCTGTCAGGAACTCCCAGTTTGAACAAAGTTAAAATGCTTGTAAAATGCCGAAATCCTCTCTGCTACAGTAGCACACTACACAATGTGTCTGCCCCTGCAATCCAACGGTGCCAAACACCTCAGCTCTCCTCCACCTCACCCAGCCCCCCCCCCTATGCAGTGCTCAAAGCAGAGAAGAGAGCACACCGGCATGTGAAGAAAAAAAGATCTGTAGCATTTCAGTGCTTCAATTGTATGCATAGCGTGAAGATTGAGTTTAAGTAAATACCTTGTGGAGACAGGAGTATCGGTATGCACACAGTATGACATATTGATTGCAGAGGCTCTGGACTGAGACTACTGTACCTTCCATTACCCGCTGAAGCTCTGCAGAGGGAGGGGGGCCGAGATCCCCCGCTGACAGCCGGGAGAAGTGAAGGAGACCAGCGGGGAGATCAGCTGAGCCCCGCTCTGTACCTAAGGCACCTGACACCGCTAGATCACAGAGACACACACACAGCCACAGCACACCAATGTAACAGAGAGGATTATAGGAGTGCACAAGCACCGCAAACTAGGGCTTATTTTTGAGCTAGGGCTTATATTGCGGCTCTCCTGGAAAATGGCGCTAGGCCTTTTTTTCTGGGAAGCAGGGTAATAGTTTAAATTGAACACAGCTCTATGAGTTGGAAGAATAGTTTACCCCCTGTCTTCCATACCCATCCCCTCTATCTCTGCTCTGTAGCGCTCCATAAAGACTTTCATTTAGGGTGAGATAGTCTGAAAGCAAACAGCAACTGCTCTGCTTTCTTTAGAAAGCTCTTATTGATCTGTGTGTTTGTGTTCATTTGGAAAAATTAAAGGATATTTATATGGAAATATCTCAAGTAGCAAAGCAAAGTTTTGCGAGTGGCAGTGCGTCCATAAGGGCGGACGGGCGCCACCCCCTCTATGACCAATGGATAGATTCATGCATAGCACAATCGCCCCCTATTCGGGCACCCGGCCTCCATTTCACCTGAATTACAGCAGCGGGGGGGTGTTTTTGAAGCACCTGATTAGAGCCAAAGCTCTAATGGGCGTCAAAAAAGGTGACTTGCAAGCGCCATGCTTGGCGCTCGCAGTTCACCCAGGTGTGTTAGAACAGCGAATTAATATTCGCTTTCCTAACACTGAACCGCTTCTTCGTCAATCAGGTGCTCTTGTCTGTTAACCGTCACCTGATTGGCTGAAGAAACAGACGCTGTTATTGGACACCTATTGGGAGGAGAGGACAGGAAGAGACGCATGGAGGACACCGCTCATCGCCGTCACCCGCTGCCCCACCGTGCCAGACAGAGGGCAAGCAGGTGGGGGAAGGGGGTCACAGTGGCGGCATTCGATGGCACAGTGGCAGCATTTGATGGGCACAGTGGTAGCATTCGATGGGCACAGTGGTAGCATTCGATGGGCACAGTGGTAGCATTCGATGGGCACAGTGGTAGCGGTCGATGGGCACAGTGGTAGCATTCGATGGGCACAGTGGTAGCATTCGATGGGCACAGTGGTAGCATTCGATGGGGCAAAGTGGCTGCGTTTGATGGTCACCGTGAGGCTGCAATTGATGGGGGTTTTTTTTCCAGAATTTTTCAGTTTCTTTGCGCCCCCCAAAAAATTTTGAGCACCAGCCGCCACTCAGTCTCGCTTGTCCTCCTTTCACATTACCAGAATGGACATTGATTTGATGGGGTAGTACAGACATAGATACTCGGGCATAATTGGATTTTTTTTTTTGTAATGGTTTATAGATATAAATAAGTGCTTGCATTCCCAGTGTCAACCTTATCTTGAGAAAAAAAATTAAAAATAAACCGCAGGCAATGCTGAGCTTTTTCATTGGAAACACCAACATAATGTCTAAAACAAGTGTCATTGTGCTATATAGTTTTGTAAAATAAATGTTATGCAATGTGAAAAGGAGAGATCGCATCAGTTCACAAACTTGTACACTTTCAAAAAAAAATAAAGTGAAATTGACCGGCAGCCATCATACTTTCCATTTAAGAAATACACAGCACACAAGCCTCATCTTTCCCATTACTTTGGAGTGATTTACAATAACATTGAATGCACGTATCAGAGTGCTATTACATGTAGACATAAAGTCTGCAGATATCTTTGGAAATTGTTGTGTCTGAGTGGGATAATGAGGTTCAACTTGGCTGCAGATTGTAGCAGCTTCTTTAGACAGAATCCTTGATTCCGAAAGGCAGCTTCTTTAGATCTTCATTGTAGTAATGAGAAAATAAATAACATGGTAACTGTGTGACTATGCCATTTACTATCGATATTTAATTATATTCTGCTCCATTCTGTATCGTACAAGACCCGTTCACACAGTGCGTTGCTGGAGCTCACATTCCTGCTCACAATTTTATGTGGGCCATTCCCACGCACCTGCACGTATCGCGCATAGGGTAGCCCTTTTACTTGAATAGGATGCCCTATGTGCGTTTGTCGCGGCAGAGAAGCCCAGGGACCAAATTCTGGCCCTGAGCCAGGTGCGGGTTTTTTTTTTTTTTTTTTTTTTTTTACATGGGTGTTTTGCCACATGACAATTGCAGCAAAATTGCATTGCATTTGGGGTGCCATCCAAACGAGCATCACGCATTTTGCTGCAGTTTGGAACCATCCCGCTGATTCTGCTTGCAATTCCTAATTACCCAAGTTTGAACGGGGCCTAATATACAGAATGATGTACTCCATAATATAACCTGGAACTCCAGCCAAAACTATTTTTCTAGTTTGAACTGGAGTGGTGATCTAGGAAATTATGTCAGCAGCTCCAGCAGACTCGGAGCTGTCAAGTGACACTCTGTAGCAGGGGTGTCACTCAATTTTTTTGCAGACCACATCAGCATTATGGTTGCCCTCAAAGGGCCAGTTGTATCTGTTGTATGTCTAGAGCACCCTACGGCTCCTTACATTAGATGTCAAGAGCCCCCCCCCCACCGTCCCTTACATCACATTGTGCCCCCCTTAACTTGTGCTGCCCTTGGAGAAATGCAGGGTTTGGCGGAGGAGTTCTGCCCTCCTCTCGACTGCTGAGACGAGGGGGGTGCTCCAGCTGCAGAAGAGGTGTGAGGCAGTGGCGGAAGTATAGGGGTCGCTGAGGTTGCCATGGCGACCGGGCCCCATGCTGCAGGGGACCCTTGAGGGTGGAGGAGCGGCGGCTGAGACCGAGCTCCCCAGTCATCAGCCGAACTGTAATGGGCACTGTGCGGGGAGCTGATCACAATGATAGACCTAAAGGGAAAGCACAGTGTGTGCTGTGCTCTTTGTCTCCCCCTACAGTGCAGTACCCAGCAGGAAGAGGTAACGGGGTTGTAAAGGTACATTTTTTTTCTTTAAAAATAACAAACATGTTATACTTACCTTCACTGTGCAGCTCCTTCTGCACAGAGTGGCCCCGAACCTGCTCTTCTGGGGTCCCTCGGCGGCTGTCTCAGCTCCTCCCCGCAATAACTAACCACCTTAATGCGAGCTCCCTCGCATGGTGGTTAGTTATTGCGGGCGCGCTCCCGTGATACAGCCGGCTGCTATAGCCGCTCGCTGTATCACTCGGCCCCGCCCCCGGCGCGCCGCGTCATTGGATGTGATTGACAGCAGCGCAAGCCAATGGCTGCGCTGCTTTCAATCCATCCACTATAGCCAATCAGCAACAGGCTGATCGGCTGAATGGAGGTCGGGAACGAGCGGCCGAGTTTCGAGGTGTCAGGTAAGTAAAACGGGGGGGCTGGGGGGCGGCGGTATTATCAAAAGTTTTTTCACCTTAATGCATAGAATGCATTAAGGTGAAAAAATTTATACCTTTACAACCCCTTAAGGTAAAGCACTGACGATTTTTAAAAGGCTTTCTGTATGTGTGTGTATTTATGTTTGTGTGTGTATTTATATGTGTGTGGGTGTGTTTAGATGTATGTATGCACATTTTATGTAACTGATTTAATTTTCTTGCTTGTTACCACCAAAATATGCTGTTCTTCTGAAAAGTGATCCATGCTCAGATCGCTTTTCAGAGGCATTTGACAGCCGGTAAAGCGGCAATATGTTGCCTTCTGACCACCTGTTTTAACCGCTTAAATGCATCATCACTATGCTGCAACTGCATGCAATGCACACAGTTGCAGAGTGGTTGCAGTGCAGCCCCATTCACCTAGGGGTATACAGTGCCCTGACTGAAAAAAGATTGAGAAACACTGACATAGAGGAACCGATCTCTCCATTTTCCTCCTGCAGCTGCTGAATGCCTGCAGGGGGGAAATGGATAAATCGGTCTCGGAGGAAAGGGCTCTGTCCGGGGGTCAGGGGGGCCCTTCATGGTTTCTTGCATCGGGGCCCTGAAGGTTCTAGTTACGCCACTGGTGTAAGGGGCCACATGACCTGGCGGGCCCGATTCAGCCTGTGAGCCTTGTGTTTGACAGATGTGCTTTCTAGTATTCCCCTTGCTCCTCTTCAGCAGCTATAGAAAACGTTATGTAGGGAGATGAGGGGCAGGGCGGAGGAGCTGGGTCAGCACATAGTTAGATACTCTCGGAAGAGGGAAGTTCAAGGCATGTTGCAAGTCAAGTAAAAGGGCTGAAAGAAAAAAATGAAAATACTTTTCTCTGTTTTTACATTTTTTTTAAGTTAGTGACAGGGTCTCTTTAATCAGCTATGCCTGCCTTAGCCAAAATTCCCTGTTTCTCCTAAATCATTATCCAGTATTTGCCAGGACATTATCAGAGGTGGGTGGGTTTTGCTGTGCTGGAAGCCTCTTTATAGTGCTAAAAAATGAATTGTTTCATTCAAACCACTATCCTTTTCTTTCCTGCAGGTTGTCTGTATGAAGGGCTTTAATTCATTGGTTATGCCTTGAAAGTTCGATTTTCTTTAATTTTTCTAGGGTCAATATAGACAATCTGTATTCTGAAACCAGTGCTAATCAAAAAAGACTGAAGGATCTGCAGAAAAAAATTTCCGATTCAGAAGATGATGTGAAGGAACAATATGAAAAATCAATTCAGGTATGCTTTAAGTGGGCCCGGGGTGCAGGTTTGCGGGGTTTTTTCTGGGCCAAAGTGATTTTTTTTTTTTGTCTTGGGTGGCGCCCTCTAGGAATGACAGAAAATAAAGTTTTCCTTATACCTATTAGTGCTAAGCAAGGGAAGGAGTATTCCTTTGCTGTTTTTGCACTACCTATACTATGCAAACCAGCACTTACTGTTACGTAGGTTGGAAAAAAAAAAGACAAATGGCCATCTAGGTCAACCAATAGCAAAAACAGAGAGAGGAGAACTGGTGGTGTTCCTCCCTCTCTGTGAGATCAGAAAACGACAAGGATTTTGTCACTTTCGGTTTCGCTTTGATGTTTACAAGCATCTGATCAAACCGTTCAGGGTTTGATCAGATGCTTTGGAGGCCAGAGGGAACCCTGTAGACCCAAGATCCCTCAATCAAGAGGAACTGTCAAGGCCCATGCTATTACAAGTGAAGTTGTTCATCCATTGTACCGGTAATAGCAAGTTAATACAAAAAATAAAAAATAAAGGCACAGTGTTAAAGTAAATTTTAAGAAAATAAATAATAAAAAAGCACCCCCGTGCTTACGCGCAAATGCAGATGTGCATGTAGGCCCTGAATGCATATGTAAACGGCTATCTCACTACACATATGAAGTATAATGAACGTCGGGGGGGAGAGCAAAAATTCTACTGCCAGTCCTTCTGTGTAACTCTAAACTAGTAACCTGAAAGGCTTTTAAAGGAGAAGTCCAGCCTCAGCTGGTTTGGCCGGGCTTCTCCTATGGGTCACAGGACTGCAATTCGTTTTGCACTCCTATGATTCCGCCCCCAACCCACTTCTGAGCACCATTGCTTGGTTTCATCGCCTACCTACCACCCAGTTATGCCCTTTTAGAGAATAAAAAGCCAAGTATCATTGTGTGATGATAAATAATTTGTATGGAATTTGTTATTGATAGAAAATAAGGCAGCCAGCTAGCAAAATAGACCCCCCCCCCCTCCCTCAACAAATTACCCGCAGTAACAATGGATCCACATGAGCAACAATATATCTCCCAACAGCCAGCAACAATAGACTCCTCCCTTAAAAGTAGATCCTCTCCCACAAGCAACAATAGATCCCCCACAAGCTACAATAAATGCCCCCACTATAATGGATCCCCCAGCAGCCAGCAACAATAGATTCTCCAGCACACACCATCACTCCTTGGCATAACATACATTCAGTAGTGGTAACTACGTTCCCCCCCCCCCCCCCCCCCCCGTGTTTCTGCTGAAAAAAATTGTACTTTGAGGGTCAGGAAATGTTTAAAGCTCTGAAATTATCTTCCTCTGACTTATATTGGGTTTTAACATGTTAAGTCCTGGTGTTTTTGTAAGAAAACATTAATGCAAAAATGGCTAAATGTTTGGATCTGTCATATTTTATGTTTTGCTATCTGTTAAATTGTATAATAAAAGCTCTAGAAATGTGAAAAAATAGAATAATTAAATAGAAAACCTCCCATATATAGAATACTATACCCACAGTTAATACAAAGGGAAAAAAGCCTGTAAAACTTATTGCCTTTGTTAGCTGCCATTCAAAAGAAAGACATTCAAGTGATGATGGTATGTTTGGTTGGCAAGTATTATGATAGTGTGAGGTGGATATAACATGGAGGATGTTTCTATAATATCTTGCATCAATGCCTAGTCATAAGGTGTGCCATGCCCCTCTGACACAGAAGGGCAGGGCAGACCTTGCCCCCCCCCCCCCCCCCCCATTGCTGCTGTAATACATTTAATTAACTACATTTTAAGTAATGCATACTTTATTTTAAGATTGTGGTAAGCAATCTTAGGAAAGGTAATGAATTCAGACACAAGAAAGAGAGCTGCATAAAGCTTTAGATGGCTTCCAGATCTCCCTGGGAGCCTCAAACCTAAATGCAGACACTTTACTGCTGGACAGTAAGTTTGCCCATTTTAGTTATAGGCCAATATTGGGGTGTGCTTGACTTAAGGAGCTCCAGTCAGTATTTGCATAATGGAGTGCACCTTAAATTAAATCAAAAGTGAACATGTTCCCTGTGCACCTGTACTGGGACTAAAATGTCAAGCAATGACAAGAGGTCGGGTGGTAGTTGAGGTGGAACTATGGGCAAAATTTTACAATAAATATATGGTGCAGGCTGTCGCTAACATTAATACATCAGTTTTGGTTTTTCCTATTTAACTATTTATGCAGATTTTTTTTATCTGTTGATCCTGCCAGTAGACACCCTGTGGACAAGATAGACTTAGGCTACATTCGCATGGCTGAACAACAGTGGCCATCGGCAAGAGTCATTCGATTCTGATGGTTCTAAACATTGCCTGCGAACAGCATCGGCTGTCAGATTTGTATTCTGTACAAATCAGTAGCCTGTGCCACAGCTGTTCGCATGTAACTGCTCATCTGAGTGGTTACATGTGAATAGTCTTCGATCGACTATTGACGTGGCCAGTGCACATCAAGGGTCGGCGTTTCTGAGTTTTGGCAACAATGATTTAACTAGTTTGTATGCAGCCATAGCACAGAGAATTTTCCTGTGTCCTCCCCCTCTGAATGCAGCATACTGTCTGCACCCTTGCGATCTTAGTACTTACCCTTAGATGGGCCTATAGTTTAAAACCAACTTTAAGCGAACAACGAAAAACACCAGCTACTTCTTTTAAAAATCCCAGCAACAGAAAATGGGCATCAGCTTGCAGAAAGGACATACTGTAGATCCAATATATCAATACAATATTGTGATGGAATGCTTGTTTTCTGGCCTATAGGACTGTGTTCATGCGCTGAAGGAGCTTGAGGAACTGTTGGAGGACCTCTCCCAGAAGAAGAAGAAGCTGGCAGATTACTTATGTGAAGATGTAACTAAACTATCTCTGGAGGAAACGTTCAGTACTATGAAAACATTTCGGGATCTCTTCATTAAAGCAAAAAAGGTTTAAAACTCATCTTTTTCTTTTTTTTTTTGTAATTCCTTTATTTAGCCATAAGTTGCATTGTATAAACCACGGCAAGAAATTGTATGTTACAATTATATGGGTGGACAAATAGCAGAGACCAGGAAGTCCACTCAACCAATAGAAGTATAAAAGGTGCAACCGGTTTCAAGTCGTTCAATTAGAAGCAAAACTGAGAGGGCCCAAAATGCCAACCTATACAGAGGAGCCCTATGTTAAAGCGGAGTTCCACACAAAAATGGAACTTCCGCTTTTCGGAACCCTCCCCCCCCTCCGGTGTCACATTTGGCACCTTTCAGGGGGGATGGGGGTGCAGATACCTGTCAAAGACAGGTATTTGCACCCACTTCCGGCATAGACTCCCATGGGAGTCTATGCCTCTTCCCGTCCCGACCGCGCTGTCTGCTAGGAACACACAGCTCCCAGGAGAGAGCGGGGACCACTAGGGATGCGCAGCGCAACTCGCGCATGCGCAGTAGGGAACCGGGAAGTGGAGCCGCAGCGCTTCACTTCCTGATTCCCTCACCTAGGATGGCGATGGCGGCGGCAGCTGCCGAGAACCGAGCGGGTTCTCGGCGTCGCCTGCCGACATCGCTGGACCCTGGGACAGGTAAGTGGCCATGTATTAAAAGTCAGCAGCTGCAGTATTTGTAGCTGCTGGCTTTTAATATTTTTTTTTTTTTTGGCGGTGTGGGTGAACGCCCGCTTTAACAATGTAACCACATGGAATAAAAATAGAAAATACCAGGGTCAGAAGAAGTGCCAATTGAGCCCAATAAGGCAGCATAGACCAAAGACACAATTAGTAACAGAAGAACTGCAGAGAACTGCAAATGAAAAGTTTTCAAGCTAAATGGTGGAATACATAGGAGAAGGAAGGGGATGGGACAGGAGGAGGAGGGGCAGGGACAAGAGGGAGACGGCAAGCGCAGGTTGGAGAAACGAGGGCAAGGTCCCCAAACCAGGGGAAGAATAAGGAGAAGCAAAACTGAAGCAAAGAAAGGCAGGAAGAACCAGAAAAGCAAGTTCTTTCATCCGGAGCCTCACAATAAAAGGTCCCCGGGGAAGTCAGCCATGTTGTGAGACCTATTGTAGAAATGCACCCATGTACACAAAATATTACCACGGTCTCCATCTAGGATGTATGTATTTTACCTGCTGGCTTAGCCTACCCTCAAAGGCCTCCGACAGCCTACTACTCAATCTCCATCTGCCACTCGAACACCACTGCCCCAGCTGGGCTGACCCTGAGTATTTTATGCCCCCTGCCAAACCCATCTGTTGAGGATTGGTCAGGGCCCTCAGAATACTCCAGGCAGTTCCTCCTCCCCTCCATGCCCATCCTTCTGGAATTTTCTGCTAGTTTCCAGAAGTAGGGGCGGGTATCAGAGATGCTGCGCGTGAGTCATACCAGCCCTCCCTAAGCGACTCACCCTGACCCAGAAAAACACACAAGCTTGGCTGCCAGCCAAGCCTGAATTTACCTACACTGACAACAATGAACCTTTCTCTTGCAACACTAGGGAGTGCTACATATGCATCAATCATTTAGTCCTTTCTTTTCTACACATCATTTATACCGTATTTTGCTGATGTGCACCGATAAGAAGTTGGGCCCCTTTCACACAGGGTAGACTCTCTGTTTTGATAAGCAGGGGATCTGTCTGCTGATCATAGCAGAGCGGGGGGGGTGACAGGTCTGTGTCCGCTCAGTTTATGCAGAGCAAACATGGACAGAGCCCATCTGCTCTATGAGAGATTGGATGTAAACGGACTCCACTGTCCATTTACACACGACTGCCATCCAATCCACCTAAACAGAGAAGGATGGATGTTTTTTTTTTAGCTGATTGGATTGCATTGAAGGTAGGCGGGTATAAATGAACACAAGTTAGTTTACACCTGCCAGTCCATAATGGAGAATAGATGGTCCAATCTGACCCTCTGTGCTAGAAACCTTCAACAAATTTCTAGTGAGCCCCTGCCTTTCTGGACCCTGCTCGAGCCTGTGAAAGTAGAAGCAGAGTGTTGGGTGTTGAAAGAAGCAACAGCAAGTAGCTTTCTATAATGTAAAAAATATATATATAATGGTGTATACCTATCTATACCAGCAGGTGGCATTGCAGTGTTGTAGTGTTTTATTCTATGGTAATATAGTCACAGGATGTACATTCTGTCTATGCTCAGTATACTTCTATATTCCTGCTTCCT